>CM018691.1:53677992-54277992 GCA_009363875.1 Mikania micrantha | reverse complement strand
CGGCCAAACCAAGAAAACTGCGTACTTCCGTAGGTGACTTTGGAGGGCTCCATTTCATAATCGTTTCAACTTTAGTTGGATCTACCATAATGCCTTCTGGGTTCACCACGTGACCCAGAAACTGTACCTCTCGTAACCAGAAAGCGCATTTGGAGAATTTAGCATAAAGTTTCTCTTTCCTCAGGATCTCCAATACCTCACGTACGTGGCAAGCATGGTCTCCCTCGTTCTTTGAATAAATCAAAATATCGTCAATAAACACTATCACCGATCGGTCCAGCATCGGTCGACATACCCTGTTCATCAAATCCATAAATGCTGCAGGAGCATTCGTCAATCCAAACGACATAACGAGAAACTCGTAATGTCCATAACGCGTACGGAAAGCAGTCTTTGGAATATCTTGCTCTCGAACTTTCAACTGATGGTAACCGGATCGGAGATCTATCTTTGAGAACCAGCTTGCACCTTGCAATTGATCGAACAAGTCGTCAATTCTAGGTAGAGGATACCTGTTCTTTACGGTCAACTTATTCAGTTCCCTGTAATCGATACACATACGCATACCTCCATCTTTCTTCTTAACGAACAGCACCGGTGCTCCCCACGGAGAGACACTCGGTCGTATAAAACCTTTATCAAGGAGTTCTTGTAGTTGGGTCATCATTTCCTTCATCTCAGTTGGAGCTAAACGGTAAGGTGCTTTGGCAACGGGTTGTGCCCCCGGCACTAAATCGATCTGGAACTCAATTTCCCGTTCGGGTGGTAATCCAGGCAATTCCTCAGGGAATACATCGAGGAAGTTACACACCACGGGAACATCATCAATCGTCCTCGTATCCGTACGTTCCTCAATCGCGTAGGCCAAGTAGGCTACACACCCTCGCCGCATCATAACATCAGCCTTGATCATCGAAATGATCTTTGGCGCATACATCGCTTTATCACCATAAACCGTCACGGAACTCCCATCCATTGCACGTAAACATATCATCTTTCGTCGACATACAATGTTAGCCTCATATTTGGCTAACCAGTCCATACCCAAAACCACATCGAATCCCCCTAAGGTAATAAGAAACAATCGGACAGGGAACCTATGACCTTCTATCTCAACATAACAATCATCAATAGCCTCAGTCACCCTGGTCATCTTACCAATAGCCGTCTCTACATCAAATACCCGATCTATCTTCTTAACCTTCCCAGGTAACCCATCACAGAAAGTAGAAGATATAAAACTCATACTGGCACCAGAATCAAACAATACAGAAGCAGGAATATTGTTGATAGAAAAGGTACCTGTGACCACGTCAGGGTCCACAATCGCATCATCCTTCGTCATCGTAAAGGCTCGTGCTTTAGCCTTCTGCTTCTCCTTTCCTTTCTCCTCTTTCTTACCCGAGCCCGAAGCATCGGTCCGTGGTAACTTGCAATCCTTGGACATATGTCCTAATCCATTGCAGTTGAAGCATCGAGTAGCATTCGGGCAATTGCTAGAAAAGTGCCCCGTCTTTCCACACCTGAAACATAAATTAGTGCCCACCAGGCACTGTCCCGTGTGGCTTTTCCCACACTTGTTGCATCGGCCCATCTCCTCTCGTTTAGCCTTCTTGCTTGAGAACTTTCGTTGGTCTGTTCGACCCCTCTTAGTCCCGGAGGACTCTTTCACCTTCCCTTCTTCCTTGGCTGGTTCGGCTGACATAACATCGTCCCAAACTATCCCACTGAGCTCCACAGTGGAATCATAAGTCTTGGGAGCATTCGCCTTCACATGAATACGGACCTTTGGAGGTAAACCCTCCATGTACAACTTCACTCTGCGTTCCTCGGTAGAAACCAAGTGAGGAACAAGTCTTGCCATCTCATTGAATCGTGAGGTATACTGCCTGTGGTTCAGACTTCCCGCCTTCAGTACCAGAAACTCCCTTTCAACCTTATCCAACTCATTCTTGGGACAGATCTGCTTAGTGACCAGTTCCTTGAGATCCTCCCAAGTCATCTTTTCCATATCCTCAGTAGTCTTGGATTGCTTGACGGTGTTCCACCAGTGAAGTGCCTCCTCAACGAAAGAGTGGGCTGCAAACTTGACAGCTTGGTCAACTCGGCACTCACTGATGGAGATAACAGCCTCCATCGCAGAAATCCAGTGGCAGGTGGTCACTGCGTCCTTCTTCCCATCAAAGGTTGGTGGGTTGCATCCTTTGAAGGACTTGTAGTCACAGCCCTTCAGTTTCCCAGTCATAGAGTCGCCGCTCTTTGTCTCAATGATCACCACCTCATCTTCTTTGGTGCTTTCCTTAGTTCCTTCTGACTTGTCTTTTAAAGCATCCTTCAGTGCCTTAGCAATCAAGGCTGGTAGTTTCTCATCCATTATCTTGCAGACCTCATCAGAAATAGCCTTCACCACGATAGGCTCAAGAGTGAACTCTTCTTCATTCTCTGGTTGCTCGTTGTGCTCGTGGTCGCCTTCATTGACAGGTTCTTCATTCTCGACATGTGGTTCTTCAGGTTCCTGTGGTTTCTTTCGCGGTCTACCCTTTTGTCCGGCCATCTAACTATCTATAGGATGCAACAATTGATGAGTCAGTACAGGAATCAGTTTAGCACGGAATAAGTTTTGTAAATCGTTAACGACGTTGATCAAGTGTTATTAACCATTTACCCAACTCATAGGCTCTAAACGTTTCCCATCCCATCTCTTCAATGTGCATGACACTAACTACTTACATAGCATTACATCTAACCCTTAACTCATACATAAACATTTAACTCGTGGCATCCGTCATCCGTGGTTGGCAATCCGCATCCATTAATCCCATTCTCAGTTTAAGTCTTGGCATTTGGGATGCCAAGATCTCTCAAACTATGGCTCTGATACCAACTTGAGAGGCCCCGAAACCGGGCACCTCACAGAGGTTGGTTTTCATCATAACACATAGCTCTTAAACAAAAAACTTTCATAATCATGCAGCGGAAATGTAAACCTAGTTTGATAAACAGAATTTAATAAAGTGTCTGTATCAAAATCATATCGAATTGCCAAAACCACCGGATCGTATGACTCTATGCCCGAGCTCCATGCCTCCTCTTATCATACCTTCAACCTGACATACATGCTAAATCAAGTCAGCTTACGCTGGTGAGTTCTAGTTTTCATAAAACAACATTAAACATACTTAACATATACATCATTTCATACACATAGTCCATAACCTTAGCACATAACATCCTTACATCATCATCATCATACGTTCCACTGTTACCATTCGAACAGTGGGCTTATGCCGGCACAAGGCTCCATAACCGTTGATCTGTCCCGCCGAAGCGTTCTACAGATCCATACTTACCCAGTAGCAAGTACTGGAGCAACCATACTTACCCCATATGAACATGGGATCAACGTCATATTTACCCCGTAACGAGTACGGGAGCAATCTCATACTTACCCCGTAACGAGTACGGGAGCAACCTCATACTTACCCCGTAACGAGTACGGGAGCAACATCATACTTACCCCGTAACGAGTACGGGAGCAACATCATACTTACCCCGTAACGAGTACGGGAGCAACCATACTTACCCAGTACAACTACTGGAGCAACCATACTTACCCAGTAACAAGTACTGGAGCAACCATCATTCGTCATGACATGATACACTAGCACCATATCATCGTTCATCATAACATCATATCATTATCCTAATAACATAGGATTTCTCATACAGGGTATGCTAGTATCATGTCATCATAACATCCTAGTACCATGCACATGTCATGCTAGCCGTACGTCATCATATCATTCATCATTGCAACATAAACACATTTTGCTAGCATGTAATCATCATAACATCATACTTCCATCATAGCGTATCTAGGATTTCATCATAACATACCTCCCTATGTATCATCATAGCATGTTATCATTTAGTTTATCATCATAACTTACTAACATGCATTCATCATTCTTAGCATACTTTCATGCAATAATCATACTATCACCTTAACATGCAAACATGGTCAGGGCATAACATCATTCATTCATTATCATCATAGGCACATATCATCATAGACATAACAATAAGCATGTATGTCAGCCCAAAACATTAAGCATAAAATAGGGCGTCTAGAACTCACCTGACAGTAGACTCCTGTTAACCTTAGCCGAACTCCTTAGCTAGGGCCTTAAGGACCTATATCAGTTACATCATATCATCACATATCATCACATCACATACTTAGACTTAGAAATTATTCTAAGTCCTCATAGCCTACTAGTCCCCCTTTCTGAATCCAAGTTCTCGAAACTTAGCTAAGTGTTCGAAACCCTTGAAATTCGTTAAGTTCCCATGTACACGAAACCCACGAGTATTCGAAATGCTAGTGTATTCGAACTACCCTGTGTATTCGAAATAACATGTATACGAAATACATTGTGTATTCGAACATGGCACTGTACTCGAAATTCCATGTACACGAAATAACCATAGCCCCTGTACTCGAAATAACATTGTACTCGAAATACATGCATGATTTCGAGTAACCTCTGTACATGATTTCGTGTACTCATCATTTCGTCCTTAAACATCTCAGAAATTCATCTAAGACCTTGGGGAGCTAGTTCTAGGTTCCTTTGGTTGTTACCAACGTATTGGAACCTCAAAGTTATGAACTTTATGCATAAAGGTGTGAGCTTTATGCAAAAGTTCACCCTTTGTTTAACCATTCTAACTTTTGCATAAAAATCCAGCTTTCTATACATGAATCACTTACTTGAAGGTAGCTGATCCTCCTGGTAGAATCCCGTGCGCTTCCTACTTCGTTTGGTTGATCAAAGTTTGATTCTTGAAATTCTTGGACTTAAACTTCGTGTACTCGAGAGAGAGTGTGCTCAGCCAAAGGTTCGCACATATCCCAAGGCACTACTATTTATAGGCGTGTCCCTGTACTCGAAATCTGGGAAATTTCGAGAACATGTGTACTCGAATTTGGTGTACACGAAATCTGGAATTTCGAGTACATGATTTCTAAGCTTTACTTGGTTATCTTTCCGTCTATTTTCCCACAAGTTACTTATCCGTTACACGTACGTAGAATTCAAATAACTTGTATCTTAGAAAAATTTGGGATGTTACATGTACTACGTTGTGTTTTGTACTAGATTCTATTTTTTTTGTGTTGGATTTTTATTTTTTTAGTAGTGGATTTTTTTGTACTAGATTTTTGGTATTTTGTACTGGATTTTTTTCATGCTGAATTTTTTTTGTGCTAAATTTTGAATTTTGTACTAGATTTTTGTTTTTAGATTTTTAGCATGCCACATGTCAAACTATTATTGCTTCTCACTATTCTTAGTCAAAAATGTCTTTTTAGTGGATCCAACCCCTATATATATATAAGATATCCTATAATATAAAATTTTATTTTTATATTCACAAAATTTCATTAAAAATCGTATTAATCACTTATTTAGGCTATTAATAATATATTAATAAAAAATTGTTTTTATTTCCAAAAGTTTTATTTATTTATCATGACAAAAAATAATTGTTTAAATCCATTAAATCTTAACTTTTGAATAACGTTAAAGTTATAGTCACTGCTATATGTATTTTTATGTACTTATAGTAAAATTAAACTAAACAATCTCTCGGAACTTTCGTTTATTTAAAATTCACCACAATAACAAGTTTTAAATTGTTACAGAAAACCTAAACGTTACACAATCCATTCCTACTACAATGTCAAAGCTATCAAGTGTCATAGGAATGAGATAAGTTGTGAATAGGTGGTCATTTAACGTTAGGTCACATCCACAGATAATAGAGTTTGCATGTATGGTTTTGTCGTCAGCTACTTCTGTAACGTAAGGGATTTAAAGCATAGTTAATCGTATACCAAGTAAAGGTTCGATCTTAGTGGATACAAATCTTTTGCCTATATTAGAGAACTCTTTTGGCGATTTTTCATTCTAGACAATTTTGGAAATTTTCACTCCGACCATCTTATAGATCTACCTTAGACGAACCTAGGTATAGATTTTTATCAAATTTGGACCGCTAGAAGAAAATCAGTTTCGTGAACTTCCTTCCGTGAACTGAGATTCTTTTGGTCAAAATATATACTTATCAAATTGAACAAGTTTTGAAGGAAAATTAGTTCATAAAAATTTTGGATTAAATTTTCGTGAACTCAACTTCGTGAACCGTAGTTTGTGAACATCGTTTCGTGAACTCCATAATTTCGTAAACTCTATTTCCTTCGTGAACTTGTAACATTCCGTGAATTTGAAAAGCTTCGTAAACTCCATATGTTTCGAGAACTTGACCAATTTCAAGAACTCGAATTTTAATCTTGACTTTGACTTTTAGTTATGACTTTGACTTTTTAATTAGACTTTGACTTTTGACTTTGACTTCTATTTTGACTTTTGACTAAGTCTATTTCTTTCTTAGATGGCTGCTGAACTTAGATTTGTTCCGGACCACAACAAAACTGCTTATCTTGGTGTCCCTCTTGAAAAGCACAACATGATCAAGACAATGGTAGATGGTCTGATTCTTACGCTAGTAAACTTCGCAATAATGGAGTTTATTCTGGTGATTTCCAGTTTCATTCACGACTTTTGGAACTCCATCACCAAAGACTTTTTAACTTGACTTTGACTTTGACTTTTGACTTTTGACTAACTTAGTCTGTTTCTTTTTTAGATAGTTGCTGAACTTAGATTCGTTCTGGACAACAACATAACTACCTATCTCGGTGTCCCTTCTGAAAATCACAACATGTTCAAGACAATGGTAGATGGTCTGGTTCTTTCGCTAGTAAACTTCACAATAATGGAGTGTCCCTTGGTGATTTCCAATTTCATTCACGACTTTTGGAACTCCAACACCGAAGGCACCGACGTCAACGGATGTGTGTGCTTATTTGGAAAGGTCCAAAGGCAGCCAATTGTTATCACTGAGCAGATTATCAGAGAGTGCCTGCAGTTTGGTGACAAGGACTCTAATCAGTGGAGATAAATCATGATCTTATTCAGAGCACCTAACTCAAGATGAGCTATGAGGGACTATACCCTCCGACCTAAAAGAAGCTCCTGCACCCGTACTAGATATATTTAGCGCACGTGGTGACTTAGTGTCTATCCAGACGTAAAGGGGGATACGATGTACTCAATCAGAAACTTGGTTCACGCATGGTGGCTTTAGCATTGGGAATGGACTTCAAATTTTCACGTATGATCTTCCGCGACATGTACGACAACATCAAAGGGAAACGAAAGGAGAGGTTTTTTGGCATTTTTGAGATTCATTCAGATCATCATCAACCGAAGCCATCAGAACCTCATTCCTACCATTGGGACACTTCCTTTGAAGAGAATGAATCAAGACATATTCTCCTATTTGGTCATGAACAAGAAAGGCAAGATGATTTTTACCGAAGTTAGACCATTGGAGAAGTTCTGAAGACTATTTGTCGAACTAGAAGAAGATGCTGAAGAACAGGGCACTCCAGTGGCACTTGTTGCCAAAGAGCGTGATCAGGTTCCTACTGCTACAACTACACAAGCCACTGAAATTATGCAGGCTACATCTTCTGAGTCTTCTTACTGCGAGAATGAGCTCGTTAAAGAGCCAATGAATTTTTTACCATAAAAAAATTTTGCATGCGACACCACCCCGCACACGGGCAGACTCTGACGAGACAGATGCCGGCTACATCCCGTATCCAGAGTCAACTCCTAAAAAGAGAAGGCTTAACATGGTTTCAAGGAGACCAAGGGATCTTCGTCTTAAGAAACAGAAGGTTGCGGGCACCTTTTCTCAGTCTACACCACCTCCAGCACAAACCACTCCCACACTGGCCACCCAAACCATTATTACCGCTCAAACCATCCCAGCCACCACAACCACCATAGCCACCAAAATCACCAAAACCATCCCACCCAAACCAACCAACCTCCAATCCAAACCACCACAACCCCAACCATCAAAACCACCATCACCTCCACCCATACAAACCTCACCACCTCAATGTCGTACCCCTCACTTCTCTCAACCCCCATCAGCCCCAAAACCAAAGACAGACAAGGGCAAGGCACCACTTTAGACACCATCACCCTATGTACCTGAAATCTTTCCCATTGACTTAGAGTTTCTTCAAGAGAGGGTTTTCGCACTGGAACAAGACTCAGCTACCAAAGAACTGACCATTTAGAACCTGAGAGACGGTATGCTGAAGATTTTTGAGCATCTGAACAAAAAACGAAAAGACATAAGCCTCTTGATGAAAGAGAATGCAAAGCTGCGAAAGGAACCTGAAGCTCTTAAAGGAGCTAAGCCAGCAGAAGAAAAGAAAGTTGATGAAATTGACAAGAAAGATGATGACAACAACAACAACAATGATGATAATGATAAGAAGGATGGTAATGAAAAGAAGAATGATGATGATGATGGAGATGATAAGGGTGATGATCAGGGTAAACATTGCCCTAGCAAGAAGGATGATGACCCCAAAGATGATTCGGGTGGTGATGACACTGGAAATCCTTCTTCCTCCAGCAAACCTGTAGATGACTATGATGACTTATTCGGGGATCTTCCTAAAGCCTTTCACTTTGAGGGTCTCAGTGAAGAAATGATGAATGAAGGACTTGGAGATATGTTCACGGATGTCTCTATGGATTCAGCGTTTGACGTTGTTTGGGAACAGGAGCGTGGAGAGTTACTCGGATCTTCCACAGGAGCATCTTTGGAAAAAGAACCAGATGTCGCACCCCACAACCTTCCCGGCCTTTACGAGAGCACGACGTGAGCATCGGTCATCGGTACTCGGCAAGAACGCAGTCTCCAGTCACAGTTCCAAGACCTACATGTCTGGTTGCATACGTACAGCCAATAACTTGGATAGAAAAGTCTTGTAAAATCAACGTTGTGGAAGTCAATGTATGAGTTATCAAAATAGCGTTGAAATCATAAGTTGCAGAAGCATTGATAAAACAGTTTCAAATATGTACAAAATAATAGTTACGGAAGCGATTAAAGTTATCCATCAATACATAACAAACAAATATTAGTTGATCGTTAGTCTAAGACACAAAAACACATGCATGAGACTCCACTCCAGGCATCCTAGTTCCTTGTGCGCATGCCTTTGTTACCTGAGAAAATATGCGAGTAAAAGGGTCAACAAAAAGGTTGGTGAGAGCACAGGTTTTACGTAAGCAGTAAACATCAAATGTTTAAAGTAAGTATTTGCAGATATACACATCATTATAGTGAAATATGGATTGATAGCTAGTCAATACAGTTGTATTATATGCGGGTTCGAAACCGAAGCTGACTATGTGCCTCTCTCCATGTGCATCACACAAGACAATGGCAAATATGCTACTCAATTTTGCACCCATTCCGACATCCAGTCGGGTTGGCCTCCGAGGCGCGATGGGTGGTCAGGCCCAAATAGTATTATTCAATATGACCACACTAGGTGCTCCGTGCTACTAACGCTACGCCCAAACAGTTTAACATGCAATGTTTTCTCCCCCAGAGGTAGAAAAGATAAAAAGAGGCCGTCAACTCACCTGATAAGGCAGTTCCGGTTATGTGTTCGCTACTACGAGTTCTAGCAACATGCTAGTGAGTATCTATAATCATATAGGTCGTGAGTATGTGTTCTGTGGTGTGTTGTATCCCATACAACTCCAAGTGTCGGTGTGCTCAACCGGGTGTTTGTATGTTGACTCAACGAATTGTTGGTGACATATTTGTTGTGTACAGTTTGTTTTATGTGTCACATTAAAACTTAAACGTTAGTAGGACGTCGTCAAGCATCCTATGACTCAAGCCTTAATGACGTTCACCTAAGTCACGTATGAAATCGAACACGTTTCCAATCCCTGGAAAGTTATCACTTTTTGAAAAGTTTCTATTTTTGGAATGTGTAGTTCTGAAATCCTATTTCATAAAATTAATACTTCTTGTACGTTTATAAAAACATGTTTAACATTTGAAATACATCATTTGCGTATAAAACACCATTTATGTCATTTTGCCCAAATAAAGTTTCCTTGTATGGTAAGTATTCGTTTAAAGGTCTGTTTTCACAAATCAAAGTTCCCAACATGTTTAGAAATCATTTTTTTACATATTTCAATAGTTAAAATTCATCAAATAATGTTAAAGCATAAAACCCCTCTTTGACTTTACAGAAGTTTCTAAATATAGTAAGTTTCTATAAAAACCATATTTTCACAAATCTAAATACCCAAATGTGTTTCTAAACACTTCAATACACATTTGACACCATCTATCGAGCTCATTCGGGGCTAGGTGTACCGCCTTGAATATCATAATCAGACGGCTCCTTAAAACCTCACGCGTACCGCCCAGAGTGGCATGGTCTGGGGCGTACTGCCTGGTAATTCGGAGAATTCAAATTGTTCCCGCCCAAGCCTCGCGTATCGCCAAGACCCAAACCATGGCCCTTGGCGTACCGCCTGGCTTGCTGAATGAGCCCTATTGGCCTCATTTAATCGTTTCGACTCGTTCTTCACTTATTTGACGCTTATAACTCATTGTACATCATCGTTTCAACTTTAATTATCGTTCCATTGTTTGTTCACCAACGTTCGTGAGACTCGAGCGTGTTTCGATAATTCCTCGAATTATCGATGATAGTTTGTGTTTTTACAAATGATTGCATGTTTGATTAGACATAATCAACATGTAATGTACAATTTGATCATTCCTCGAATTACTATTTTGTGTTTGTGTTTGCCACACGTGGTTTCCAAAACCAATGTGCAATGTACGATTCGATAGTTCCTCGGACTATCGTTTCGCAATTATTTGTGTTTAACTCATCTAATTAAACATAATGATGTCGACGGAGCTCAGCTAATAAACTAACTAAAAACCGACTCTAAAATAGACACTAAGTAATAAATCTAGACTCTCTAAAACCTAAGCTACCGACAGGCAAGTGTACCTATCGTATGTAGCAAGACAAAAGTAAGTCCGGATATCGAACCCACAGACTTCTACAGACTATGCTAACTAGACTCAAGGACTTATCTATACAAATTTACTTGATTTAATAGAATTGTTTAAAGGGGGGTTTGCTAACGAAACTAAGAATAACTTAAATGGAAGAAAACTAAAACGATAGCAGACGGCGAACAAGGAAGAGAATCAGATGGACAAAACACTACCTAGGCTCAAATCCTACACATGCTCGACAAGGTTCTATCGGTAATGGAAACTATGTGATACCGAAATCTTAAAATACTAAACTCAAAGGAAACCTAGAGCACCCTCGACCCTTCTCAAGGATTATCAACTAAGAATCCTAAAAGCCGTTAAGCCACCGGTTGATTGGACTTCCCTCACAGGTTATCCGTTTATCTTATGAAATACCCACTAGACAATCTACTTCACAGCGCGATCGTCTCAATACACAAGAGATAAAATCTGACAAACTATCTACCTCACGGTGCGACAGTTGTAAGACACCTAAAGTGTACGAGGTAACTTGGGATTTTCTATTGGATTCAATAAACAAGGTTTTATAGACGAACTAGACCGATCTTCTCACGAAGCCTCTAACCTAGCAATCTAACAACCAAGACTTATTGACAACTTCTCACCTCACGGCTATTGAAGTTGGTTGCACATCTTAATCATCTAAATCATAATAAAACACTCCTATGAATTACCTGATCACAATAATTCATCCATTAATCAAAAACACACAGTCATTGACCTAGCATGCGCCTATTATATGACAGACAATCATCAAGACCCATGAGGAGTGAAAAGTCAATCAAAAGACAATCAAAGATACACATACACATCCAATATTCCAAACCAAATCTTTAAATCATGAGTTCATCACATAAACGTAATCCAAAACCGATAGAAACGAATGTCAAACATGTGTAATCATCAAAACCTAGGTAGTTCTAGAAGTTTAGCCAAGAAACATCATACGAATACAAGTCATAATCTGTTTAAAGTAAAGGAGAAACATGGAAATCGAAGAAAACAAAGAAACAAGGTAAACCGAATGAAGAACACCCGATATCGTTGATCCTAGGCCTTCAATCTTCAATCCAATGCCTTCCCAACCTTCAATTCCTCTTGAAAATACTCTTCCTTAGTCCTCCTAGTCGCCTCTAGCCGTTCCAGATCGTATCTCCCCTAGGTTTTTCGACTTTTAGGTTTAAAACTGATTTTCTGCGATTTTAAGTCTGTGGCGTAGCGCGACAGATACCTCTAAATCCGTCGCGTAGCGCGAGAGATTTCCGAGGGCATTTTTGTCTTTTCCACCTCTAGCGTAGCGCGACAGGGTTTGCTATGGTCGTCGCGTAGCGCGAGGGAATCCAGAATCCAGTTTTCTTCTTCTCTTGTTTCCGGGTCTGTCCTTACCCAACCGTGAGTTCGTTTCTTTGTACTTTATTACCAAATATGTGTGTTTATTACCTGCAAGCATCAAATTACAGAAATGTGAAGCACCAGCTTAAATCGACTCTTAAACTGAATAAAACTGTACAGAAACGAAATAAAAACAAATAGAAAAATAGATGTGTTTTACAACACATCACATCCCCACACTTATCTCTTTTTCGTCCCTGGAAAAGACTTACGCAAAAATCTGGGATCACAGCAAGGTGAAATAATTTCTACACAATTAACCTTATTAATTCAAGATTAACTGCTTTGGAAAAGATTGCAAGTATTGTTATCCCATTAAACCCATACTGATTTTCTCAATCCCTTAATCATGGTTCGTTATGTTCATATCCTACATTTCATTTCATTAGACCCACACTTAGGAATTTAAAGCCAAATCAATCCTGGATTCTAGCTTTCAAGTCATCCTTACATATAAACTAACAAGAAATTTCTCAAATCAGATTTTTATGAATGAACGCAGATGGAAGCGTGAGCATTTTTCATTTACACATTGAACTTAACTCAGTGGTGTTTCAACCAGGCTGCAACCCGGCGTGTGACACATAAGTTTTCATCCAAATTCTTTCTTTTATTTTTTTCTTTTTAGCTCAACTTATTTGGTGAAATGGGGGCGCCATAAGACTCGGATTTATTCTCATAAAAAGAGTACTTATGTGCCAAACAAAAATCAGATTTTCAAAACTCTCATTTGTTATTATGCAAAGACTCCTTTCTGACTAGAAAACAGTTTCATCAATTCCAAAATCCCAAGATGTTTCCCATGAAAATCATGCATTTAAGTAAATTTATACCAATCATGTAGAACAAAAAACAATCAGTTGAGCCTACTTACACATCCCCTGACCAAAACATAAAAACCCAAAACAACAAGTTAACTATGAAAGAAACCATAAAACCTAACTTTTCTATCATTTCCCAGCATGCTTTTGCAACTAACTTAAACAAAGACAAAGAAAGATCTAATCTAAAAAAAAATAAAATAAAAATAAATTTAAAAATTTTGACTCAAAAATTCAAAAACTAACTACTAAAACAAAACTAAACTAAGTTTCCCATCCCCACACTTAAACTGTACATTGTCCCCAATGTAGAGAAAAAGGAAACCCAAAGAAAAACTAAAAATTAAAAACTAAAAACTGAAAATGACTTAGCTGGTTGAAGAGAAGACTGTCGAGTGCCAATCTTTCCACGTAGCTCCACAATCTACAAATTTGCTCCGCAGGCTACAAACAATAGCATAAGATCTACACAAAAACAAAGATCAAACGAGCATCAACACGTCCAAGACAATATAATGATATCCATGATTAAGTCCAACCACAAACCGACCTTACCAGTTAACTAGAAGTAATAAAGAAAAACAAATCAAACAAAGAAAAATTAAAAGCTAACTAAAAATTTGAAAAACATCAATTCAATGCAACAATAATGAATTTAGAAATTCACCTATGGTAGTGAACACGATGTATGAAAGGGAATCGGGAGTAAAATTTGAAAACTAGGGTTTTTAAACATTTTTAAACATTCCCGGACCCGTCGCGTACCGCGAAGATTTTAGAAAGGCCGTCGCGATACGCGACGAAAGTTTGACCCGCGTGTTGACCATATTCTCTCGCGTAGCGCGACAGATGGCCCAGTGGGTGTCGCGTGACGCGACGGGGTCATTTTTCCAGAGAGTTTCTGGCATTTTCATGCCTTAGCCAAAATTTTCACCCGAAATCATTCCCAACCATCCAAAACCCTTCTAAAGCCAAAAAATACATACCTGGTGACTCCAATTCATCTTTATGGCATCAAATTAATTAAAAACCTGCAAAACTCATTAAAACACACAAAAACGAAAACAAACAAACGAAAATGAACACACGAAAAACTAAAATCTACAAACTATACACTTGGGAGTTTAACCCAAGAGCTTACTCAAACTCATCTCAACTGGGAGAATCAAGGGAAACCTCCTCCCTTGCAATTAACTCATGACCACGATCACCTACATCCCATGGTCCTCCTCCCACAACTTCATGTACACCGACATCATCACTAGCCAAAACCACCCCCTCCATTCGATGGACTAACTCACCACCGGCTCTCATAGAATTTGCTACCTTCAAACAAACGCTCTCATCACCCACTCTAAAAGTGAGTTTTCCCTCATATACATCTATGATAGCCTTAGCGGTGCGCAAGAATGGGCGCCCAAGAATGATGGGAACCGCCGTGTCCGCCTCCATATCCATCACAACAAAATCCACGGGAAACACAAACTTATCCACTTTGACTAAAACATTCTTCAAAATTCCCCTCGGACACTTCACTGACCGATCCGCCAACGACAAGGTCATGCGTGTGGGGGACAAGTCACCAAGGGCTAGCTTCTCGTATAAAGAATGTGGCATCAGATTGATGCTAGCCCCTGAATCCGCCAGAGCATACCTCCTTACATCATCTCCAAACAAACACGGGATAGTAAACATTCCCGGATCTGCAAGCTTTTCGGGAAGCTTGTTTAAGATCACCGCGGAACAACCCGCACTCAATGGCACGTTGGCTACCTCTCCCAAACGGTCCTTAGACTTCAGCAATTATTTTAGAAACTTAGCATATTTGGGAATACGCTGAAGGACATCAATGAGTGGGAGATTGATCTTCAATTGTCTGAAAATATCAAGGAAGTGCCCGTATTCCTTCGCATGCTTTTGATTAGTTAAGCGCGCGGGGTAAAGAACACGGGTAAGATCAATCTCCGGTGTGGGCTTACACATGACCGGTTTCTTCCCAACTACCGGTTTCTCAACTAGAGACTCACTCTCCTCATCCACCAGTTCCTCCTCATCTACATCAACCGGTGGGATCACCCTCTCGCTCTCCTCAACTTCTACTAACACTGGTGGTATGAACACCTCTCCTCTACCTCCTCCAGAACGAGTAGTGACCGCCTTAACATGGGCATTTGGGTTGGTTTGGGGCTGACCCGGGAACTGACCCTGAGGCCGTTCATCCAACCGTTTGGCAATGTCACCAACTGTTCTTTGTAAATCCAAGAACGCAGATTGCTGGTTCTTGAGGAGAACATCATGTTCATGTAGGATCTTTTGTGTAGTGGCATCCTTAGCCACTAACTGAGTCAACAATTCCTCTATCCTACCCAAACCACCACCAGCACCTGCAGTGCTACCAGAACTACCACTCGGCTGCCCCTGCCCCTGGTTTTGACCAGAATGAAAACTAGGGGGATTACCTGAAGATCTATAAGTTTGGTTTGAATGATTTCCCCAACCGGGGTTATAAGACTGACCAAACCTACCCTGTCCTCCTACATAATTCGCCTGCTCCTGGCTCACTAAACACTCAGAAGTGGCATGACCACCTCTGCATATCTCACACCTATCTACTCTCATCTTCAACTCCTTGACATCCCTAGCTAAAGACTCAAGAGCAGCAGCAACACTAGTGTCCACATTGACGTGGTGAACTCCTCTTGTAGAAGAGGAGGAACTAGCAATAGGAGTGGAATTCCTATTGGATGACCGCTGCTCATGCTCGGCCTGAGCGAAGCTCTCAAAAAGATCATTGCATTCGGCCACATCCCTCTTACCCATGAGGTGGCCTCCTGCAGAAGTGTCAAATCTGGCACGAGTCTCATATGTGAGCCCATTGTAGAATTTCTCTACAAGGGCCCATTCAGACAAACCATGCTGGGAGCATCGGCTTAGAAGATTTTGAAACCTTTCCCATGCAAGATAGTAAGGCTCATCAGGGGCCATTCGAAATGAATGGATCTCATCTCTCAGGCGGGCGGCCTTAGCAGGTGGGAAATACTTTTTAAGAAAAGCATCCCGAAGGCTACCCCAAGTGGTGAAAGTTCCTGGAGGATGAGAGTCGAGCCAAGTGGTTGCTCGCCCCGATAAAGAAAAAGGAAAAAGCTGTAGAAAAATCGCATCATTAGTGGCACCTTGAAGATTGAAGGTACCACAGATACGAGTGAGCCTAGCAAGGTGTGCGGGAGCATCTTCATCATCACGACCATTAAACTGAGAGTTATTAATCGCATTCATGATATATGAAGGAATCTGCCATGAATTTTCATTCGGGATAGGTGGCAGTAAAATGGGGTTATTAAGCCCCGTGAATCCCGCAGTGGCCTGCTGGTGAACGGTCCTACGCTCAGCCATGGGTGGAACAAGATGAACAGATGGACTAGAATGAGTAGAAGAAGAATAAGAAGAAGACGGTGTATGCTCAGAAAGATCAACAGAAATGGGAGTAGAAGCACTTACCTCGCTCGTAGAACTTTCAGAGAAGTCCCGCGAATCGCTCCTTGATAGCAAAGAAAGCTCAGGTGGCGGTCCGTGTGAGCGTAGGTGGGGCATACACTACCAAACCTGCAAACAAAATAAAAATCAATCAAAAAGAAATAAATAAACTAAAATAAAACTAAAAACAAATTAAAACACCAATATGCACAGATAAGACAAAGAACTAGTAAGCGCAATCGACTAAGAAGTCCCCGGCAACGGCGCCAAAAACTTGATGTCGACGGAGCTCAGCTAATAAACTAACTAAAAACCAACTCTAAAATAGACACTAAGTAATAAATCTAGACTCTCTAAAACCTAAGCTACCGACAGGCAAGTGTACCTATCGTATGTAGCAAGACAAAAGTAAGTCCGGATATCGAACCCACAGACTTCTACAGACTATGCTAACTAGACTCAAGGACTTATCTATACAAATTTACTTGATTTAATAGAATTGTTTAAAGGGGGGTTTGCTAACGAAACTAAGAATAACTTAAATGGAAGAAAACTAAAACGATAGCAGACGGCGAACAAGGAAGAGAATCAGATGGACAAAACACTACCTAGGCTCAAATCCTACACATGCTCGACAAGGTTCTATCGGTAATGGAAACTATGTGATACCGAAATCTTAAAATACTAAACTCAAAGGAAACCTAGAGCACCCTCGACCCTTCTCAAGGATTATCAACTAAGAATCCTAAAAGCCGTTAAGCCACCGGTTGATTGGACTTCCCTCACAGGTTATCCGTTTATCTTATGAAATACCCACTAGACAATCTACTTCACAGCGCGATCGTCTCAATACACAAGAGATAAAATCTGACAAACTATCTACCTCACGGTGCGACAGTTGTAAGACACCTAAAGTGTACGAGGTAACTTGGGATTTTCTATTGGATTCAATAAACAAGGTTTTATAGACGAACTAGACCGATCTTCTCACGAAGCCTCTAACCTAGCAATCTAACAACCAAGACTTATTGACAACTTCTCACCTCACGGCTATTGAAGTTGGTTGCACATCTTAATCATCTAAATCATAATAAAACACTCCTATGAATTACCTGATCACAATAATTCATCCATTAATCAAAAACACACAGTCATTGACCTAGCATGCGCCTATTATATGACAGACAATCATCAAGACCCATGAGGAGTGAAAAGTCAATCAAAAGACAATCAAAGATACACATACACATCCAATATTCCAAACCAAATCTTTAAATCATGAGTTCATCACATAAACGTAATCCAAAACTGATAGAAACGAATGTCAAACATGTGTAATCATCAAAACCTAGGTAGTTCTAGAAGTTTAGCCAAGAAACATCATACGAATACAAGTCATAATCTGTTTAAAGTAAAGGAGAAACATGGAAATCGAAGAAAACAAAGAAACAAGGTAAACCGAATGAAGAACACCCGATATCGTTGATCCTAGGCCTTCAATCTTCAATCCAATGCCTTCCCAACCTTCAATTCCTCTTGAAAATACTCTTCCTTAGTCCTCCTAGTCGCCTCTAGCCGTTCCAGATCGTATCTCCCCTAGGTTTTTCGACTTTTAGGTTTAAAACTGATTTTCTGCGATTTTAAGTCTGTGGCGTAGCGCGACAGATACCTCTAAATCCGTCGCATAGCGCGAGAGATTTCCGAGGGCATTTTTGTCTTTTCCACCTCTAGCGTAGCGCGACAGGGTTTGCTATGGTCGTCGCGTAGCGCGAGGGAATCCAGAATCCAGTTTTCTTCTTCTCTTGTTTCCGGGTCTGTCCTTACCCAACCGTGAGTTCGTTTCTTTGTACTTTATTACCAAATATGTGTGTTTATTACCTGCAAGCATCAAATTACAGAAATGTGAAGCACCAGCTTAAATCGACTCTTAAACTGAATAAAACTGTACAGAAACGAAATAAAAACAAATAGAAAAATAGATGTGTTTTACAACACATCACATAATTAAATGAAATGCAACAAGTATGAATGTGAAATACAGAGAATGTAAGGTTTGGAATATATCTGAAATTGCCACATGTCACATCATCCCCTTGTTGAATGAAATTTCATCCCAAAATCTGGTTGTTGTTGGTAGTGTTTAAGAACAAAAATTTACTGGTTGTCACATTGATCACGTTGTAAGTAGTTGCGTCAATAAATGTATAAATACGTGATATTAATGATTTTTGGCCCGAAACACGTTTACTTTGAGCATGGTTGTGAATTGCAAGTGCCAAGAGGTTAAAGACGTGCTCGGGTGCTTATTGGATGATTGGAAGAGGCGTCAAGTCATAAAAAGTGCACAAACATGGTTTTCGGAAGGCTAAAACTTCGGAGACTCTTAACTGGAGCTAGCAGAGGAGTTATGGGGCCCATAATATATGAAAACTGAGTTTCTAGACAAGACGAAGCTTTTGACGAGATCATTTTGGGCGTATGATACACTCAGCCTGGCGTATGATACGGCCAGTGTACCATACGCCCAGTTTTGAGCGTTGGTAGAATCTGGCATGCGTAGGGTAACACTTTGGGAGTATCATACGCCCAGGCCCGGCGTATGGTACGCCAGAGGCCGGGAAAGTTTATTTTTCAGCAAATCTTTCCCATATTTAAGGCATTATCCTAGGGTTTCGAAAGGGGCTTCTTTCTGGACGAATTAGGGGCGAAAAAAGGAGATTTTTGGGCAGCAAAACTCCTCTAAATCCATCCGTGATCATAAGAAACATCATCCGAATCAAGAATCGAAGCGTGCTAATGAAGATGCTGGCTAGTTTCCCTTCGTGATCGCTTCCGGGTAATTAGGGTTATGAGTGAAACTTTGTTTGATTGTAAATTTGATATGATTTCTATTTGGTTGATTTAAACATTAGATTTATGTTTTTGTATTGATACATTGCCATCAGTGATTTGGTTTTCTTGCATCGTTTACTCATTGGTAATTGTGTAATGCTTTGCGTATGTCTATTGGTGATTGTGTGAATGAGCAAATCTTAAACGTTCGTTCCATTATTATCACTTCAAGCGAATTGATTAACACAATTTTACATGACTTTGATCTAGGTTTAACTTACATTCATTTTGGATCTTGCAACCTAAAAACTGGAAGTGATTACCTTTTCCATATATTGTTATCAAATTAAAATTCAAGTTTGTTTCTTTTAAACGATTCTCTTAATTCAATTCAATCTCAAATTTTCATTTTTCTTAGATTAATTAGTTTTTAGTGACAATTAGCACTTTCCACTGATTCCCTGTGGAGACGACCTTACTTACCCGTGCTATTGTCATAGGTAGCTAAGTCCTTGAATTTACATCGTTTTTGATTGACCTATGACACATCGATCACACATCATACCCTTTTTGAAAGAAAATTTCATACCGAAATTTAATCGTTGTTGTCGGCATTCGACATTGTCTGTTTGAAGAGATGGGGATGTCTGCGCATCATCTGATCTTCACGTTCCCACATGAATTCACGCCCGCATTTCGAGTTCCATTGGACTCTGACGATCGGAATCTGACTTTGCTTGAGTTGTTTGACCTCACGGTCCATGATTTCTACCGGCTCTTCCACAAACCATAGTTGTTCATCCATGTGGATTTCATCCAGTGGAATCACAAGTGTGTCATCGGATAAACACTTTTTAAGGTTCATGACATAAAATAAGTTGTGAACTCCATCGAGTTCGGCCGGTAGGTTGACTTGGTATGCCACTAGACCAATCCTCTTCAGGAACTTAAACGGTCCGATATACCGTGGGTTCAGTTTAGCTCGTTTCTTAAAATGAATGATGCCTTTCCAGGGCGAAACTTTCATAAGGACTTTATCTCCTACATGAAATTCCAAAGGCTTTCGGCGTTTGTTGACATAGCTCTTTTGACTATCGCGAGCTACTGCCATAGGATTCCTAATATGTACAATCTTCGCGATTGTTTCATGTACAAGTTCCGGGCCAGTGAGCTGACTGTCGCCCACTTCCGCCCAGCAAATGGGTGATCGGCATTTCTTGCCATAGAGGGCTTCAAAAGGCGTTGCCTTTATGCTTGTGTGGTAGCTGTTGTTGTATGAGAACTCTACCAATGGTAGATGAGTTTTCCAGCTGTTGCCGAAGTCTACTATACGCACGCATGTAGCATGTTTTCGAGAGTTTGTATGGTGCGTTCGCTCTGGTCATCGGTTTGTGGGTGGTATGCTATACTCATATCCAACCGCATACCAAGCGATTTCTGCAACGATTTCCAGAAGTTCGAAGTAAATCTAGCGTCTCGATCCGAAATGATGGAGATTGGCACTCCATGTCGCGAGACTACTTCATTGACATACATTCTGGCTAGCTTTTCCATCTTGTCATTTTCTTTGATCGTAAGAAAATGTGTTGATTTAGTCAGTCGATCAACAATTACCCAAATAGTGTCACATCCACTAGGAGTACGGGGTAATTTGGTAATGAAGTCCATGGAGATTAGTTCCCACTTCCACATGGGGATCTCTGGTTGTGTGAGTACTCCAAATGGTTTCTGGTACTCAACCTTGACTTTGGCGCAAGTCAAGCATTTGCTCGCATATGCGGCGATATCGGATTTCATGTTTGGCCAGCAAGAAAGGACTTTCAGATCATGATACATCTTATCAGATACAGGGTGAATGGATACCAGGACTTACGAGCCTCGTCCATCACAAGGTCTCGTAAGTTTCCGTGGTGTGCAACCCAAACGCATTCCGTAAAATAGTGTAAGCCATCGGCTTTTACTTCAAGTTGTTTCTCCTTGAAATAGTTCAAGCCATTTGCTCACGAAGATTGGGATGAATGGTGAGTTGTAAAGCTCGTACCCTTTTGGGTTTCGAGGTATTCTTCCGACTTAGGGCGTTAGCCACAACGTTGGCTTTCCTCGAGTGATACTTGATAGCACACTCATAATCATTTAGGAGTTCGAGCCAGCGACACTGTCGCATGTTTAGTTCCTTTTGCTCGAATATGTGTTGGAGACTATTATGGTCAGTGTATATAATACACTTCGCACCATACAGGTAGTGTCTCCAGATCTTCAGTGCAAATGCTACAGCTCCAAGTTCCAAGTCTTGAGTGGTGTAATTCTTCTCGTGGACTTTCTGTTGTCGAGAAGGATATGCGATCACCTTCTCTCGCTGCATTAACACACAGCCGAGTCCTTGTATCGAGGCATCGTAGTATACTACGAAATCATCTGTTCCATCACGAAGAGATAAGATAGGTGCACTACAAAGCTTCTGCTTGAGAAGTTGGAATGCAGCTTCCTGCTTGTTAGTTCAGAGATATTTCTTATCTTTGTGGTTGAGAGCTGTGAGTGGTTGGGCTATCTTGGAAAATCCTTCAATAAATCGTCGATAATTGCCTGCCAAGCCTAGGAATTGTCGCACCTCAGTTGGGGTCTTTGGTGCTTCCACGTTCTTGATGGCATCTATCTTGGATTTATCCACCTGTATTCCTTGTTCATTAACAACATATCCCAAAAATTTGACTTCTTGAATCCGGAAGTCGCATTTTGAGAGTTTGGCATACAACTTCTCCTGCCGTAAGATTTCAAGAGCCAGTCGAAGATACTCTTTCTTTTATTCCTAAGTTTTGGAGTAAATGAGAATATCATCTATAAAGACAATGATGAACTTGTCAAAATAAGGCTTGCACACTCTATTCATGAGGTCCATAAATACAGTAGGTGCGTTTGTAAGACCAAACGGCATGATTAGAAACTCGTAATGACCATACCGTGTACGAAAAGCTGTCTTGGGGATGTCTTCCTCTTGGATTCTCAACTAGTCGTACCCAAATCGCAGATCGATCTTAGAGTAGTAACTTGACCCTTGAAGTTGATCGAACATATCATCAATACAAGGTAAGGGGTAGCGGCTCTTCATTGTCACTTTATTCAATTCACGATAGTCGATGCACATACGGAATATACCATCCTTTTCTTCACGAACAAGATAGGAGCTCCCCATGGAGAGAAATTTGGTCTAATAAAAGCCTTGTCCAATAGCTCTTGCATTTGATTGGACAGTTCCTGCATCTCTGAAGGTGCAAGTCGATTGGGTACTCATGCGATAGGTGCTGCTCCCAGGTGAGAACTATACGGAACTCCACCTGTCGAAGTGGTGGTAGTCCTGGTAGATCCTCGGGGAATACATCGGGATAGTCGCATACGACAAGGATGTATTCTATGTCCTTCTCCTTTTCAGTCTTGTCAGTGATAAGAGCCAGTATGGCTGCGTACCCCTCTCGTAGGCATTTGTGAGCTTTCATGCACGAGATGATGTTCAGAGAAGTGCCACTCCTTTCGCCATTGATGTTTATGGTTTCTCCACTAGGGAAAGGTATGTGAACAATCTTATCATGGCAAACTATCTTAACTTGATTCATGCCCACTACGACATCAAAATTGCCTTGTGTGACTGGCATAATGTCATTCTTAAACTTATAGTTTTCTTGCTCTAAAGTGCATTCTTTCAAAATTTGCTTAGTTACAATCAGCTTACCATAAGCTACCTCTCCTGTATATTCAACCTCTAAGGGTGTTGGGATTATGGCAAGTATCTCACTAAAATCCGAATATATAAAACTTTTCTCATCTCCAGTATCAAACAATCCAGAAGCGTAATGATCTTTTATGAGATACGCACATGTTGCGAGGTTGGGATCCCTTCTGGCCTCCTTAACCCTGATCATGAAGGCTCGTCCCTTCGGAGCGTTATTGTTCCCAGTGTTGTTTGATTGATTGTTATTCTTCAGATGTGGGCATTCCTTCTTGAAGTGCCCTAGTTTCCCACATTCAAAGCAACCCTTTGATGCTTCGTGTTGCTGTTGTTGTGGCTGTGGGGTTTTAGTCAGCAGTTCACCCCAACAGTGTTTGGCGACAAGCCCTACTTTGCCACAACTTTGGCATCGGATAGAGCCAAATTGTCCCAAAGCATGGTGTAAGTTTCATTTGTTGCACTTGGGGTGTTTGTCTGCATAGGCTCCTAAGTTTTGAGTTGTTGTGGTAGTGGTTCAAGAGTGGAAGGTTTGCTCAGGGTGTTATCCCATATGTGTTTTTTATCCCATTTGCATTTGTTATTAGTGGTTTTGGCTACTTCACCATGGTGTGGTAAAAGTCCTTGTGCAACTGTCGAATCAGTGAATTTGTGGGCTAGTCGCACTACTTGTTGTAGAGTGATGGGGTCAGCAGAAAGTACCATTCCCTGGATTTGAGGGGGCAGTCCCTCGATGTTCTTCTCAATATGTTTGTAGGCTGGTTCACCATCTCCAGGCATAGACGTGCCGGCTCATACGATTGGGCAGTATAGCCCTCGACCTCGGAACCAACCATTTTATGGTTCTAGAATTCCATCTCTAACTTATGCACTTCTCCGTGAAGACAGTATTCGCGGTTCATCATCCTTTTGAAATCTTCCCAAGGTAGGGCATTGGCTGCATACAACCCTAAGTTCTGTACATTGGCATTCAACCAAATTAGGGCAGCTCCCTCAAGAGTTCCGGCAGCGAACTTTACCCGGTCCTCGTTCCTACAGTTTCTCATTGAAAAGGCCGACTCTACCCTTTCCATCCAACACAACAGTCCAACGGCACCCTCAGTACCGTTGAATGAGTGGGGTTTGCAATCCAGAAATTATTTGAACGTGCAGAGAGGTGGGTTAAGATTTGCTCCTGAGGCATGCAAAGAAAAGAAGTTGGATTCAAAATCCGATAAAGGTTTTGTATTGGATACGAGTGATTATTGTGCAAGGCGAATGTAAAATGCAATTCGTCACCTTGGTTTTGTTGGTTTTGATTGAGGGTAGCATCCCATGCAGCAAGCGCCTCCTCAACTCGTTCGAAGATGAGTGCATTAAGTTAAGCTGCAGTCAAACTGATGTTCCCACGTCCTCCCGCATTTCGACATTCTCCACGTCTTCCAGCCATGATCTTCATAGCGAGAATAAGCGTTAGAGTGTTTCCTAGGATTAAGGTGGTGTGTGCAGTTGGTACGTAAAGGAAACATGTATTAATTTGAATAGACAAGATTTTCAATCACAACAATAGTCTTGATAGATAATAAGTTGTATTGCTTACAATTCATTTAATACCAAAACATTAAGATTCCAAATTATCCAGTACAGAGACATAACCAGTCCCTAATAGGTCTATGCTAGGTTAGTCAAACGCGTTATCGATAGTGGAATCAGAATCAGCATCCTCTGTTAGTTCCTCTTCCTCAGGGTCAGGCTCTTCCGGGTCTGGGATGACCATCCTGTTCCCT
This sequence comes from Mikania micrantha, assembly GCA_009363875.1. NCBI lineage: Eukaryota > Viridiplantae > Streptophyta > Magnoliopsida > Asterales > Asteraceae > Mikania > Mikania micrantha. The sequence continues at coordinate 54,252,943 of CM018691.1, read as the reverse complement.
AGCTCTTCAAGTCTAGCTTCAGCGATGGTAGCTCGGTCTTCGGCTGCTTGAAATAATGCAATCAGCTGGGTCATATCCCGATCCATCCTGTTGACTATGCTACAGATCTCTGCATGTCGAGTGTTAGTATATCTCATTTCCTCTGCGAGACACTCTATTCGGTCGTCCGCCCAGGCCAGGTCTCAAGTCAATATGTTGCAAACATCCAACTCAATACACTGCCTCTTAAGCTTTGGTGGTTCTAGTATGGGTGATGCATTCTTTGTTGACTCCTCCACGGGGTCCTCCTCGAGATCCTCGTCAAGGTCGTCATTTGGATCCTCCTCAGGATCCTTCGCTGGATACTCATCAGAATTCTCCACGAAATCATCAGATGGTAATGGATGCTAGTTAGGTGACGCCACGATCACTGATAGGGGTGATGCGGGTAGTGCTGGAGCAATCGGCTCCTCCTCGTTGTGTGGCAACATATGCGATGATAATGGTGCTGATAGGGATGATGCGGGTAGTGCTGGAGCTATCAGATCCTCCTCGTCGTGTGCAAACATATGCGATGACAATGGTGTCTCCATATCTATAACACACTGATGTGTTGCAAAACACATATGTTTTTCTTTTGGTTTTTGTTGAGTTTCTGTACTGTTTTAGTCAGTTTTGGAGTCGAATTTAGCTGGTGCTTCACAATTCTGTAATTCAATGCTTGCAGGTAATAAACATGCGTATTTGGTGCTAAAGATCAAGAAAACGAGCTCCCGGTTGGACGAAGACGGACCTGAGAGCAAAGAAGGCAAAATTCTGGATTTTTAAACCCTTCGTGTATCGCGAAGGCCATTGGAAACCCTGTCGAGGTACGCGACAAAGGAAAATGACCAAATTGCCCTTCATTAATCATTGCGGGTTGACCCGATTGTTTTGTCGGGTAGCGATGTCCCTCGCGTAGCGCGAGGGGGTTCTGGGAATTTGTCGCGGTACGCGACGGGTTCAAAAACGCAGCAAATCGTTTTCTTTTGATAAAAACGGCTGGAGACTGGAATTAGGGCATCAGACAACTGGGGGAGGAGTTCTGGACAGCTAGAGGCGATTGGAAGCGATTAGGAGATTCTTGAAGCAAGATATCAAAGGATTGAAGTCCCGGGGATTGTGTTTTCGGGTGTTAACCATTTGGTTTCCTCATTCTTTGTTTTATTCTTAATTACTATGTGTTTGACATTATCATGCTGTGAGGTAGATAATCTAACGGATATTTCATAAGCAGTTGGATGACCTGTGAGGAAAATCCATTTAACCGGTGGTTTAACAACTTTTAGGGGTTTTAGTTGACTATCCTTGAGAAGGGCCGAGGTTGCTATAAGTTTCCTTTGAGTTTAGTATTTTAAGATCCCGGTAGCATATCAGTTCCATTACCGATATAACCTTGTCAAGCATGTATAGTATTCGAGCCTAGGTAGTGTTTTGTTCATCTGATTCTCTTCTTTGTCCGCCGTTTATTCTCGTTTTAGTTTTTCCTCCTTTTAATTCATTTTTAGTTGCTAGTAAAACCCCCTTTGCAATACTAATTTAAGTTACATACATTTGTATAGATAGATAATTGAGTCTTAGTTAGCACAGTCTATAGAGGTCCGTGGATTCGATATCCGGACTTGCTTTGCTCTGCTACACACGATAGGTACAGTTGTCTGACGGTAAATTAGGTTTTAGAGAGTCTAGATTTATTACTTTGTGTATATTTTAGAGTCGGTTTTTAGTTAGTTTGATAGCTAAGCTTTGTCGACATCAAGTTTTTTGCGCCGTTGCCGGGGACTTCTTAGTCGATTGTGCTTACTAGTTCTTGTTCTTATCTGTGCATATTTGTGTTTATTTTGTTTTCAATTTTATTTATTTTGTTTTGTTTTATTTCTTTTTGATTGATTTTTGTTTGTTTGCAGGTTTGGTAGTGTATGCCACACCTATGTTCGCACGGACCGCCACCTGAGCTTTCATTGCCATCAAGGAGCGATTCGCGGGACTTTTCTGAAGGTTCTACGCGCGAGGTAAGTGCTTCTACTCCCATTTCTGCTGATTTTTCTGAGCATACACCTTCTTCTTCTTCTTCTAGTTCTTCTACTCACTCTCGTCCACACTTGCTTTTTGTTCCACTCATGGCTGAGCGTCAAACTGTTCACCAGCAGGCCACTGCGGGATTCACGGGACTTAACAATCCCATTACCGTGCCAAACATAACGAATGAAAATTCGTGGCAGATTCCTTCTTACATCATGACAGCCATTAACAATTCTCAGTTTAATGGTCGTGATGATGAAGATGCTCCCGCACACCTTGCCAGGCTCACTCGCATATGTGGTACCTTCAATCTTCAAGGTGCCACTAATGATGCGATTTTTCTACAGCTTTTTCCCTTCTCACTTGCGGGAAAAGCAGCTACTTGGCTTGAGTCTCATCCGCCAGGCACTTTTACCACTTGGGCTAGCCTTTGGGATGCTTTTCTTAAAAAGTACTTCCCATCTGCTAAGGCCGCCCGCCTGAGAGATGAGATCCATTCATTCTGAATGCCCCCTGATGAGCCCAACTATCTTGCTTGGGAGAGGTTCCAAAACCTTCTCAGTCGATGCTTCCAACATGGTTTGTCTGAATGGGCCCTTGTAGAGAAATTCTACAATGGGCTCACATATGAGACTCGTGCCAGATTTGACACTTCTGCAGGAGGCCACCTCATGGGTAAGATGGATGTGGCTGAATGCAATGATTTATTTGAGAGTTTTGCTCAGGCCGAGTAGGAGCAGCGATCGTCCAATAGGAATTCAACTCCTATTACTAGTTCTTCCTCGTCAATGAGGGGTGTTCATCATGTGAACACGGACACTACTGTTGCTGCTGCTCTTGAGTCTCTAGCTAGGGATGTTAGGGATCTGAAAATGAGAGTAGACAGGTGTGAGATTTGCAGGGGTGGTAATGCCACTTCTGAGTGTTTGGTGACCCAGGAGCAGGCTAATTATGTAGGAGGACAGGGTAGGTTTGGGCACTCGTACAACCCCGGATGGGGAAATTCTAAGAATCCCCAACCTTTTAGATCTACAGGTAACCCCCCTGGTTTTCATTTTGGATATCCTCAAAACCAGGGGCATAGTGGTAGTCAAGCTCCTAGTGGTAGTGGTTCTGGTAGCACTTCTGGTGGTGGTAGTAGTATGGGTAGGATAGAAGAGTTATTGACTCAGTTAGTGGCAAAAGATGCCACTACACAGAAGATCCTACATGAGCATGATGTTCTCCTCAAGAAGCAGCAATCTGCGTTCTTGGATTTACAGCGAACGGTTGGTGACATAGCCAAACGGTTGGATGAACGGCCCCAAGGCCAGTTCCCGGGTCAGCCCCAAACCAACCCAAACGCCCACGTTAAGGCGGTCACTACTCGTTCTGGAAGAGGTGGAAGAGAAAGATTTATACCACCGGTACTGGTGGAAGTTGAGGAGAGTGTGAGAGTGGTCCCACCGGTTGACTTAGATGAGGAGGAACCGGTGGATGAGGAAATTGAGATGGAGACTCCTGGGAGGGTGCCCCCGAGGCTAGTCCCAGCAAGTACCGCACCTAACAGTGAGTCTCCCGTTGAGAAGCCGGCAGTTGGTAAGCCGGTCATGTTTAAACCCACCTCAGGGATTGATCTTTCCCGTGTTACTTACCCTGCGCGTTTAACTAATCAAAAACACGCTAAGGAATACGGACACTTTCTTGACATGTTTAAACAGCTCAAGATCAATCTCCCGTTTATTGAAGCTCTTCAGCATATACCAAAATATGTCAAGTATCTCAAAGAGTTGCTGAAGAGTAAGGATCGGTTGGGAGAGGTTGACAACACCCCTGTGAGCGCGGGGTGTTCTGCGGTGATTTTAAACAAGCTGCCTGAGAAGCTTGCAGATCCGGGAATGTTTACAATCCTGTGTTTATTTGGGGATGATGTTAAGAGGCATGCCTTGGCGGATTCAGGGGCTAGCATCAATTTGATGCCATACTCTCTTTATGAGAAGCTAGCTCTTGGTGACTTGTCCCCCACACAAATGACCATGTCATTGGCAGACCGGTCGGTTAAATGTCCACGGGGAATTTTGAAGAATGTGTTAGTCAAAGTGGATAGGTTTGTGTTTCCCGTGGATTTTGTTTTGATGGACGTGGATGCGGACACGACGGTTCCCATCATTCTTAGGCGCCCATTCTTGCGCACCGCTAAGGCTATCATAGATGTGTATGAGGTAAACTCACTTTTAGATTGGGTGATGAGAGTGTAGTTTGAAGATTGCAAATGCTATGAGGGCCGGTGGTGAGTTAGTCCATAAGGTTGAAGGTGTAGATTCGGTGAGTGATGATGTAGGTGTGAATGAGGTCATAGGAGAGGGACCATGGGATGTTGGTGATTGTAGTTCTGATTTGATTTCAGGAGAGGAGGTTGCCTTTGATCCTCCCATTTGAGTGGAGTTTGAGTGAATGTTTTGGGTTAAACTCCCAAGTGTAGAGTTTGTAGAGTTAGTAGTTTCCTAATATTTTTGGTATGTTTAGTTTTTATTTTTCGTTTTTCGTTTTCGTTTTGTGTGTTTTTAATGAGTTTTGTAGGTTTTTATTCAATTTGATGCCATAAAGATGAATTGGAGCCACCAGGTATGTATTTCTTTGCTTTAAAATGCTTTTAGGATAATTTGGTGTTTTTGGGGTGAAATTTTTGGCTAAGGCATGAAAATTTCGGAAACTCTCTGGAAAAATGACCCTGTCGCGTCACACGACACCCACAGGGCCATCTGTCGTGCTACACTACAGATTTGGTCAAAACGCGGGTCAAACATCCGTCGCGGTACGCGACGGTCATTTGATAATCTGTCGCGGTACGCGACGAGTCTCTGAATGCTTCAAAATGTTTAAAAACCCTAGTTTTCAAATTTTACCCCCAAATTACCTCTCCTACACCGCTTTCACCACCATTCTTCACCCACTAAATACCCATTCAACCATCTTTCACTACCATTCCACCATTTTCATTTCCATTGGCGGGTTTAGCACAAAGGCGAGGTGTTCTAAGTCGATTTCAAGGTAAGGTGGCTTTCTAATTTCATTTTTGTCGCATTGGATTGATGTTTTTCAAATTTTTAGTTAGTTCTTCATTTTCTTTGGTTGTGTTGTGTTTTTGTTTGTTAATTTTAGTTAAATGGTAGGGTTGGTTTGTGGTTGGACTTAATCATGGATATCATTATTAGTATGTTTTGGACGTGTTGATGCTTGTTTGATCTTTGCTTTTGTAGATCTTATGTGATTGTTTATAGCATGTGGAGCAAATTGGTAGATTGTGGAGCTACTTGGAAAGGCTGGCACTCGACAGTCTTCTTCTTCAACCAGCTAAGTCTTTTTCAGTTTTTAGTTTTTCTTTTGGGTTTCCTTTTTCTCTACATTGAGGACAATGTAAAGTTTAAGTGTGGGGAAGGGAAACTTGGTTTAGTTTGTGTTAGTGGTTAGTTTTAGGTTAAAATTTTTGAAAAAATTTATGGAAAATTTTTGTTTTATCTTTGTTTTTACATATTTAGCTTAGATTTTCTTTGTCCTTGTTTAAGTTGGTTGCAAAAAGCATGATGGGAAATGATAGGAAAATTAGGTTTTGTGGTTCCATTCATGGCTAACTTGTTGGTTTGGGTTTTATGTTTTGGTTATGGGATGTGTAGGTAGGCTCAACTGGTTATTTTTTCCCGTAGGATTGGTTTAAATTTTACTTAAATGCATGATTGTCATGGGAAACATCTTGGGAATTTGAAATTGATGAAACTGTTTTTCTAGTCAAAAAGAAGTCTCTGCATAATAACATATTAGAGTTTTAAAAATCAGATTTTTGTTTGGCACATAAGTACTCTTTTTATGAGAATAAATCTGAGTCTTATGGCGCCTTCATTTCACCAAATAAGCTGAGTAAAAAGAAAAATAAAAAGAAAAGAAGTTGGATTAAAAACTTATGTGTCACACGCCGGGTTGCAGCCTGGTTGAAACACCACTAAGTTAAATTCAATGGATTGAAAAATAAAAGAAAAATGCTCACGCTTCCATCTGTTCCATTATAAAAATGTGATTTGAGAAATTTCTTGTTTGTTTATATGTAAGGATGACTTGAAAGCTAGAATCCATGATTGATTTGGTTTTAAATTTCCTAAGTGTGGGTCGAATGAAATGAAATGTAGAAAATGAACATAATGAACCATGAGTAAGGGACAGGAACAATCAGTATGGGTTCAACAGGACAAAAATACTTGCAATCTTTTCCAAAGCATTCAATTTTGAATTAATGAGTTTAATTTTGTGAAGATTCCATTTTACCTAGCTATGATCCCAGATTTTTGCATAAGCCTTTTTTAGGGACGAAAAAGAGATAAGCGTGGGGATGTGATGTGTTGCAAAACACATCTGTTTTTCTTTTGGTTTTTGTTGAGTTTCTATACTATTTTAGTCAGTTTTGGAGTCGAATTTAGCTTGTGCTTCCCAATTCTGTAATTCAATGTTTGCAGATAATAAACATGCGTATTTGGTGCTAAAGATCAAGAAAACGAGCTCCCGGTTGGACGAAGACGGACCTGAGGGCAAAGAAGGTAAAATTCTGGATTTTTAAAACCTTCGCGTATCGCGAAGGCCATTGGAAACCCTGTCACAGTACGCGACAAAGGAAAATGACCAAATTGCCCTTCATTAATCATTGCGGGTTGACCTGATTGATTTGTCGGGTAGCGATGTCCCTCGTGTAGCGCGAGGGGGTTCTGGGAATTTGTCGTGGTACGCGACGGGTTCAAAAACGCAGCAAATCGTTTTCTTTTGATAAAAACGGCTGGAGACTGGAATTAGGGTATCAGACGACTGGGGGAGGAGTTCTGGACGGCTAGAGGCGATTGGAAGCGATTAGGAGATTCTTGAAGCAAGTGATCAAAGGATATGAAGTCCCGGGGATTGTGTTTTCGGGTGTTAACCATTCGGTTTCCTCATTCTTTGTTTCATTCTTAATTACTATGTGTTTCAAGCTGTGTAAACTTGTTATGATTCATGCTTTGACAATGTTTCTTGGCTAAACTCATAGAACTACTTAGGTTAGATGATTATACATGATTAATTTCGGTTTTGGAACATATGATGTGTTGAAACTTATGAATTAAAGATTTGGTTTTGAATAATGGATGTAAACCCGTATCTATAACTGTTTGATGATTGATATTATACTCCTCGTGTGTCTTGGTGATTGTCTGTCACATAATAGGTGCATGCTAGATCAATTACTGTGTGTCTTTGATTATTGGATGAATTATTGTGATCAGGTAATTCATAGGAGTGTTTTATTATGATTTAGACGATTAAGATGTGCAACCAACTTTAATAGCCGTGAGGTGAGAAGTTGTCAATAAGTCTTGGTTGTTAGCTTGTTAGGTTAGAGGCTTCGTAAGAAGATCAGTCTAATTTGTCTATCAAACCTTGTTTATTGAATCCAATAGAAAATTCCAAGTTATCCCTAGCAATTAAGTGAATTGTGACTCTCGTGCCGTGAGGTAGAGTGTTTAACAGTTATTTCTTAAGTGTTTTGAGATTATCATGCTGTGAGGTAGATAATCTAACGGATATTTCATAAGCAGTTGGATGACCTATGAGGAAAATCCATTTAACCGGTGGTTTAACAACTTTTAGGGGTTTTAGTTGACTATCCTTGAGAAGGGTCGAGGTTGCTCTAAGTTTCCTTTGAGTTTAGTATTTTAAGATCCCGGTAGCATATCAGTTCCATTACCGATAGGACCTTGTCAAGCATGAATAGGATTCGAGCCTAGGTAGTGTTTTGTTCATCTGATTCTCTTCTTGGTCCGCCGTTTGTTCTCGTTTTAGTTTTTCCTCCTTTTAATTCATTTTTAGTTGCTAGTAAAACCCCCTTCGCAATACTAATTTAAGTTACATACATTTGTATAGATAAGTAATTGAGTCTTACTTAGCACATTCTATAAAGGTCCGTGGATTCGATATCCGGACTTGCTTTGCTCTGCTATACACGATAGGTACACTTGCCTGTCGGTAGCTTAGATTTTAGAGAGTCTAGATTTATTACTTTGTGTCTATTTTAGAGTCGGTTTTTAGCTAGTTTGATAGCTAAGCTCCGTCGACATCACACACGTAATAAGTGTGCGTACAATCATGTATGCAAGTAGTAAATGATCATGTATGCTAGTACTATTACTACTAACATTATGTGTGTGGAGACTAATGGTTATAGACTAAGTTCACTAAACAGAAACCTAATTCGCAATAACCAAAGGCTCTGATACCAATTTGTCGCACCCCAACCATCCTGGCCTTTACGAGGGCGCGACGTGAGCATCGGTCATCGGTACTCGGGAGGATCGCAATGTCCGGTCAGAGTTGCGAGACCTACATGTCTGGTTGCATACGTACATCCAATAACTTGGATAAAACAGTTTTGTAAAATCATAGTTGCGGAAGTAAATGTATGAGTTATCAAAATAGCGTTGAAATCATAAGTTGCGGAAGCATTGATAAAATAGTTTCAAATCAGTACAAAATAATAGTTGCGGAAGTGATTAAAGTTAGCCATCAATGCATAACAAACAAATATTAGTTGTTCATTAGTCTAAGACACAAAAACTGATGCATGAGACTCCACTCCTAGCATCCTAGTTCCTCGTGCGCGTGCCTTAGTTACCTGAGAAAACATGCAAGTAAAAGAGTCAACAAAAAGGTTGGTGAGGGCACATGTTTTACATAAGCAGTAAACATCAAATGTTTAAAGTAAGTATTTGCATGTATACATATCATTACAATGCAATATTGATTGATTGCTACTCAATACAGTTATATTATATGTGGGTTCGAAACCGAAGTTGGCTGTGTGCCTCCCGCCATGTCCTTCACACTAGACAATGGCAAATGTGTTGGTTAATTTTACACCCATTCCGACACCCAGTCGGGTTGGCGTCCCAGGCGCGATGGGTGGGGCTTGTTAGGCCCAAATAGTACTATTCAAGATAACCACGCTAGGCGCTCCGAGCTATTAACGGTCCGAGGTGTGTTTGTGAGGACTTTGAGTTATGATATATGCCACATATATACATATAGTGATAAAGCATGTCCATATGTAACCAGAATAAGTTGTTGTTTCAAAACAGTTTATCATGCTATGTTTTCTCCCCCAAAGGTAGAAAAGATAAAAAGTGGCCGTGAACTAACCTGATAAAGCAATTCCGGTTATGTGTTCGCTATTGTGAGTGCTAGCAACCTGGTAGTGAGCACCTATAATCATATAGGTCATGAGTATGTGTTCAGTGGTGTGTTGTATCCCATACAACTCTAAGTGTCGGTGTGCTTAACCGAGTGTTTGTGTGTTGACTTGTGTTGATTCGACGAACCGTTGGTGACATGTTTGTTGTGTTTAGTTTGTTTTATGTGTCACATTAAAACTTAAATGTTAGTAGGATGTCTTCAAGCATCCCACGACTCTAGTCATAATGACGTTCACCTAAGTCATGTATGAAATCGTACACGTTTCCATTTCTGGAAAGTTATCACTTTTTGAAAAGTTTCTATTTTAGGAAAGGGAAAACGGCATACAAATGTAACCAACTTTCAGCTTTGTTCCACTTAAGTCACTCATACTTTTTTTTTGTTCCGATTAAGTCACTCATACTTTTTTTTGTTCTGATTAAGTCACTCATACTTTTTTTTTTGTTCCGATTAGGTCAATCATACTTTTTATTTGTTCCGATTAAGTCACTCATATGAGTGACCTAATTCAAACAAAATTAAAGATACAGAGACCTACTCGGAACAAAAAAAAGTATGAGTGACTTAATCGTAACAAAAAAAAGTATGAGTGACTTAATCGGAACAAAAAAAAGTATGAGTGACCTAATTGGAACAAAGCTGAAAGTTAGTTACATTTATATAAAGTTACCCCGGAAAGTGTAGTTATGAACATGTTTAAACTTTTGAAATACATTGTTTGCGCATAAATCATCATTTATGCCATTTTGCCCAAATAAAGTTTCCTTATATATGAAGTATTCGTTTAAAGGTCCGTGTTCACAACTCAAAGTTCCCAACATGTTTAGAAATCATTTTTTACATATTTCAATAGTTCAAATTCATCAAATCAGGTTAAAGCATAAAATCTCTCTTTTGACTTTACAAAAGTTTCTAAAAATAGTAAGTTTCTATAAAAATCATATTTTCACAAATCCAAATACCCAAATGTTTTTTTCTAAACACTTCAATGCACATTTGACACCATCTAGACACATCTAACATTTATGGATCATCACAAATCACCAACATGCAACTAAAAATTTTCCCAATATAGTAAGTTGCATAAAATCATTATCAAATCTACAAGACCCAATTCTAAATGATTTCTATCGTCAATCTTAGTCAAAATACATCAATAAACACTCAAGACCAACTGAAAATTCGAGCATGTGAGTGGATCGGAGTTGCATGTGATCAAACACACTTGCATGTGGGTTTTAAGCCATTGCATGTATGATCTAACTATAGATGAGCATATAAAACTACCTTAGAAGCTCTTAGATGGTGAGATTAAAGCTAAATAGAGGCTACAAGTGGCTAATGAGACTTTCCTTGCTTGTTGATGGCTTCCAAGAACTCCCTTGATGCTCCTTTGGCTTCAAATCACCACTAATGCACGTAGAAAGGCTTCAAGAGTGTTTCCAGAGGATTTGGAAGCTGGTTTCAGTGAGTTTTGGTCAGGATTGCGAAGATATTCGGTGGAAATGAGAGAAAAACTGAGACTAATGAGTTCGGGTTGTTTATATTAAGTTTTTGTCTTCAAAGGTTCCTCGTGTACCGCCTATCGGGCTCCTTCGGGGCTAGGCGTACCGCCTAGAATATTATAATCAGACGGCTCCTTAAAACCTCACGTGTAGCGCCCAGAGTGGATGCATGGTCTCGGGCGTACCGCCTGGTGATTCGGAGAATTCAAATTGTTCCCGCCCAAGCCTCGCGTACCGCCAAAACCCAAACCATGGCCCTTGGCGTACTTCCTGGCTTGCCGGATATTGGCCCAATTTAATCGTTTCGACTCGTTCTTCGCTTATTTTACGTTTATAACTCATTATTATCATCATTTGAACTTTAATTATCGTTCAATTGTTTGTTCACTAACGTTCGTGAGACTCGTGTGTGTTTCGATAATTCCTCGAATTATTGATGATAGTTTGTGTTTGTGTTTTACGAATGATTGCATGTTTGATTAGACATAATCAACATGTAATGTACAATTCATTAATTCCTCAAATTATTGTTTTGTGTTTGTGTTTGCCATACTTGGTTTCCAAAACCAATGTGAAATGTACTATTCGATAGTTCTTCGGACTATCGTTTCGCAGTTGTTTGTGTTTAACTCATCTGATTAAACATAATTAAATGAAATGCAGCAAGTATGAATGTGAAACACATAGAGTGTAAGGTTTGCAATTTACCTAAAATTGTCGGGTGTCACACAAGAAAACATCATACTCGGTAACATCTCCACGTACAAACCCATATGTAGACTATTTGTATGCTCACAAATACATCGATGCTCAAGTACAGGAAGTCACCTCTCTCAAAACAGTTATTGAGAGCTGGTTTGACAGAAAAAGGATGGGACTCCTGCTCCAACTGAGGTGCAACAAACTTGGATTTCTCTAGAAAGGGATGAAGATATGGAGAATAATGAAGTCACGTACATTGCCAGCTCCAAAGACCTTTTTGCCATCTACAACGACAGATCCGGAGTCGTTAGCTGGATGTATGATCACGATAAGAAGTTGTACATGGTAGTAGGTTCAATGGCAAATTGGAGTATTTTAAGAAACCTCAAGACTTTTGCTCAATGCCAAATATTGATCTATGGAGTATCAACAACGCCGTATTCATTAATCTCTGCAACGACAGTCAAGCTGAGCTGTTTGCAAAGTTCTTAAAGGATCAGTGCGGTAAAGACTGCCTAGTAATAAAGACAGCACAGGAAAGAAGATTTCTGTCAAAGGACATTTTGGATTCTGTTAAGAAAGAGCCCTAGATTTGTGTCAAGTATCCTCCTCCAAAGACAGAGAATGCAATCCCAGTTCACTCAAGTGTGCCTGATAACTCACTCCAGAACTTCAGCCATTGGTACTTCAAGGAGGCTACACATGGAACAGTCATTGTGCAAGACAAGTTAGACGACTACATCATTCTGGACCCTATGGACTTGCTTATGTTTGGAAGGATGACATGACCGTACTTCACAAGAACCCCATACGCACCTATGGCGGTTATGATCAGGAAGCTAAGCCATTCACAAGAGTCGTTGCATTGGTGATGGTTCACAAGCTTTATGCTGCTGTAGGTCCTCATTCAGTAACACTTGCCATCGATTGATTTCATCAGTCTAGGGGAAGTTTTTAGAGCCCAATCTGAAGACAAATACTAAGAAAATCAACTCGTGACAAGATGAAGACCATGTTTGTTATTTTCGTGAGCTATGTATTTCGTGTACATGTAAATTTCGTGTACTTTAGTATTTCGTGTACATAAGTTCGAGTACTTCTAGGGTAGTATAAATAGACGCATTGTATATTGCTCTTGGGTTGCAAATCCTGAGGCAGACTCTTCTAGACGCATTGAAGCAGTTTGTATCAAGTTCACGTTTTTATAATAGAAATTAACTTTTCTATTACATTTCTATCTTCTTACATGAATTCCGCACATATTAGAAGCATTTCGTGTTGATTGAGCTAATAAAGTTCGGATCTTGACAGTTCAAGGGACCTGCATGTATTTAAAGAATCATTAGGAAATATGAGTAAAAAGTTCATCATAAGTAATATGCTAGTAAAATATGTCATATTGCAAACCAAACCGTAATCAATGAAAGAATATAACCGGTCACTAACTATCATAACAATGTGCTCCACTTTGAAGTAAAATCTAAAATGAATTAGAGTTGACTCAATGTTGCTAAGTATGTGTGAAACCCCATGGTCAACTCTAAAATGAATTAAAGTTGTCCTGAAGTTACTAAAATGTGTCCAAATTCGCCTTAAACTCTAAAATGGATTAGAGTTGACTCAAGTTGCTAAGTATGTGTGCAACTCCGTAGTTAACTCTAAAATGAATTAGGGTTTTCCCGAAGTTACTAAAATGTTTTCAACTTTGAAGTAAATCTAAAATGAATTAGAGTTGACTCAAAGTTGCTATGTATGATGTAAGCCCCCAAAATCAACACACACATGACACGTGTTTTAAAACAACAACAGAGTTTGGTCCCAGATTTTTTCAAAATAAATTAACATATAATAATTAGTTTATAAACATGTTAAACAAAAATCCCCGAAACATGTTAAGTTTATAATGTTAAAAATAACCCGACTTACATTAACCCATTTACACATATAGGGTTTAACCAAAAAGCATGTTCGATCACGAGCCTTGAGAGTTATCCAATCACGTCCGTCATTATCCGTTACTTTCACCTGAAAACACCACATATATATTCACCATTAGTTCATAAGAACTAAGTAAGCCAACCCGTACGCCCCCCCGGATCAAATCCGACAAGAAAACGAAATTCTGGTCGAAAAACACTGCCCAGCGTACAGAATAGCCAAAACCAGCGTACAACAGAATGGTTTGGGCGTACAGTACGCCAATCAGCGTATGGTATGCCCAGAATGGCGTACTGTACGCCGGGTACAGGTCTTTGACTCGTTTTTCGCATTCCGGAAACTCCCAACTCGATTTCGACCATTCCAGACCCTCCAAATACAATCCCAAACATATCTAGAATTATTCAAACAAGTTTGATTCATCCACCTTGCATATGATGCTTCCAATTCCATTTTTCACATACAAAATCAAAAGTCAAACTTTTTAACGGGTCATTTTCAGCCAACACCTTAAGACATCATTTTTCACCAATAATTCTCATGTTAGGCAATCACACCACTTATGATTTGCCTAAATTCTATAAATCCAATTTAGGAAGTTCACACCGCATGTGAATCAACCTATTTCCACGTTCACACCACTTGTGAATCGTTTTCACCAAATCCAACACAAATTTACTTGAATATTCACACCACTTGTGAATCAATTCAATTTTTCACCCTCCTTGTGAATTATCGAACAGCAATAATAACCAAAGCAAATTCAACTGCTTATTGCACATTATTGATATACAACCTTTACATGTACACCCATCAATGCAACAATGACTATACTATGTAAACTAGTAAATCATTACACCAAATAAAACATCAAATTCAATTGAAGGTTCACACCACTTGTGAATCCTTCAAAGTCAATAGTAAGCAAGCAAATTTACCACATATTACCTACTATTGAAAATCACCATTTCAAACATTCACCAATTAACCAAAGTCAACAATTGATGTATACTCCACATACATCTCTATACATATATTCACACATATGCATAAAGCCATTTAATATAGCAAGTAAAGTGGATTGGTGACTTACCTTATTCCGACAAGTTATTCACCACCAAAATCTCATTTCCGGGTCGTTTAGTTCCAATATCGTTTCCTATTATCACAACTAACAGGTTTAATACAAGATTTGACTATAATTAGTCAAATTACACCCCCATGACCCATTATCACCAATTACACCTAGATTATAGTCATATGACCTCCAAATCACAAAAGTTTCATCTTTTATGATCATAACAACCAATTACTCTCACCCTTTCATTTAAACCCATTCTTAGATAATAATTTAAGTTGTTGACATTTCATCAAACAACATATGTGCAGGAATTTCACCTACACATTTCAATTACTTCTAAACTCCATCAATTTCCCCCATTTATGTTTCTAATCATCCAATTTAAAAAATCACCAAAGTTAAACAATTTCAAATGATAAAAACCATAAAGGTATCATCTAAGCTATCATCAAACACCCATTTTAAAAACTCCTAGTTCATCTTCCTCATGAACATGCAAAACTCCATTTTAATCATTTACACCGAACTCAATGAAATGATCAAAATGTTGTTCCTAGATGATATTCATGATGATTAGAAACATATGACACCATCTAAACTTCCAAATTTTGATTTCACCCATCAAACCCACACCCCCATATGAAACCCACGAAAATCCCATCAAAACCCACCAAAATTCATTACCTAAGTGTAGTAGAATGCAAGGAGAGCTCAAATCTTCAGTTGCATTCAAGATCAAACCATGAATCATGCTCCAATTTGATGAACTTCCAGAATTTTGAGGTTTCTCCTTGTCTCCCTCCCCTCTCTTTCACGTTTCCAGCCACACACACATAAAGAATGTGTAATTTTGACCAAGTCAACATCTTTAACCCTCCATTTTACAACTTTCAGCTATTGGCAACTTTGGTCCCTCTTTTACTAGTTAACTCTAACTAGTTATGACTAACTAAATTAAGTTAGTAAACACCCACCATAATTTCAAGAAATCAAATATTTATAAAACACCCACCAAATAAAATATAAAATATAATTTTACACCAATTATATTTGTTTTATAATATTTTATCAAAATGGGTCGTTACATATGCATTTGATTTCCCTAATGGACATACAGTACTAACGCCGTAAGCTTCGTTTAAGTTTGTTTGCAATAATTGTTTACCGGTTATGCCCATATGTGAATCCCTTGATTATGAAAGGATCATGAAACTATAAGTGTTGCTTTTAGTCATTCTAATCAATGGTTATAAGTTTCACTTGAAAGAATGTATGTATGTATGTATGTTTCAAACCAAATGTATGTTTCCTGATATAATCTGAATATCTTTCAATAATGTTTCTAAACTTAAATGGTTTTATTAAAATGTTTTTTTTCCTTCGATTTTGTTAAACAATTTTTACATCTTTCAACCCGAAAGATTACAAAGTAGATTAAATAGGGGCTATGTTCTCACTTACGAATGATGTTACGTTGATTATCCTCGAGTTGTTAGATTGACTAAGCGCTCATCTTTACCTTGATGAGAACCTATTGTCGTATGATCTTGTTAGGCTTTATGATTAGCATAAGTTGGTTGGTTTGTGAGATTTTAGGTTTAGAAAACTTATAATTTTCTTTAGTTTTATGGTCATATGAATGAGGCCTCATCACATTATGATCATACGAATGGCCTTATTCGTATGAATTGAGTTTGTGAATAAGGTTTCTCTTCAGAATGAGATTCTCGGGCGAATGAAGGTTCATTCGTATGCATCATTCGTGCAAATAAGAGGCCTTATTTGTACTATAGGTCCATTCGTCCTCAAGGTCGTTCGCCGCAAGTGTCAGGCGAATAAGAGGCTCAATTTAACCAATGAGATCACACAAATGAGTTGTATATTCGCTCAAATATCCCATTCGCATATGCCATTCGCCTAAAACTCAGCCGAACAGTTTAAATTTTGATTTTTGAATCTATTGGAAATTTGTAATTGTTTTTGGCTGGTAATGTTGTTAAAACTCATTTGAAATGTGTATGGATCGAAATCAGACACTAAAGCTCATTATAGAGCCTAAATTTCTTCAAAATTTGGAGTATTCAGGGATGTGGAAGGTAGTGGTAGTGGGTGTTCACTTCCTGAGTTGATTCTTCGAAGAAACGATGGCCAGAGAAATTTTTACTAGGAATGTTAGTATATATAGAGTCTAGCGAAAGAATTTTTACAAATGTTGAATTTCTAAGGAATATGATTCAATAAGAACAAGAAACAGATTAAGATTTTTGTTGTTGAGGACAATTGAGGTTGGGGGAGGGGAAGATGCGGCTTCGTCAAGTCCAAGCATTACGTATTGATCTTATTATAGAGTCACAAAGGTCACGATACGATTCATTTTTGCCCAAGGATTAGCAAGACATAGGTCTAAGATCAAAAAGGTTTGTAATATCAAAAAGGTTCGTAATATGTTTCAAGGAAGTTTCAAACTTATTAGAATTCATATAGAAGAGAAATTGATGGATGTTTATATACCATCATTAACAGAGTGTTATCTTGATAAACATTTTTGACCATTGAAATTCAAATGACTAGAGATATGAAGTCAGGAGTTTGTACTATTTACGATCATTAGCTTGCATAGTATGTTTTTTAAAATTCTCATGCACCACAAACTACTATTATATGTTTATTTGAGTAAGAACATACTTGAGACTTCCCGAAAACTAAAAGAGTAGTCCTTTGAGTTAAATATATTATGTTTATCATATTTTGGAGTCACATCAGTAGGTGTTTCATTTCCTATAGTCATACGTAGCAAATTGCATATAGAAACGTATACGGCGAGGATAGTTGACTCGTCTATATAGGTTATTAAAAAAAAGCATGGCAAGCGTATTATAAACCAAGTCAGAATAGGATTCTAGTATAACTGGGTAATAATCTAAATAGAACGCTTCTGACTCAAAATTCCTATAGTTCCTAGAGATATATCACCTACAGTTTTATAGCTTATGGTTTTGGTTCTCGGGTCATACATGTTTTACATATCGAAGGCATATTATATATACCAATTATTACCATCCTATCAATAAAACAAGCATTATACTATAAAATTAACAATATGAAAATAATTCATGTTACACAAACTAAAGAGTTAACATATATAAGAAGGAAAATAACATAATTTGGTAGACCATATAAAACATATAATTCCTATTCTAATTGTATGCATGGTCTTAATTTATAGTCTAGCCAATTTGGCCTGTTTCTTTATAACGAATTTGGCCTATAATTCCTTACAACTATCGTTGCATGCAAATTCCTATTTTAGTATCGTTTTTTCGTGATTCATCTAAATTTTACCAAGTTTAATCTATTACATGTCTAATGTCGTAGTCAAAACTGAAGCTAAAGTCATGTGAAAGTAATTAAAGTCAAAGCCATCTGGTGATAGATGTCACTATGTGTGTTTCCGTTGGTTAATATCTACAGGGTTTTGTGTGTGAAGTTTGAGAATGTTGCATGCAATTATCACGAAAAAGTTTTAACGCTTGCGTGATAATTATCTCATACAAATGGAAATATAACACATAATCTAATTGCTTGATGATTACATTGCTATAGATAATTTCATATATGTGTGGAATTATCACGTAAGTCTTAACCACTCTATGATAATTTCACGATTACTTCGTACACTTTGCACACAAAAATAACTTCGTACACTAAAATTTACATATATATATATATATAATATAATCTAACTTTTTTTGTAAACACAACATGCATAAGTGGTTTTTTATCTATTTTTTTCAAAGATATCAAAGCCTTGACCATTTTTTTTAGGTCTTATGATATTAGGATTTTCATGAATTTTTATTGTTTTGTTTATAAGAATTTTAATGTTATATGTTTAGTTTGAGTTCGTATTTGCTTACATTATGTTTTATAATTGGTTAAGACTTTTTTATTTTAGATTATTTATTATTGTCAGCTTATGTTTGTTTTTGTTTTTTTCGATGCACGATAGATTTTTTTTGAATGCCAATTTGGATCACTGACGGTTCATACCCACCTGATCATATCCACACCCAATAGAAGGAAACTCACCATAGGTGAGAGAAAACCCCTAACTTGGCATAAAACCCCTGTTCATGTCAGGATTTGAACTCGTGACCTCCTCAATATTGAAGTCACATAGTACCTCTTCCCAACCATTTGAGCAACCTATATCCACGATAGATGCATATAGGTTGCTTAAAAAGCAAATGAAACACGTCTTTTTAGAATGTCATTTATTACGTTTTTATGTTTCATTAATGAAAAAGCAATTTTATACTTTATTCGCATTTATATGATTTGATTTTAACATATTAGAGTTTATATTTCATTAATTAAAAAGTAATTTTATACGTTATTCGCATTTATATGATTTAATTTTATCATATTAGAGTCGTAGAGCTTTAAATATTTCATAACCTTTTATACTTATAATTTTAATGATAAAAATTAAACGCAGGTTCCACCACCACCACCACCACCACCACCACCACCACCACCACCACCACCACCACCACCACCACCACCACCACCACCACCACCACCACCATATATAATGCGAATTACTGTTCCTTTACTTGCATGAATGGCATAACCGAATGTTGTGCTTTGCAAAGGAACCGCCTCAACAAAAGAAAAATAGAATCTTTTGCAAAAAATTAATTAATTCTAAATTTTCACTTAGAGCCCTAAACTTTATATTATTATTTCTAAATCTTCATCTACTTACTCACATATTAATAATGTTCACATTCTTTTAACACGTTTTTCATTTTTTGATGAGAGTCATGATTATATTAACTTGAACGAAATTACCTAACGAACATTTATATAAATTTATAACCCAAACAGTCGCATAATTTTGCGCATTATTCAAAGGTTTATCATGTGTCCATACATTATTAAATATTTGTATGGTTTATATTATTTTGATCATAATTACTTCATAAATTATTTATATTTAATAATAATATTTACCTAATAATATTGACATAATACTAATAATTATATAATAATAATAATAATTAAAAAACATAATGTTTATTCTATTGTTTGGTTTATGATTTATCAATGCATTCTTATGTTTGATTCGTATTCTTTAGAAGTATGTTATTATGATCAAATACTTATGTTGGCCGAGCGAACACGTTTACAACGTATACCCTTTTGGGCATTACATTATATAGACAACATATGTTTGCATTTTGATAAATCATGACAGAATAATCACGGCAGTGCACGGGAATCTCACTAGTTACTATACATATACATTTAGGAACTAGGATGAATAGTTGTGTGTGTGTCTATATATAAGGTAAGAATTGGTTGTTTTACCAGCTTAATTGCGGTAACCTATTAATTTTGATAAAATCAACCCAAATTATTGGTTTTTTCATGACCTTTATTAATATAGGGGGATATTTTGTTTGTGTTTTTGTTAGTTTACAAGCGTTTAAAATTTAAAACAAGTGTAAGTTTACATTAGACTTCAATTGTTTATTTACTGTTAGAACGTTTACACTGACGTAAAAGCATAAACGGTGATTAATTTGCACAAACACATAAATTGACATATTCTTGTACGTGTATAATAAAGATAATGAAAAAAACCAAAGATTGTGCTTGATCTTGTCGGAGTTAACCGATTTTCCTCAATTAAGGTGGGTTATTATTTGAGTACAATCATACACACACACACACACACACGGATTGTATCCTTTGAAAGCACGATAGTAGAGATAAACTTTTAAACCTTATTTGGGTCTTTCATTTGGAATCTTAAACATATAAAAATGTGGTTCATATTAATGTTGAATAAAAAATCAACTTTAGTTTGGTTTAGTAGGAACCACATATTTATTTTCTAGATTCCAAATAAAGTGTCCAGATATGATTTAAGGGTTTCTGTCAAATACCAGGTTGTATCATAATACCAGATTTCTATATGATACAAACCCTACACACACATGTTGAATAAGAACTGTAATTGATTTTTTTTATTTAAACTATGATTG
This sequence comes from Mikania micrantha, assembly GCA_009363875.1. Lineage (NCBI taxonomy): Eukaryota > Viridiplantae > Streptophyta > Magnoliopsida > Asterales > Asteraceae > Mikania > Mikania micrantha. The sequence goes on along the minus strand of CM018691.1, from coordinate 54,232,382 downwards.
ATATTACATATAAGTTAATACTTTATGTAATAAAATAAAATTATTTTTTTTTGTTAACAATTTTTGTTTCAAAGTTTCGTTTTTAAACAATTGATTTTATAAAAGTTGTTTTTTGAAAAAAATATTATTTTTTACAAAAGTATACAAAGTTATCCGATCTATGATTACACTTTACATTTGTTGATAAAGAAAAAAAATAAATAGTTAATAATACCGACTTAGAAATCATAAAAATATACTTGGTTAAATATTATTGAAAAATTTTCATATTATATAATAATTTGATTTTTTTAAAAGTAGGCTTTTCTAAGTATGTTATTTAATTTTAAAGTATTCTTTTAATACACTAAGAAATCTTATAAAAGGTATAAATAATATAATGAAAATTTAATATTATTATATAATCTATATTTAATGTTAATATACATTTTTATATATTAAGAACATTTTTAGTTGAAAAATGTATAAAGAATATAATTAGTAATTAATAAAGATATGTATTTAAATGGAGAGAGAAAAGGAAAATAATCGTAACAATTGTATAGGTATTTGACAAATGATCACAAAGTAAAGAATGTTATCTACTATTACACCTTATACGAGTTGATAAAGAAAAAAAATTAATAATAATGATTTATAAATCATTAGAAGATATTTTAGTTATCAAAATGCAAACATGTGTTGTCTATATAATGTAAACGTGTTCGCTCGGCCATCATAAGTATTTGATCATAATTACATACCTTTAAAGAATACGAATCAAACATAAGAATGCATTGATAAATCATAAACCAAACAATAGACTAAACATTATGTTTTTTAATTATTATTATTTTTATTATTATTATTATTATTATTATTATTATTATTATATAATTATTAGTATTATGTCAATATTATTATTAAATATAAATAGTTTATGAAGTAATTTTGATCAAAATAATATAAACCATGCAAATATTTGATAATGTATGGACACATGATAAACCTTTGAATAATGCGCAAAATTTATGTGACCGTTTGGGTTATAAATTTATATAAACGTTCGTTAGGTAATTTTGTTCAAGTTAATATAATCATGACTATCATCGAAAAATGATAAACGTGTTAAAAGAATATCTTAAACATATAAAAATGTGGTTCATATTAAAGTTGAATAAAAAATCAACTTTACTTTGGTTTAATTTGAACCATATATTTATTTTCAAGATTACAAATAAAGTGTCCAGATATGATTTAAGGGTTTCTATCAAATATCGGGTTGTATCATCATACTGGATTTCTATATGATACAAACCCTACACACACACACTAGATAATACCCCTTATATTACACATGTTGAATAAGAACTGTAATTGATTTTTTTTTATTTAAACTATGATTGATATTACATATAAGTTAATACTTTATGTTATAAAATAAAAATATTATTTTTTGTTAACAATTTTTGTTTCAAAGTTTGGTTTTTAAACATTTGATTTTATAAAAGTTGATTTTTGAAAAAAAATTATTAATTTTTACAAAAGTATACAAAGTTATCTATGATTACACTTTACATTAGTTGATAAAGAAAAAATAAATAGTTCATAATAGCAACTTATAAATCATAAAAATATACTTGGTTAAATATTATTGAAAATTTTTCATATTATATAATAATTTGATTTTTTAAAAAGTATGCTTTTCTAAGTATGTTATTAGTTTTAAAGTATTTTTTAATACACTAAGTAATCTTATAAAAGGTATAAATAATATAATTAATATTTAATATTATTATATAATATATATTTAATGTTAATATATATATTTTAATACAATAAGAACATTTTTAATTGAAAAATGTATAAAGAATATAATTAGTAATTGATAAAGCTATGTATTTAAATGGAGAGAGAAAAGGAAAATAATTGTAATGATTGTATAAATATTTGACAAATGATCAAAAAGTATAGAATGTTATTTACTATTACACTTTTTACGGGTTGATAAAGAAAAAAAATAGTTAGTAATAATGATTTCTAAATCATTAAAAGATATTTTAGGTTATTATTGAAAACTTTTCATATTTTATAATAATTTCATTTTTTAAAAAGTAAGTTTTTTAAAAGTATGTTTTTTAATATTAAAATTTATTTTTAATATATTAAGAAATCTTATAAAAGGTATATATAATATAGTTAGTATTCAATATTATTAAATAATATTTATATGCTTCTAATATATTAAGAACTTTTTATTTGAAAAAGGTATAGAGAATATAAGTGAAAAGCCCCAAATCGGGTATCTTTCAGAGTTGGTTAATATCATCGTCTCATAGTCTTAAACCAAATGTTTTCATAACATGTATTGGAAAATAAACATAGTTCATCATAACATGAAGTATCCTTCAGAGTTGCTTAATATCATAGTCTCTTAGTTTATAAACCAAATGTTCTCATAAATGCAGCGGAAAATAAACATAGTTCATCATAAACCAAATACATTTAATTATCTGGATCAAAATCATTTAGGATTGTCAATTCATTCGACTCCTCATTTATGTGCCACGAGCCCGTTTACATCCTTTTACTTGTTCTTCATCCTGACATACATAATAAAAAGGTCAGCTTACGCTGGTGAGTTCTAATTTAATTATAGCATCGTAAGTATTTAATATGTGAGAACCTTTTCAACACAAAACATCATCACATTCACATCATACATAAAACATAACAGATAATCATCATGCAACCACTGTCACTAAGCGTAAACAGTGGGCTTATGTCGGCACAAGGCTTCATGTTTATAGTCTGATCGATTCTTACCATGTTTATAGTTTGATCGACTCTTACCATCTTTATAGTCCAATAACTCTTACCATGTTTATAATCTGATCGACGCTTATAATGTTTATAGTCAGATCGACTCTTCTCATCATGTACATTTAAGTAACATAGCATTATCATATAACATTGTATCATCTTAGCATAATATAATCATTACATCATAACATCATAGCATCATATCGTCTTATCATTATATTATGGTATCATCATATCATCATAGCATCATATCATTATAACATTATAAAATTGTCCCATCATATCGTCATAACGTCATCGTAAACATAATAGTGCCGTAATATCCTATCATCATAGTCTCATTATCGTATTATCTTAGCATCATGTCATCCTATCATATTATCATCATAACTTCAGATTTATCATAACCATCATATTATCACAACATCATACCATCATATTACATAACATCATAATATCATAGCATAGTGTTATGTATGTCAGTCTAAAACATAGCGCAACACATTAGCACTTAAGCATTTAAAACATGACATCTAGAACTCACCTGATAATAGCGTGGCTCTTAGCTTCATAGACCGGATTGTCTTGGCTATGACTCAAGAACTTACATCGTCATATCATCTCATCCTATTTCATTCCTAGACTTAGAATTTATGTTGTGTCCTTATTGCTTATTTAGCTAGCCACAGTATTCGAGCATGCATAAGTTCCCGAAATTGGCAAAGTTTTCGAAATCTAAAAGTATTCGAAAACCCTAAAGTTCACAAAGTAAGGTTCGGATACTTCCAGTTCATGAAGTGCTAATTCCCGACATGTATTAATCGAATACTCTTTTTCATTCATAAAACATCTTAGAAAACTTACTCAAAAAATGGTCTCACCAGCTTTTAGGAACTGAAAAGAAACGATTTTTATACCCAAGTTCCCATTTGCCTAAAACTCGCATCTTTCACAAACTAAACACTTACCCGTTGTTTACTAGATTGCTCATGTAGCTTCCCGATCATTTTCTGCCCTTTTTGAATGAGTTGGGGTTGTTTCTGGAGTTCCAGAACTCGACCCACTTCGAGTACTTTGGGAGAGAATTACGCCAGCCAAAAGCAGTCACTCTTCCAGAGACACGACTATATATAGGCCAAGTTCATGAAATAAGCTCTCAAAATGGAGTTCACGAAGTCTAACTTTGTGTACCTCGGATTCGTGATCTCTGTGTTCTTTTCGAGTGCTTCTGTTTCCATGAACTTCATCCTTATTCTTAATGAATTTCTTTTCGGTTTTCTTTCATTACCCGTTTATCCGCATTCCTTTCCTTTCTCGTTCACCATTCTACAAGTCATTTAACGGTTACCCACTCGTGAGTAAAGTAACTTGTATTAATGTTTTGGGGTGTTACAATAATTAGCAGTTAATAAAGATATGTATGTAATACGAGAGAAGCAAAAAAAAAGTGTAAGTTATGTGTAGTGGACATACTACTATCATTCCATATAGGCGCCACATATGCGCTACATAAATAATCAACATTATAATCCCTCTTAACTTCACATCATCATCACATTTATTACCATTAGTTCCCCATCCCTACATGTTATCACCATCTTTATTTAATATTTTATTATTTGATTTTTAATTTTTAATTTTTTTCAATGTAAATTTATATTTATATTAAAAAATATAATAAAAATTACATAATAAATTAAAATAAAAAATTAAAATGCATAATAAAATTAAAAAAAAAACATTAAAATAAAATTACATACTTTTAAAAATAAAAAATTACATATTAGCCACAACGGATATTATTGTAGCTTGAACGACGCATAAAAACATGAATGCTACTTCGTCCGAAGCGGATGATGACGATCTTGTAATTTTTCTCCACCCAACTAATTTTTTTTGGATTTGTAAATTGAGTTTTTTGAGAAAAGAATGATTGTTTTAGATAGATGAAAGATTATTTTAGAGAGTTGAATAGTAATTTAAAGAGTTGTATGGTTAATTTATAGTAATTTAAACAAAAAATTTCTTTCTTTTTTTTTTTCTAACGGTCAAATGTATTTTTTTATTGCTTCAAATAGTCTCTTTATCAGTGATGCCCCTCACACCCCTGGTCACGCCCCTGTGTAGTGAGGGAGGGTACCTAAGGGCGTGACCGGCCCCCCTCACGCCACCATTAGGGGTCAATACATGGTCTAAGGATCACTTTTATTTAGTATTGTGTGTGTTTAGACAATACAAAGGAAATTAATGTTAGAACGGTCAGATAAATTTTCATCTACTGATCAAATTAATTAATGGTTAAGATCTAATTGTCCCCATTTTATTCTATTTTCTTACAAAATATGCATGAATATATAAATGAAAGGGCTAAAGGGAGAATAAGCTATTTTTTGTATTAAAAGAAACTTGCATCAGTTTTTTTAAAAATAATAACTTTTAAACGCTTTATTATTTTTTTCAAAAAAATTACACCATTAAATAGAGAATTTCATAATTGAGTATCATATTGATATGTTTTTTTTCATTGTTTTAACGTGGTTCGTATTTATTTTAAGTTGAAGCGTGATTTAGGTATCTGATATGTCAGAATATATTTTTGTGCCTATGAAATGTATTTTGTTGCATTTAAAATGTATTTTTTGCCTATAAATCGTATCATTTCTTACCAACTTTCTAGCCTTTGAATAATTAAGTTCTAAAGATCAGTCTGTATTTTTTGCCTATGGTCCGTATTTTGAATACTCAAGTCTGTAATTCTTGGCTTGTAGTCCGTCTTTTTATCCATTTATGTATGTGAACATGACAATTTTTTAATTTTACAGACCCTTATACCTTTATCTTAGATGACACGTGTAGCGTTCATGTGGCTTCCCAAACTTCTCACGTTAATTTTCTTTGTACAATAATCACTATATATATATATATATATATATATATATATATATTAATAAAAGATTAGCAGAAATGACAAATGTCACTCCCAAAATCACTCTCTTATTTTTCCCCTCTTTTTTACATTATACATTAAATACTCTCTCTCTCTCATTCTCTCTTATTTAACAATTAACACTAATGATTTTTAATAATTAAATTATATAATTAAGTACAAAAAATATAAATCTTTTTATTTTAATAAATTATTAAAACTTAATAAATTATAAAAAAATTTCAGCCATCTTATTTTAAAATTTAATTCTATGATGTTTAAATATTCATTATTCATTATATAGAGTTGTTAAATCTTTAGTATTTCTTATTTCACCAATGATTATTATAATAACAAACACAAAAATTTTTACCATAACTATTGGTTTAGAACAAGTTAAAATTATTCAATTGATGTAAAACTATTTTTATGTATTTGTTTGTCTCTTCTCTATATACGTAAATGTGTTTGAAACAAATAGTTATTTTAATATTATTTTATATACCTTTGAGAAATTTGGAGTTGAAAATGAATAAAACAATTGAAGTAAATTATTTAATCTATTTTTTATATTAATATTTAATTTACATTTGTGATATTTCACTTGATTTTATGTTTATTTTATCTTATTTTTTTTGTTGATAAAAATTATAACATAAATTATGTAAAATTATTTTCAAATGTATCCTTCATCTTTAAGTGAAAAAAATATTTTAACCGGTTCATAAATGTATAATTTTATGTCAATACATCAACAACACCACATCACAACATTTATTGATTTTTGTTGATTAACAGGAAATACCATTTTATGTGTAAATTTTAAAAATAAACTAAAACTATATGTTAAACGAAAGTAAACATGTCTTCTTAATTTAAAAATAGATTAAAACTATATGTTTCATGAAAAAAAGAAATATTATTCTACCTACTATTTATGCATATTCATTAAGATTTGTACTTAGTATTTTGGTTTCTATGTTGATTCAAACATAAAACATTAAATTTTAAAAATGTTATTTTACTAATATTGCAAATGTTAGTAAAATGTTTGAATTTTTTTCATGATTTTATGTAATATGTTTAGAAATTGTCACGTTATTTATTCTTAGTTATATATTTATTCTTACTTATTTACAAATGTTATATTTACATATATTCTAATCATAATATGTGATTAATTTTTATATTAATCATAAACTTATAAATTGGTATCTATATAAATTATTTATTTATATTTCATGAGAAATTAATAAACTTAATAATTGATTTATAAAACTATTCTAATAGTTATTTAATAATTAGTAAAACAAGAACTTTGATAATTTTGTTTAAACATACAATAATTAAATTCTAAACTTTTAAATAAATACTTTAAATCAACGTTTGTAATTTAAACATTTTACTATTTCATTTAAATCATAACAAATCTATTTGTGTTTATTCAAAACAAATCGAACCCGTTGACACATCTAGACTTAGGAAAACCCTAGAAAGACATAGTTATGTTAACATATGCCGATTGAACTATTTAGTTGAACATTAAACTTGTGTTGGATATTGTTGAACTATACTTGAACAACTATTGCAAAGACTACCTCACATACTAAGGTAAGTCTTCATAGCCCTTTTTTACTTGTTTTGAACTTTTGGGGTGAAACATGCTATCTTTGAACTTATCTTAACTTCTAAACATTTTCATGTGAACTTAGCTAATGGCTTTATAGTTTGTGAAGTTTAGTTAAGGATAGGCATTGATCACACGCATTTAGTGACTATGATAGATCTATTGGACCGACCATCCCACCGTTGTTTGATTTACCTTTCGGGGGAGGCCGTAGTGATAGTTTTCTATTTAAGCATTTTAGGGGTTGTTTGTTTGTATCTGAATGACATTAAGAGGTTACCTCTGAATGGTTCATAACCTCTTAACCATTCAGACTTAGGGTTACCTCTTAACCATTCAGAGGTTATGAACCATTACCAGCCTCTTAACCATTCAGACTTAATGATACTTTTTAACTATTCACATGCTATGAACCATTAAGAGGTAGCCTCTGAATGAGATTAAGAGGCTACCAAACAGGGCCTTAGTAATGCTAAACATAGGTCAAACATCATTGGTTAACATTTGTTGATCTGCTTTACTTGCTAGTTCATTTTGACTATGTTCATTATGCTTAGAGTTCACATATAACATTATGTATAACATTTTTATTAAACCTTTTGGTTTGAGTGTCAAAACCTATGAAACTCACCAACACTTTGAGTTGACACTTGATTTTAACATATTTCAGGTGGAAATGGTAGCATTCAGTTGGACTTGGATTTAGTTTTATTTTATTTGAACTATGTAATTGGATTTTAATTTGAATTTGAATTGGAATGATGTAATAGTTAGTTTGAATTTATTTGACTTTGTATTGAATGATGGATTTAATTTCATCGAATGTTTATTTATGATTATTTACATCTTTATACCCTAAGCTATGAACAATCAACACTTCTTGTCACCCCGATGTTTCCGCCATCGGTCGGGGTGTTACAGATTGGTATCAGAGCCTGGGTTATAGAAAATTAGGTTATGACCTAGACTATAACCATAGGATGCCTTAGTTTGAACTCATAGGTCATGAACTGTTATTTGGACTCTTTAGTTGCTATGCTAGGCCATGAACTGTTATTTGAACTCTTAGTTGCCATGATAGGTCATGCTTGCTTATGTGACTACTTATTTGATAGGTCAAATGTTTGAACCTAGTTTAGGATACTTTAGTATGCACACACTAGACTTTAAGGTTCAAAACTTCTTGACCCCTTTCTTACGACTCGAAACGAGTATCGTCATCACGAGGAATGATCTTAGACTTCTAAGTCTAATCTTGAATCCCATCAATAGTCTTTAGATTCATTCTAATGATTAGGAAACACATACAATCTGGAAGGGGGAATACCTGTACTTTGGGGAGTTCTGTCTAGGAAAGCATTTCGCATAAATCCAAATCAACCGATGGACCTGTTATGCTTTCCTGGGAACCCTTGGAGTGAGTATGAACCTATAGGCTAACGTATGTCTTTCTGAAAGTTAAGATGAACTTAAACACTTTGATCTGTCAAAAGTATTCCTTTAGGGATACAATCCAAATACTGCTTTGTGATTGAACTTTCATTTGAACTCTCTATGTCTTATTTGAACTCTTTGAGTTATATAAATTCTAACTCTTTTTCCATTGAACTCTTGTAGAATCATGCCTCCTCGTCGTCTTCGCAGCAACACCAACGCCAACACCAACACCAACACAAACAACACCAACACCAACACCAACAATACGAACCCCACTATTCAAGAGTTGGCCCAGATCATCTCTCAACAAGTGGCTGTTGTGTTACGCACCTTGGTGACCCAACTGAATCAAGCTGCAAATGTGAACCCAGTTCAACACAATGGGAATGGTGGGGGTGCAAATCCAACTTGCACTTTCAAACACTTCAATTCATGTAACCCTGCTAAGTTCATCGGTACTGAAGGAGCAACTGGACTGCTCCAATGGTTCGAAAGTATAGAAAGCACCTTTATCCATTCTGACTATCCTAAGAACCTTAAGTTTCGATATGCCACTAGTGTCTTTCAAAAGAGGGCACTCACGTGGTGGAATAGTGAGAAACAAACCAGGGGTTCGGATGCTGCACTCGCTTTGACCTAGACTGAGGTCAAGCAATTTATGACTGATGAATTCTATCCTCGCAACAAAATGAGGAAGCTTGAAGCTGAATGCTGGGAGCTCAAGCAAGACAGTGGGGAAAATCTTGCTTATACGACCCGCTTTCATGAACTCAGTCTACTAGTGCCACACTTGGTCACTCCTTTGTCTTGGGCCATTGAAAAGTACATTGGTGGCCTTCCTATGCAAATTCAAGATACTATTTTTGGTAGCAAGCCTACCACTCTTGAAGATACAATAAGACTTGCTGCAACCTTAACTGATAATCATGTTAAGGATGGTACCTTGACAAGGAAGGTTGCTAAGAAGGTAGAATCCAAGTCAACCACTAATGAACTATCAAAGAAGGTCAAATCTGAAACCTCAAACTCTTCAAATTTCAACCATCGAAAGCGAAAGGCCAAGAACTTTGCGGTGGTGACCCTTGCTGCACCACTAAACCAACAAGCCCCAAAGCCAAATACCAAACCATATGTGGGGCCAAATCCACTATGCAACAATTGCAGATATCATCACCCCACTACTCAACCTTGCAGAATTTGCACAAACTGTGGAATGTATGGCCACCTTGCAAACTATTGTCGACATGGGCCACTTGGCCAGCAAGGGCAACAAGTTCAACCATTGAATCAACAACAACTTGCGCCCACCAATCCTGCACAAGCCAATGGAAGGGTTTGCTATGAATGTGGCAACCCTAATCATCTTAGAAACCAGTGCCCAAGGCTTGCGGGCAATAATCAAAGGGTTGCACGAGCTAGGACCTTTCAACTCAATGCTCAAGCAGCTCAAGCTAATCAAGACGTTGTGAATGATACGTTCCTGGTCAATAATTGTTATGCTTCTGTGTAAGTTGATTCTGGTGCTGATAGGAGCTTTGTGTCATATGAATTTGAACCATTACTTGGTAGACTAAGAACTAAACTAGATAGACCATTTAACGTGGAAGTGGCTGACGTCAACTCAATTGATAATAACTCTATTATAATTGGATCTACTGTGAACCTTATGGATCACGTTTTCCCAATTGATCTTATTCCCATGCATCTTGGAAGTTTTGATGTTATCATAGGCATGGACTGGTTAGCCACTCATCGAGCCGAGATCGTTTGTTTTGAAAAGTTCATTCGTATTCCACTACCGTCAGGTGAAACTCTAAGAATCTTTGGAGAGACGCCTAGTGGTGGACTTAAACTTATGTCTTGCACAAAGGCCCAAAAATACCTACGTAAGAAATACGTAGCCTTTTTGGCCCATGTTGTGGAAAAGAAAGAAAAGGGCAAAAGTGTTGAAGATATTCCAATCATTCGCGACTAACCTAAAGTTTTTCCCGATGACCTACCGGGAGTTCCACTGGTTCGACAAGTCAAGTTTCGTATTCATCTTGTGCCCGGTGCAAATCCAATTGCAAAATCTACATATCGTCTTGCACCTTCTGAAATGCAAGAACTAGCAAGCCAACTTCAAGAATTATCTGATAAGGGTTTCATTCGTCCAAGTCATTCACCTTGGGGTGCGCGAGTTCTTTTTGTTAAAAAGAAGGACGGTTCATTCCGTATGTGCATTGATTATTGTAAACTTAATAAACTTACCATTAAGAATCGATACCCTTTACTTCGTATCGATGACCTCTTTGATCAACTTCAAGGTTCGGTTTGGTTTTCTAAGATCGACCTTCGGTCTGGTTATCATCAGTTGCGTATACATGAGGATGACATTCCTACAACCACCTTTCGAACTCGTTATGGTCACTATGAATTTTTGGTTATGCCATTTGGACTAACCAATGCACTTGCGGTTTTCATGGACCTTATGAACCGAGTGTGTAGACCATACTTGGCCAAGTTCGTGATTGTATTCATAGATGATATTTTTGATCTATTCCAAGAGCAAAGCGGATCATGAACAACACCTTAAGTTGGTTTTGGAGCTCTTAAGAAAAGAACAACTGTATGCCAAGTTCTCTAAATATGAATTTTGGCTTAAGGAAGTTCAATTCTTAGGACACATTGTCAACGAAAAGGGTGTTCACGTGGACCCCGCGAAGATTGAATTTGTTAAAAATTGGAGTACACCAAACACTCCAACCAAAATCCGTTCATTTCTTTGACTTGCCGGTTACTATCGAAGGTTCATTTCAAATGTCTCTAAGATCGCCGTTCCACTCACTGCTTTGACTCATAAGGATAAACCTTATGAATGGGGGCCAAAGCAAGATGAAGCTTTTCAATTGCTAAAGCAAAAGTTTTGTGACGCACCTATATTGACTCTACCCGATGGCAATGATGATTTTGTGGTCTATTGTGACGCGTCGAATCAAGGGCTTGGTTGTGTTCTTATGTAACGCGGTAAAGTCATTGCCTACGCGTCAAGACAATTAAAGGTTCACGAAAAGAACTATACCACTCATGACCTTGAACTTGGTGCGATCGTTTTTGCCTTAAAGATTTGGAGGCCTTACCTCTATGGCACCAAATGTGTGGTCTTCACTGATCATAAAAGCCTTCAAAACATTCTAAACCAAAAAGAACTCAACATGAGGCAACGACGTTGGGTTGAACTCTTAAACGATTACGATTGTGAGATTCGTTATCATCCCGGCAAAGCAAGTGTTGTAGCCGACGCACTCAGTCGTAAAAGCCATGTCCAACTTCATAGCATTCGAATACAAAACAATCTTCATAATGAGATCTTTGTATCTCAACAAACATCTTTGAACCAAGGCAATTTGCATGATGAAATGTCTTGTGGTGTTGAACTTTAATTAGAAACCAAGTCTGATGGTTTGCTTTATTTCTTGAACCGTATTTGGATTCCTAATCGCAATGATCTTCGACTCACTATTATAAACGAGTCACACAAGACTCGTTATTCCATTCATCCCGGTGCAGCTAAAATGTATCAAGATCTTTGAGTCCATTATTGGTGGCCCGGTATGAAGAAAGACATTGCCGAGTATGTAGCAAAGTGTTTGACCTGTTCTAAGGTCAAAGCCGAGCACCAAAAAGCCTTCGGGTTTGCTTGTTTAATCCGAAATTCCCATGTGGAAATGTGAATATTTCTATGGACTTTATCACTAAACTCCCAAGAACACTTAGTGGTCATGACAGTATTTGGGTAATCATTGACCGTTTGACAAAATCAGCTCATTTCTTACCGATTCGCGAGAACTATCCCGTGCGAAAGTTAGCTCGTATCTATGTTGATGAAATAGTAAGCCATCATGGTGTACCTCTTAGCATCATCTCTGATCGCGATGCTCGTTTCACGGCTCATTTTTGGGAATCGCTTCACGAATCATTCGGTACTCGTTTGGATCTCAGCACGGCTTATCATCCTAAAACGTATGGTCAAACCGAGCACACGATTCAAACTTTTGAAGACATGCTTAGAGCATGTGTCATTAACTTTGGTGGCAATTGGGATAATCATCTACCGCTAGTCGAGTTCTCGCATAACAATAGTTATCACGCGAGTATCGGCATGACGCCTTTCGAAGCTCTATACGGTCGTAAGTGTCGATCGCCTATTTCTTGGACTGAGATTGGTGAAGTTCAAATCACTGGTCCTGAACATATTCAAGAAACGACCGACAAGATTCATCTGATTCGCGACAACTTGTTAGCTGCTCGAAGCCTACAAAAGAGTTATGCTGACAAACGTCGTAAGCCTTTGGAATTTCAAGTCGGTGACATGGTACTCCTGAAATTTTCACCTTGGAAAGGAGTGGTTTGATTTGGGAAGAAAGGTAAACTTGCACCTCGCTACGTTGGTCCTTTTAAGGTTCTTGAAAGAATTGTGAAAGTGGCCTACAAGCTTGATCTACCTTCTGAACTTAGTAACGTCCATCCAACCTTTCACGTGTCGAACCTGAAGATGTGTTTATCCGATGAGAATCTACAAGTACCTCTTGATGATATTCGCATTGATGCTTCGATGCATATTATCGAGAAGCCGGTTGAGATCATAGACCGACACGTCAAGCAACTTAAACAAAGCAGGATTCCTATTGTTCAAGTCCGTTGGGAATCAAAGCATGGTCACGAGTTCACTTGGGAGCGCGAACACCAAATGAAAGCCAAGTACCCTCATTTGTTTTCTACAGTTTCTCAATTTCGGGACGAAATTCTTAAAAGTAGGGGAGACTGTAACATTTATGAAATCTGTAATAAACATTTATGTTTAATAGAGCAATTATGACGTCATTGGGAATTTTATTTTTACACAAACCCGTATATACGTAGGTGTATGTACAATTTGAGTAAATGTTTAATTAAATATACATATATACACATATGTATGTAATTATGTATGAGAAGTTATTATCATTACAATTTTAAAGAAATTCAAACAACAACATATTATTAAAAATTTATAAAATTTAGAATCTAAATAAATAAATGTTAATATTTTTATAAAAATCTATAGAAAATATATATGTATGTGTATATATATATTATAAATAAAGAAATTATAAATTCTATAAACTATAAACATAAATGGATAAATTTTAAATAAATAAAGCAAATAAATATGTTTTAATTCTTATAATGACATTAAAATAACGTTTTATAAAAATATAACTAATTTATATTAATTATGAATTAAAATAAAAATTTTATGCAAATTATAGCAAAGTTAAATAAGGTTTTACAAAAGATGAGGGTGGAAAGTGTCAAAAGCTGAAACTGGAGTTAAAGGGGAAAAATGGGGGACTAAGATTGTCAATACCCCAAAGAACCCACCCCTCCTACCCGTTTTGTTCTTCCTAGCCGACTCAAGACTCGTTTCTCCTTCTTGCTCCACCCGATTCGAAATCCCATCCATTCCAGCAAGATGCCAGCAAATCAAGACTAATTTTAGGAAGTATATGATGCGTGTAAAGGATCCCAAGCATTAATTTGATAAATCAATCAGTATTAACCCATGAACCATTACCAAAATTAACAAAGAAAACGCGTTAATCGAATTCAATCACATCGTGTATAAAACCCGAATCAACTCGACCTAAACAATCCTTTGCTTCCATCGAAACTTTCTGGGCACCCAAAACATCATCACAAGCATTCTAAATTGCGAATCAAGATCCTACAAGCTTCGGCCGATCGTGATTCTTCCTCTTAGTCGAAACACATAAAAACAAAATACTAGGTAAGTAATTTATACATCATTCTCTTCGTTTTTAATCCCTAAACAAAATACTAGGTAAGTAATTTATACATCATTCTCTTACAATCGGGTTCACAGTAATCGCAATTCGAAGAACAAAGGGACTAGGGCTCAAAGTTATGAAGTGGTATGGGGGTTCTGATTTCGGGTTATATTAAATATAAATCGAAACCATGCCTTTCGCAGACTTCGGTCTAGACTAACCGGTTAACAGCATGGGCTTTGGGAGCTGTGGTCGCGGGTTCAAATCCTATAACCGGGTTTGAAATCGGTTTTGCCCCATTTTTTTTTGTCATTTAACCTTTATTTTAAGTTCTTAATTGCACAGAAAATATTTCTATAAAAATAATATTATTCTGTAAAAAAAATGTTATATAATTAATTTTTAATAAATGATTAACAATTATAACCTTTATTCTCAAATATTTATTTATTTATTTATACTGATTTATTGAATTACATAATAGTAATAATAAAATAATTTAGTAAGTTTTATAAATTTTCATAAATAAATAAATAAGTTTTATAAATTTATAAATCCGTATCTCATTTATTTATTTATTCTTACTTATTCATTCACATATTAATAATAAAATAATTTAATAAGTTTCATAAATTTATATAAATAAATAGATAAGTTTTATAAATTTATTTGTAACTCTTTATCTTATTTAATTATTTATTCTTAGTTATATATTTATTCTTACTTATTTACAAATGTTATATTTACATATATTCTAATCATAATATGTGATTAATTTTTATCTTAATCGTATACTTATAAATCGACATCTAAATAAATTATTTGCTTATATTTCATGAGAAATTAATAAACTTAATAATTGATTTATAAAATTATTCTAATAGTTATTTAATAATTAGTAAAACAAGAACTTTGATAATTTTGTTTAAACATACAATAATTAAATTCTAAACTTTTAAACAAATACTTTAAATCAACATTTGTAATTTAAACATTTTACTTTTTCATTTAAATCAAAACAAATCTATTTGTGTTTATTCAAAACAAATCGAACCCTTTGACCCATCTAGACTTAGGAAAACCATAGAAAGACATAGTTATGTTAACATATGCCTCTTGAACTATTTAGGTGAACATTAAACTTTTGTTGGATATTGTTGAACTATACTTGAACAACTATTGCAAAGACTACCTCACATACTAAGGTGAGTCTTCATAGCCCCTCTTTTACTTGTTTTGAACTTTTGGGGTGAAACATGTTATCTTTGAACTTATCTTAACTTCTAAACATTTTCATGTGAACTTAGCTAATGGCTTTATAGTTTGTGAACTTTAGTTAAGGATAGGCATTGATCACACACATTTAGTGACTTTGATAGATCTACTGGACCGACCATCCCACCGTTGTTTGATTTACCCTTCGGGGGAGGCCCGCGGTGATAGTTTGCTATTTAAGCATTTTAGTAATGATAAAGATAGGTCAAACATCATTTGTTAATATTTGTTGATCTGGTTTACTTGCTAGTTCATTTTGACTATGTTCATTATGCTTAGAGTTCATATATAACATTATCTATAACATTTTTATTAAACCTTTTGGTTTGAGTGTCAAAACCTATGAAACTCACCAACTCTTTGAGTTGACACTTGATTTTAACATGTTTCAGGTGGAAATGGAAACTAGCATTCATTTGGACTTGGATTTAGTTTTATTTTATTTGAACTATGTAATTGGATTTAAATTTGAATTTGAATTTGAATTTGAATTTGAATTTGAATTTGAATTTGAATTTGAATTTGAATTTGAATTTGAATTTGAATTTGAATTTGAATTTGAATTTGAATTTGAATTTGAATGATGTAATAGTTAGTTTGAATTTATTTGACTTTGTATTGAATGATGGATTTAATTGCATTGAATGTTTAATTATGATTATTTACATCTTTATACCCTAAGCTATGAATAATATACACTTCATGTCACCTCGATGTTTCCACCATCGGTCGGGGTGTTACACACGATCTCATATATCAAAACATAAATATGGAAACATGTCACAAAATTTCTTTGTTTAGTTAATTAAGTGTGGCAGCTGAAAGAATGTAGGCATGCTATTGTATATTAAAATTATAAAATGCAGACATAAAAACATGTCAGAACGGTTGTTAGACTGACGTAAAACCCTAAAGTGTAATTTTTCATAAATGTGTATGTCACATCAAAACAAAAAAATCTTGCTTAATATTAAACATGTATTCGCAAAATCTAACGTAAACAAATACATACATAGTGTTGACAAATAAAACTGATAAAACACTGTTTCGTTATTAGTATTTAATTACCATTATTATTATTTAGATATTAAGATTATTTTACGTTTTGTATTATTATTTAATTAATAAAATAGTTAAGAAAATAAAAAAAAATAATTTGCTTGTTGTTAGAATCGAAACGCGGACCTTTCGAATAACATTATGTCTCTAACCATGCATAAGCTTCTTGTTTAGAAAATTATGTACACTTATTCAATTATTATTTTTATTTAATTATTTTATTGCATTTCTTCTTTGTATATATGTATAATTTTTGCATTTAAAAAATATTTTTGACGTAAATTTTATTAAAAGTCACATTTCAAGATTGTGTTTTAACTAATTCATCAACTTTTCATAAACCAGCCCTGACAAAAAGTTAAAAAAATAAATTAAATCATAAAATTTGTATCCCCTTTATATTATAAGTTTTTATTGTAATAATACTGGATATAATTAATTTATTAATGTCCTAAAAATGCTTTTGACTTTTTAAAAGATAATGTAAGTAGCTACCAGAGGACTTTTTATATGATCTACTTAGAGTACACAACTTAGAGTACTCAACTTAGTGTACTCAATTTCGTGAACTTCACTTAGAGTACACAATTTCGTGAACTTTACTTCGTGTACTCCATTTTCATGAACATTGCCTATATATATGAGTGCCTTGGGAGATGCGCTAAACTTTGGTTGGAAGCATTCTCTCTCAAGAACTCGAAGAGGGCAGGTTCGAGAATTTCAAGAAACGACTTTTGATCGGCCAAACGAAACACGAATCGCACGGGAAGCTACAGAAAGGATCATCTAACACCAGGTAAGGGTTTGATGCATGAAAGTTTCCATTTTTAAACAAAAGGGAAAACATGCATAAAGATCACGCCTTTATGCAGAAAGTTTGTTCCTTTTTGGTTGCAATACGTTAGTAAGGTCATAAGGGACCTAGAACTAACTCCCCAAAGTCTTGGATGGATTTCGAAGATATTTTATGAAGAAAAGACGAGTACTCGAGTTCGTGAATTTCACTTAGTGTACTCAAGTTCGTATACTCAACTTCGTGTACACGACTTAGTGTACTCAACTTCGTGTACACAACTTAGAGTACTCAACTCGTGTAAACAACTTAGAGTACTCAACTTCGTGTACACAACTTAGAGTACTCAACTTCATGTACACAATTAGAGTACTAAACTTAGTGTACTCAATGTAGAGTACACAACCTAGAGTACACAACCTAGTGTACACAACTTAGAGTACACAACTTAATGTACACATTTTAGAGTACACAACTTAGAGTACACAACTTAGTGTACTCAACTTAGTGTACTCAACTAAGAGTACTCAACTTTGAGTACTCCACTTAGTGTACTCAACTTAGTGAAATTCACTTAGTAATGTAATGTAATGTAATGAGACGATGTACTAATGTAGGTTCTTAAGTCTTTGGTAAAGAGTTCGGTCAAGAATACAAGGAGTTACTGTCAGGTGGGTTCTAGATGCCCTACTTTAACAAGTTATGTGTAACTATGTTTTGGGCTGGCATACATGCTGTTAATATGTTATGATGTTATGTGACTATGCCATGATGATGAATGCATGCTAATGTGTTAGAATGATTTATGCATAAAAGTATGCTAAGGATGATGAATGTGTGTTAGTATGTTATGGTGATGAATTGTATGATAACATGCTATGATGATAATTATATATGTTATTCTATGATGATTAGATGCTAGCATAATGTGTTTATGATGCTATGATGAATGAAGTTACTCCCATATTAGTATGGGGTAAGTATGACGTTGCTCCCATATTTGTATGGGGTAAGTATGGTTGCTCCCGTACTTGTTACGGGGTAAGTATGATGTTGCTCCCATATTCGTATGGGGTAAGTATGGTTGCTCCCGTAATTGTTATGGGGTAAGTATGAAGTTGCTCCCATATTCGTATGGGGTAAGTATGACATTGCTCCCATATTCGTAGGAGGTAAGTATGGTTGCTCCCGTACTTGTTACAGGGTAAGTATGATGTTGCTCCCATATTTGTATGGGGTATGTATGGTTGCTCCAGTACTTGTTACTGGGTAAGTATCGATCTGCAGAACGCTTCGGCGGGTCAGATCAACGGTTATGGAGCCTTGTGCTGGCATAAGCCCATTGTTACGCTCGGTCGCAGTGGTTGTATGATGATGATGATCAGGATGTTTGTGTGACAAGGATTTTGGATTATGTGAACGAAATGATGTTAAATATGTTTTAACTTAACAAAATGTTTGCAATGGTTTATGAAAACTAGAACTCACCATTGTAAGCTGACATTTTAGCATGTATGTCAGGTTAAAGCTAAAGTAAGAAGAAACGTGAAGCTCAAGCATCAAGATGGAGAATCCGGTGGTGTTGGCAATCATTTATGTTTTAATTCAGACATTATTTCATGTTTGATAAACTATGTTTAAAATTCCACTAATATCTATGAGAGTTTTTTGTTTAAGAGCTATGTGTTATGATAAAAGCCAACCTTTGTGGTCGCCGGGGATCGGGGCCTCACAAGTTGGTATCAGAGCCATAGTTTCAGAGATCTTAGCATCCCAAATGCTAAGACATAAACTGAGAATGGGATTAAATGATGCGGATTGCCAACCACGGATGAACGGATGCCACGAGCTGAATGTTATGTACGAGTTAAGATGTAGATATAAGGTTAGAAAGGTAGTTAGTGTCATGCACATTGAGGAGATGGGATGGGAAACGTTTAGAGCCTATGAGTTGGGTAAATGGTTAATAACACCCGATCAACGCCATTAACGATTTACAAAGCTTATTTTATGCTAAACTGATTCCTGTACTGACTCATCAGTTGTTGCATTATGTAGAAAGTTTAGATGGCCGGACAAAGGGGTAGACCACGAAAGAAACCACAGGGAGCTGAGAAGCCACATGTCGAGACCGAGAAGCCTGTCAACGAAGAAGAAAACGAGCACAGTGAGCCACCGGAAGACGAAGAGGAGTTCATGCTAGAGCCTATCGTGGTAAAAGCTATTTCTGATGAAGTCTGCATAATCATGGATGAGAAAATGCCGGCAATGATTGCTAAGGCATTAAAGGATGCGCTGAAGGAAAATTCGGAAGGAACAAAAGAAAGCACCAAAGATGACGAGGAAATCGTGATCCTCGAGACAAAGAGCGGTGACTCCAACCGAAGTATGATGAAAGGTTGTGACTACAAGGCCTTCAAAGGATGCAATCCACCATCCTTTGGCGAAAGGAAAGATGTTGTGGCCACCTGCCACTGGATTTCTGCGATGGAGGCTGTTATCTCCATCAGTGAGTGCCGAATTGATCAAGCTGTCAAGTTTGCAGCTCACTCCTTTGTTGAGGAGGCACTTCACTGGTGGAACACCATCAAGCAGACTAAGTCTGCAGCTGATATGGAGAAGATGACTTGGGAAGATCTGAAGGAGCTGGTCACCAAACAGTTCTGTCCCAAGAACGAGCTGGATAATGGAGAACGAGAGTTTCTAGTTCTGAAAGCGGGGAGTATGAATCATTGACAGTATACATCAAAGTTCAATGAAATGGCAAGACTGGTTCCTCACTTGATTGGTTCTGAGGAGCGCAGGGTGAAACTGTATATGGAGGGCTTGCCTCCAAAGGTGCGGATTCATGTAAAGGAAAATGCTCCTAAGACCTTCGACTCTACTGTAGAACTGAGTGGTATATTTTGGGATGATGTTATGTCTGCTGAGCCTGCCAAAGAATAAACAAAGATGAAAGAGTCCTCCGGGGCTAAGAGGGGTCGCACAGACCAACGAAAGTTTTCAAGCAAGAAAGTGAAGCGAAAGGAGATGAGCCGATGCAACAAGTGTGGGAAAAGCCACACAGGACAGTGCCTGGTGGGCACTAATTTATGTTTCAGGTGCGGAAAGACAGGGAATTTTTCTAGAGGTTTCCCAAATGCTACTCGGTACTTCAACTGCAATGGGTTAGGACATCTTTCCAAGGATTGCAAACAACCAAGGGCCAATGCTTTGGGCTCTGGTAAGAAAGAAGATAAAGGGAAAGAAAAGCAGAAAGCTAAAGCTCGAGCCTTCACACTGATGAAGGATGATGCGATCGAGGACCCTGACGTGGTCACATGTACCTTTTCTATCAACAATATTCCTGCTTCTGTATTGTTTGATTCTGGTGCCACTTTGATTTTTGTATCTTCTACTTTCTGTGATGGGTTATCTGGGAAGGTTAAGAAGATAGATAGGGTATTTGATGTAGAGACGGCTATTGGTAACATGACAAGGGTGGCTGAGGCTATAGATGATTGCTATGTTGAGATAGAAGGTCATAAGTTCCCAGTACGATTGTTTCTTATAGCCTTGGGAGGTTTCGATGTAGTTTTGGGTATGGACTGGTTAGCCAAATACTAGGCTAACATTATTTGTCGACGAAAGATGATATGTTTACGTGCGATGGATGGGAGCGCGGTAACGATTTATGGTGATAAAGCTATGTATGCGCCGAAGATTGTTTCGATGATCAAGGCTGATGTTATGATGAGGCGAGGGTGTGTAGCCTACTTGGCCTATGTGATTGAGGAACGAACATATATGAGAATGATTGATGATGTACCCTTGGAGCGTAACTTCCCCGATGTATTCCCTTAGGAGTTGCCTAGATTACCACCCGAACGGGAAATTGAGTTCCAGATCGACTTAGTGCCAGCGGCTCAGCCTGTCGCCAAAGCACCTTATCGTTTGGCTCCTACCGAAATGAAAGAGATGATGGCCCAGCTACAAGAACTCATTGATAAAGGCTTTATACGACCGAGTGTCTCTCCTTGGGGAGCCCCGGTGCTGTTTGTGAAGAAGAAAGATGGTAGCATGCGAATGTGCATCGACTACAGGGAACTAAATAAGTTGACCGTAAAGAACATGTATCCTCTACCTAGAATTGATGATTTATTCGATCAATTACAAGGTGCAAGCTGGTTCTCAAAGATAGATCTCCGATCCGGTTACCATCAGTTGAAAGTTCGACAGCAGGATATTCCAAAGACTGCATTCCGAACACGTTATGGACACTACGAGTTTCTCGTTATGTCGTTTGGATTGACGAATGCTCCTACAACATTTATGGATTTGATGAACAGAGTATGTCGACCGATGTTGGACCGATCGGTGATAGTGTTTATTGACGATATTTTGATTTAGTCAAAAAACGAGGGAGACCATGCTTGCCACGTACGTGAGGTATTGGAGATCCTGAGGAAAGAGAAACTTTATGCTAAGCTCTCCAAATGCGCTTTTTGGTTACGTGAGGTACAATTTCTGGGTCACGTGGTGAACCCAGAAGGAATTATGGTAGATCCTGCTGAAGTTGAAACAGTTATGAAATGGAGTCCTCCGAAGTCACCTACGGAAGTACGCAGTTTAATCCCTAGGGTTTTTCTTTTTTAGTGTCGTTTTTTTGAATTGTAATCGTGTTCGAATTATAATAAAATAAAGTTATGAGTGATCATTTAAAACATTGGTGTTCGTATATGTATTCAATAAACAAAGTTGATTAAAATTATTAACCAAATTATTATATATGTTACAAAATGTTTATAATTCAATTTGATTTATTTTACAACAAATAATATTATCTATATATGACATTAAACAAAATGTTTCAAAATAAATTCTTTTTATATAAATCTATGTGTAATACATTTTTTTATAATTCAAATAAGAATTATTATACAAGATGATGATAATAATAATAATAATAATAATAATAATAATAATAATAATAATAATAATAATAATAATAATAAATTCTTGTAAATTTTGAACAAGTTTATATCTAATAAACAAAAACCTAAACCTTTTATAAAATAAAGTCATGGATATAAATAAAAAAGGTTTATAACTTTTTATAGATGTTTAATAAAACTTTTAAATATAAAATTTAATGGTTAAACTCTTAAAAATGGTTAAAGGGTTGAAAGTGTAATATTTATAAACTTTATATGGAGTGTGAGGAAGAATAAAAGAGGAAATCAAAGAAATGATAAATGAGGGGTAAAAATTGTAAATACTGAATTCTTCCCCCTCCCCCTTCTTTCTCGCCCGGTCACACCAAACCCGACCCAATTACCCTTTTCGTGACCCAGAATCCTAACCAGCTCATTCACGTGGATTCTAATCAAATTGGAACTAGATTTGGGAAGGATACGGATACACGAATCGTATCAAATCATTAATCAAACAAAATCAAGTCAAATTTGAGGGCATTCGGCTTCCAAATCGTCGAACAAGTAACAAAAATTAGATTTTAAACTAAACTAGTATAAAACCCCACTCCATCGATCACAACAGGTCACCCCATTCCTCTCTAACATTTCTGAACACGAGAACTCTTCAGCCAAACTCTCTGAATTCGAATTCAACCCAAGAAAACGACCGAAAGCATCTCCTACTCGAACTTCATCAAGACGACATCATTACAGGTAAGTTCTAGAATCATTCTACTCGGTTTTATCAGTAGATCAATAGCCCCATCTTTTTCAGTTTGATTAATTCTTGTACAGAACGAATTCGACATAAACCCAAATTAGGGTTCATACGTTCTTGGGGTTGAATTTGCAGCTCTGCTTAAAACTAATTCAAAACTAAAACAATCAATGAGATCCGGCTCAAAGTAGTGGTAATCCATGCTTGCTTTGGGCGCCCAGACCCGGGTTCGAACCCTAAGGGGGTGATCCAGAACCGGTTTTAGGCTCTTTTTGCCTCTTTCCGTCCATTTTTCTTTATAAAAAAATCCTAAAATTCCTAAAATGATATTTTATTATTCTGTGGTAATTAATTTATTCCAGAAAATTGATAAAATAAATTTTATTAATTAAACTAAAATAACTAAACTAAAAACTAAAAATAACCATTTACTATCCTTTTAAAAATAACACTAGGAATAATTTTTATAAAATAATATATGAAAAAAATTATTAAGTTCATTAATGATTAAATTTTTTTATAAATAATTAATTATTTAATTTCTTTTAATTAAAATAATTTATAAAAATACATATATGTCTATTTTTATAATAAAATGAGTATAAATGTATTCTTTAAATTCTAAATCAATTTTGTTCAAACAAATTTTATAAATGTAAATGGTTGTTTAATGTAAGTATGTAACTAAGATTTATTTATTTATTTATATACTTTTAAAACTAATAAACAAAACAAACCATCATTTTATGAACAAAGAAATATTTCAAAATAAAATAAATAAAAAGGTTTTTTTTAAAGTAAACATAAATCTTTTATAATCTCTTTAACACAATTATTAATTTTAAATACATTCTTTTAAAAACAAAATCTCTTTAAACATTAAACAATAAAAACAAAAGGATGGAAATTAGGTTAAATTCAAACATCATGAGATATTCAAATAGCTATTCAAAATCAATTAGGATATTTACTTATTTGATTATTCAAAATCAAATAAATAATTAATTATTCAAAATCAAATAAATAAATATGCAAAAATCAATTAAGATATTTATTTATTTGATAAATAAATAAATAATTCTAAATGAAAACCATTCAAAACTTAGACATAGCAATTAGGATTTCCATAGTAAGCTATAGAAACTGGGATGACAGAAACTTGAACCCTAAGTACATAGACTAAGAAATTCTATTGCCTTTAGGTTAAGGTGTGCAAGCACGACTTCTTAAATCCTAGGCAACGATTCAAGTGACAAAGCTAGGATATCAAGTGAGTAATTCTATACTCCCTCTTTACATTTTTGTACTTTTGGGATGTTACATATGCCAGTATTCAAAATCCAAGTTATTCTAAATTCAAATTCTATAGATGCAATGCCTTTAGTCTATTTGGTTTGATTCTTTGCTATGTGATACTACTTGCTTTGTGATTCTGTGTTATTCTATGTTATTCGATACCGAGTAGCCTAAGATGTGTTAGATACCAACTTCGCTTTGACTTAGGTCAAATGTGCTAAAAGGGCGAAAAGTACAATCATGGGCAGACTTGTGAAAATACTTAGCTTTGTGCTTTGTATTGGAACGAGTTTGGAGACGATATAAACTATTGCAGACTTGTAAATATACTAAGATTTTTAGCTAAGTATTGATACGAGTTTGGAGACGAGATATTGTATAAACTTAATTGCAAACTAGTAGGATATGCATTCTAGAGTTTAAACTTTGTAGTCTAGTTGAATTGCATCAGTTTTCTATGTATACTATATAAACTGTATGGGTTACCCACCAACTATGCAAATAGTTGACAAAATCTATATTTTGCATATGTAACAGGTTAATGGATGCAATGGCGAAGACATAGGATAGGTTTATGCTAGTAGACCTAGTTTTAAATTTAAACAATGTAGACTTATTCAATTAATGTATTTTGGTTTTGTAAACAATGTAATGAATGTTTGATTTAATATGAGTTAATGTTTCTTAAACCTTTAATATTGTTGCATTAACTATTGAAACATGTAAAATAGCACCATGAGCTAATGAACAGTCGAGCTCGTGCCCCGACGTATTTCGCCGTCGGTCGAGGTGTGAGACGCAGTTTTCTTGGTTTGGCCGGTTACTATCGAAGATTTATTCAAGACTTCTCCAAGATAGCGACGCCGCTGACAAAGCTCATGAAGAAAGACGTAAAGTACGAATGGGGCCCGAACCAAGAACAAGCGTTCTCAGTGCTAAAGGAGAAACTTACCCAAGCTCCTGTCTTAGCACTGCCAGATGGAAATGATGATTTTGTTGTGTATGCCGATGCATCACAACAAAGGTTGGGATGCGTACTGATGCAACGGGGAAGGATGATAGCTTATGCTTCGCGCCAGCTAAAGATCCATGAGGCTAACTACCCAACCCACGACCTTGAACTCGCTGCAGTGGTGTTTGCATTGAAAATATGGAGGCACTATTTTTATGGAGTAAGGAATACCATCTATACCGACCACAAGAGCTTGAAGTACTTCTTCGAGCAAAAGGACTTGAACATGAGGTAGAGACGATGGCTTGAGATGTTAAAGGATTATGATTGTGATATTTTATATCACACGGGATAGGCCAATGTGGTGGCAGATGCTTTGAGTCGCAAGACTGATCATCCTGCCATACGAGTAAAATCGTATAGTTTGGTGATAACGCCAGACTATCTGAAACAGCTCAAGCAGACACAACAGGAAGGACTGAAAGAGGAGAATGTGGGTTTTGAACGTGTCTTCGGACAAGTCAAGAACTTGGAAGACAATGACCACGGGATAAAGGTACGATTCGGTCGGATGTGGGTACCCAGAAATGGGGATATTCAGTCGAGAATTTTAGATGAAGCCCACAAATCACGTTACTCTGTGCATCCCGATATGACAAAGATGTATCAAGATCTTCGGAAAGATTATTGGTGGCCGGGCATGAAGTTTAATGTGATGCAGTATGTGAACAGGTGCCTTACTTGTGCGCAAGTGAAGGCTGAACATCAGAAGCCCTACGAATATGTGCAACCTCTTGAGGTACCGGAATGGAAATGGGAACACATCACCATGGATTTCATCACCAAGTTACTGAGAACTGTTAAGCGACATTATACCATATGGGTGATTGTCGACCGACTGACGAAGAGTACACACTTCCTTCCTATCAGGGAAACGTATACGTCCGAAAGGTTTTCTGATTTGTTCGTAAAAGATATTGTGACTCGCCATGGAGTTCCTGTCTCCATTGTGTCAGATCGGGATACGAGGTTTACTTCCAGATTCTGGAAGCAGTTTCATGATGCTATGGGAACGAGAATGAATATCAGTACCGCCTATCACCCCCAAACGGATGGACATTCTGAAAGGACTATTGAAACGTTGGAGGATATGCTTAGGGCGTGCATTATCGATTTTGGAGGGAGCTGGGATGACCACTTGCCGTTGGTGGAGTTTTCTTATAATAATAGCTACCACTCTAGTATCAGAATGCCCCCATATGTGGCGTTGTCTGGAAGACGATGTAGGACCCCGGTATGTTGGGGTGAAGTTGGACAGAAAGAGATGGGAAACAAGGCTGCCGTGATTGATATGGCAGAAAAGTTACGAGTGATAAAAGCGCGAATGAAAGCCGCACAAGACCGCCAAAAGTCATACGCAGACAAACGTAGAAGACCGATAGAGTTTGATGTTGGTGATCAAGTGTTGCTGAAAGTATCACCATGTAAGGGGATCATTCGATTCCGGAAGAGAGGAAACCCGAGTTCGAGGTACATCGGACCGTTTAGAATAGAAGCACGGGTAGGGAAAGTCGCGTACCGACTAGAACTACTAGGCGAACTGAATGGAATCCACCCTACTTTTCACGTGTCACATATTAGGAAATGCTTGGTAGACGAGCAAGCACATGTTCCTTTGGATGACATTGAGTTAGATGACAGACTGAACTATATTGAAGAACCAATCGCGATCGTGGATACAAAAGAGAGGCGACTGCGGAACAAAATGGTTCGACAAGTCAAGGTTCAGTGGAAGCGTCGGAAGGGTTCAAACGCTACGTGGGAAACGGAAGAAGAAATGAGGAGGTTGTATCCTCATCTGTTCAATATATAACGAAGCAGGTTTTGGGACGAAACCTATTGTAGGGGGGACTTGTAACACCCCAAATTTTCTATACAAATTATTTGAACTTACCAATGGGTAACGGATAATTTACTTGCCGGCAATAGATGAAAAACCAACCAAGCAAAAGATCATGAAATTTGGAAATACACTAACTCCATTTTCGAGTACTCAACTTAGTGTACTCAACTTAGAGTACAAAACTTAGTGTACTCAACTTAAAATACACAACTTAGAGTACACAACTTAGTGTACTCAACTTAGAGTACTCAACTTAGTGTACTCAATTTCGCGAACTCCACTTAGAGTACACAATTTTGTGAACTTTACTTCGTGTACTCCATTTTCGTGAACATTGCATATATATATGAGTGCCTTGGGAAATGTGCTAACCTTTGGTCGGAAGTATTCTCTCTCAAGAACTAGAAAAGGGCAGGTTCGAGAATTTCAAGAACGACTTTTGATTGGCCAAACGAAGCACGAATCGCACAGGAAGCTACAGAATGGATCATCTAACACCAGGTTAGGGTTTGATGCATTAAAGTTTCGATTTTTAAACAAAAGGGAAAACATGCATAAAGGTCACACCTTTATGCAGAAAGTTTGTTCCTTTTTGGTTGCAATACGTTAGTAAGGTCATAAGGGACCTAGAACTAACTCCCCAAAGTCTTGGATAGATTTCTAAGATATTTTATGAAGAAAACACGAGTACTCGAGTTCGTGAATTTCACTTAGTGTACTCAAGTTCGTATACTCAACTTCGTGTACACGACTTAGTGTACTCAACTTCGTGTACACGACTTAGAGTGCTCAACTTCGTGTACACGACTTAGAGTGCTCAACTTCGTGTACACGACTTAGAGTGCTCAACTTCGTGTACACGACTTAGAGTGCTCAACTTCGTGTACACAACTTAGAGTGATCAACTTCGTGTACACAACTTAGAGTGCTCAACTTCGTGTACACAACTTAGAGTCCTCAACTTCGTGTACTCAACTTAGAGTACACAACATAGAGTACACAACCTAGAGTACACAACTTAGTGTACACAACCTAGAGTACGCAACTTAGAGTACACAACTTAATGTACACAACTTAGAGTACACAGCTTAGAGTACACAACCTAGTGTACTCAACCTAGTGTACTCAACCTAGAGTACACAACTTAGAGTACTCCACATAGTCTACTCAACTTAGTGAAATTCACTTAGTAATGTAATGTAATGAGACGATGTACTAATGTAGGTTCTTAAGTCTTGGCTAAAGAGTTCGGTCAAGAATACAAGGAGCTACTGTCAGGTGAGTTCTAGATGCCATACTTTAACAAGTTATGTGTAACTATGTTTTGGGCTGGCATACATGCGGTTAATATGTTATGATGTTATGTGACTATGCCATGATGATGAATGCATGCTAAGGTGTTAGTATGATTTATGCATAAAAGTATGCTAAGTATGATGAATGTGTGTCAGTAAGTTATGGTAATGAACTGTATGATAACATGCTATGATGATAATTACAGATGTTATGCTATGATGAAATCCTAGACTGCTAGTGTGAAAGTATGATGCTATGATGATTAGATGCTAACATAATGTGTTTATGATGCCATGATCAAAGAAGTTTCTCCCATATTCGTATGGGGTAAGTATGACGTTGCTCCCATATTTGTATGGGGTAAGTATGGTTGCTCCCGTACTTGTCACGGGGTAAGTATGATGTTGCTCCCATATTCGTATGTGGTAAGTATGGTTGCTCCCGTAATTGTTACGGGGTAAGTATGATGTTGCTCCCATATTCGTATGGGGTAAGTATGGTTGCTCCCGTACTTGTTACGGGGTAAGTATGATGTTGCTCCCATATTCGTATGGGGTAAGTATGGTTGCTCCCGTACTTGTTACGGAGTAAGTATGATATTGCTCCCATATTCGTATGGGGTAAGTATGGTTGCTCCAGTACTTATTACTGGGTAAGTATGGATCTGCAAAACGCTTCGGTGGGTCAGATCAACGGTTATATAGCCTTGTGCCGGCATAAGCCCACTGTTATGCTCGGTAGCAGTGGTTATATGATGATGATGATCAGGATGTTTATGTGACAAGGATTTTGGATTATGTGAACGAAATGATGTTAAATATGTTTTAACTTAACGAAATGTTTACAATGTTTTATGAAAACTAGAACTCACGAGCCTAAGCTGGCATTTTAGCATGTATGTCAGGTTAAAGCTAAGGTAAGAAGAAAACGTGGATCTCAGGAATCAAGATGGAGAATCCGGTGGTGTTGGCAATCATTTATGTTTTATTTCAGACATTATTTCGTGTTTGATAAACTATGTTTTAAATTCTGTTGCTCTCTATGAGAGTTTTTAGTTTAAGAGTTATGTGTTATGATGAAAACCAACCTCTGTGGGGTCGCTCGGGATCGGGGCCTCACAATTGATATACTAAAACATTGTTAAACAATTAACTAGGTCTATTATGCTTATCATATGTCTTCACCATGTCTTCATACTAGCATGTTAGATATGTAAAATAAATTCAGGTCAACTATATGAATAGTTAGTGAGTAACTCATACCGATATAGATATATAATTTTAAAACATAAATTCAAACATAGCCCAATTGGATATTACCTAAAGCAAGGAAAACAACAATTTAATATGTTTCTTTGGCTTTTTCAACTTTACTAACTTAATGACATATGTTATTAATAAAGGCTACTAGTATAGTTGCTTTCACCTTTGTAATCCAATAACATAAGTTATTGACAACGGCTACAAGTACAATAATTGATTTTTGTCGTTTTCACATTTTCATTATACAATAACAAAAGTTTTTGAGCATAGATTACTTGTTACTATAATTGATTTTTAGCTTTTTCCCATGTGCAATATACATTAACCTAAGTTATATTGCAAGGGCTACTAGTTACTAGATATACATGGCATAACAAGTTAACACGTAACATATAAGCGAGTAGGCATACAATAGCATTTAAGTCAAACAACTTGGACTAATAGTTTGCATCTAATTTGATTTTGACTCTAGAATAACATTGTTTTGAATAGCGATATATTTAACATCGGTAAAGTACAAAAATGTAAAGAAGAAAGTATGAGTGAAGCTCACAAGATGTTTTAGCTTGTCCAAGTGATAATTGATAGAGAATGAAATCAAAGATAGTGTTTCACCCTAAAGTTAAAAAGCATAATAGTCTTAGTGTTGCACCCCAAACCAACACCTAAGTTGATTTTTTTTTTTTTATAAAAAATGGGAAAGTGAGCTTGATTTCTGTTTAGTTGATTGAGATTTTGTAAGTTCTTAGTCATTGTGTTCTAGTTAACAATTTATTATCAACTTACAATATAATATTTTCTTAAATAATAAACAAAAATTAGTGACACTAAACGATAAAATAGCATCGCATTTTAATAACTTACCAAAATTTAATAATTTTCGAGTTGCAAAAAGAAATAAACAAGTAACATCAATAACAAAAGCAACTATTTTAATTCAGTTAAACAAAATAATAAACAATATTAAAGATCAGGTAAACAAAACTAAAGAATAAATTGTTAAACACTGAAATTATAGTACATGAAACACTTAAATTAAGGTGTTATGTGTTTATCAACAAGAAATAAGTAAATATTTTTTTTTGAATAAATTACTGATAAAGTCCCTATAGTTACTAGTATTTCACTCTTGGTTCCTAGGTTTTTTAAATTACTCATATGGTCCCAAATTTTAGACATTTGAAACACATATAATCTTTAGATTATTAAATTATATTCACATACTTGACCAAATTATTCTCACATAAGTAATATATGTGTTACAAATGTTTAAAGTTTGAGACCACATAAGTAATTTATGAAACCTAGAACCAAAAGTAAAATATTAGTAAAACACAATGACCATTTCGGTAATTAATTTACTTTAATTTTTTTAAGGAAGACCTTTTGATAGTAATGTATTTTTTCTGTTTTTAAGATGAAGTGTTCAAATAAATAACATTTTTTAAATAAGTATTTAATTAGAGTGTTAATCAAGAATTAATAATTATAAAAAAAAATAATTAATTAATTAAAGTTTCAAGTAAAAAAATAAAAGAGAAACAAAAGTAAACTTATTAATTAAATTGATGGCATGCTCGTGGAGTGTATTATTAATAGGGTACATTATTTGTACGTCAACTAGGTTGTAGAATTATTCAAATAGCTCTTAAACTTGCTAAAAAAAATACTTCGGTTTGGGTTGTGGCACACTTCTCAATATTAAGCTTTGGGCTGCTTAAATAGCTCATGGTTCAAAGCTTATTCAGATAAAACTCAAAAAGCTTGCTCAGATCGTTTGTAAACTAAGCTAGCTAGCTAGCTCAACTGGGTTCATTTACGGACCGAGCAACTTGCTTTGCTTGTTTAGAACCAATCTGAGCTTAGGCTGAACGGCTAAACTTGCTTCGGCTACTCGTTGCAAAGGCTGTGGAGTGGAGGTGGGCAACGGAAAGGACAACAAGAACCGGCGGATACATGTGGTTTTGGTTTCTTAGATAGACCGGAACTACTAGAACCGGTTCCGTTTTTACCAGGCTAAAACCGAAACCAGCCAAAAAACGATAAAACCCAGTCAAAATACAGAATCTAATTGGAACTGACTCTTGACATTTTTAATCAAAATTAAAACTGGCTTAAAGCTAGAATCGGTTTCAGAAAAAATCCGGTTTGTGCCAATCTAGTGTGGACTCTGGAGAGGCTTTTGTTTGCACAAATCAAGAAGTGTATAAATCATAATTTCATTTTCTAAAGTCCAAATTGCTTCCCGCGAACTCGACTACTTTGGCCCATCACGCATAAGGCCTATAACACAAACAGCCTAAGCCTCGCCCTATTGTGCTTTTATATAAAGCGCAAATTGTCTAAAAATACATGAAACAATCAACCAAAAAGCAAGTTGTAAAAATGACTATAAAAAAATAAATAAATAAATAAACACCAATCAGAAGATAAAATAAAGATCAACTAAAAAATATGGACGATTGAATCACTTGCCCCAAAGGAGAGAACATCCAGATAAGTTGTCCTAATGATATAAGACACACCTTTCAATGTGTAGGTCATGGGTTCAACTCCCACTTGAGACACTTTGATGGATACCAGGTAAGGGATGAATCTTGAGTTTAATCTAGGATTTTAAACCGATGGGGGCGCAGTTTTTACTGTAAATAAGTTGGTTATTGCGCATCAGGTGCAGCTCTTCCGACAATGTTTGTATAAATTGTTTGGTACCCTATTAATGATTGTTAAGAGACTACTTTTTAATGTTTTATAACCTCTTAATGGTTTTGAGGTAATTTTAATCCTGAATGATTAAGAGACTATCTCTTAATATTGTCTTTTAACTATTCAGAAATAAGGTTACTTATTAATCATTAAGAAGCTCTGATCACTCTTAATAGCCATTAAGAAGCTACAAAATAGCCATTATCCTAGCTTGAATTCTTAATGCGCACAATAACTCACACATACATTAAAAAGTTCCAAAAAAACATTAATTGCATATGCTCTAGTTGTCTTATGCTAATTGTCGATGCAAGCTAGTTGATTCTTTGCATATGTAGTTAATAGGTTAAAATTGTGTGTCACACGAGTTTAAAAAGCAAAATGTTATATACTTAAAAATAACAAGTAAAGTCTTCTAAAAACATATGTATTGTATTGGTTAAATGATGTTATATATTAGTGAGTTTGAATAAATTATAGAATAACATGTTAACACACAATTGTTAAAATATGTTTTCAAATAAATGAACTTGATGTGTGATAGTTATTGTAACATCAGTGTATTTCCGGTTGTCTGTACATCCGTACATCCGTACGATTGTACTGTTACGACATGAGATTTTGTAATTATTAATATTGAAACATTATTTAATGATTATCACTGTTACTGGTATACATGCTTAGAACATATTATTATACGCATAAACCATGGGGAGTTTATTTGTAACTCAACTAAACAGAACCAGAGAGTTTATCGCAGTTACATTCACATATTATGGATTTTGGTTTTGAATGGAATGGGGAGTTGGTTGTTGTTTGGTTACTAAACATAGTCAAGGACACATGGTTATGGTTTATCGAAATAGCGGTGGGACGGTGGCTAGGGCAATTGCGACTGACCCTTACATATGCCCTATACATATGCATATTTCGGTCTATCATAGATGTGTCAGTGATTTGGGTTTAGTGGGTTTTAGTTTGGGAAGATAATATTAAAGTTAATAAAATAATGGAAGTGTAACTGGAATTAATTACGCGATGGTGAGGTTACGATCACAATTTAAACGCGAATATAAATTCAGAAATATTAACTTAATAAAATTATTCGCGTGGATGACGATTCACACGAATATAATTATTGAGAATAATATTCTGAAATAATATTCCTTAAAAATTAAATCAAATCGAAATACGATACGAGCGTTGGATTCGCAAAGGTGACGATCTTTACGAATACGTAAGCGAGTAACGCGTTTCGACGAGATAACTAAATAATATCTAACGATATTAAATTAATAAATGAAAACTTAAGATGTTTATTAGGAATCACGACCTTAAATGAAAACGCACAAATTAATTTATTTAAATAATTAATTTTATGAGATTAAACGGAGTTATTGTATTTAAACGATTTCATTTAAATTCATTTTATTTAAAAAACGAAATATGATTATCTAAACACTTCCACGTCTTAATTATATTCACGAGAAAACCAAGCTTATTTTACATACTTATCGCGATAAAGACGAGATCGAGCACGTGGGGATAACACGCGTTATAAGAAAGAAATTTTCTTTCTTTCTTCTTCATTTCCAACACCTCATTTCTCTCTCTAGTTCAAGAATTCATCACCCATATTCTACCCAACTTCTCTCTAAGATTACGCACTCGTTTCTTGACGGATTAGTGTGATTCTTGGCCCTAAACGACCACAAGATTGAGGAGAACAAGGAAGTACAGGAACATCTCACGTTTCATCGACAAATCGAGGTAGATCTACTAATTCTTTTCGGTTTTTGTTAGAAACGTGATTAGAACATAGAAACTAACCTTCAATCGATTTCCCTAGAGATTTGTTGTACTAGTTGGGTTGTTAGAGGTTTATGGGAATCACGAACACACTAGGAACGACCAAGAGCATGGAGATGACAAAGTTGAGAAGCTGGTTCGGGACCCAGCTAGGGCCGAACCCTGCAACAACTTCGGCCGAACCATTGGCAGCCCATGGCCGAACCTGTAACCACTCACGAACCTCTTCTGATTTGGCTCACGAACCTTTATGGGCGGGAACCAATAGGGGCCGAACCCTGGACCGAACGAACCTGTGGATGATGACATAGCCGAACCTTGGTTCATGCAGCCGAACCCATGGTCATGCGAACCTTCATCCACTAGGGCCGAACCTTTTCTTTCTTTTCCAGCCGAACCTTCCTTCTGACATACGAACGAACCAGTTGGATGGGACGAACCCTCCCATGATAAACGAACCTAGCTGCTAGAATGTCGACCTAGACGAACCTTACATGGGGACACGAACCAGTTGATGTTAGCCGAACCCTGTGTCCCTTGGAGGGCAGCGAACCTTGTGATGGGGGGATATTAGTATGGGCTGAACCTTATTCCTTTGTCTCGGCCGAACCTTGGCCCAACAAGCTGACATCAGACGAGCCTAGGCCCAAGCAACCCAAAGAGTTCGCTAGATTTGGGTGATTCCTAATATTGGTAGGGCTAGACTAATGGCAATGAACCCTTGACCGATCCACTTAAGTTTTGTTGGAATAGAGATTTAAAAAGGGGAATAAAGGATTAATGGGTTTATCTCACATGCATGCATGTAAAGATAATTAGGTTGTCATTATTTTTATAAATATTAATTGAGTCATGAAACCGTATGTGTTGAACATTTTATAAAGTCAAGCTAAGTATAGTTTCTAAAATTTGAATTAAAAACTTAATTAACTTAAGCTTTTTGATGATGACCTAACTAAACGTGCATGCAAGTATGGGTATAGATATGTGTAAGATAAGGATTAACACCTTTGAATATACATATTTATGGAGAAACACATAGGAATTCACAACTAATCATCATATAGTAAATAATTTAAACTAACAAGTTTAGATGATTTTCTTATGATAACCATTTTTAAAGCCTCAAGTGTATGACTTAACTTAGAATAGATAAACGAAGTTAATAAAACGCTTGATCAACAAAAGTATAAACATGAGAACACTTATGATACTTGAATGTTACTCACATACTTATGAATATGAAATACGCGAAAATTACAGATCCTTGAGTTGTTTTGAGTTTACATACACGAGCGCGCATAATACACGAACACCGGAACCTAAGGACTCAGGTGAGTTCTCATAACCTCCCTTTCTTTAAACTGTTTTGTTTTAAAACTTGGAGGTGAAGCATGTATACCAAATTCAAATATTATTTTGATAACACAAGGCTAATACCTGTTTATCAATATGATATTCACAATACTGAATTATCATTATTTATGGATTATCACTTACATATATATATTCGTGTAACATTGTCATTGACTTCGGTCAATAACAAAGATTGCATGTATTCTCACTTGGATTATCACAACTCCGAGAAACATTGCTTTTGACCTTGGTTGATTGCATTGGTTTCGCGTATTGCCACGTGGATCGCTTCCACTCCATGGATCATGTTTTTAACTTATGTTAATTACATAATGACCATGTATAGTCACAAATATTATTTGAGAATATTGATGTTCAGATTGATTGAATGGTTATGTGGTTGATTATCTATTATTGACTATGATTATCTATGATTGACTATGACTGATTGGATATGTGATTATGTGTTTGTGTATGTGTTTGATTGTTGAGTTTGGAGATTGGTTGGATTATCTCATACAGGTATTCTTGTGGATTTTCTCAGAAAATCATAAGCAATTATACTTATTTTATCTAAACCTTTTATAAAACCATTTATAAACTTAAACTTTCAAATTCATTTTATAAAACACTTTTAAGTATAAAAACTTATGATTACTCACCAACTACTTCGTAGTTGACACTTGATTTCTTACATGTTTCAGGTGATGAAGCTAAGTAGGTTGAAGATGATGAAATCTCACTTTTGGACAATCATCATATAGGATCTTGGACTTAGCTGAAATTAACTAAAATTCTGGTGAATAGAGTTTAGTTAGTTTAGCTAATTCTTTTGTGTATTTGATGTATTTAATTCATGATGAACATGATTTTTTTGTAATTATTTTGGTTGATTGAATGATATATGATGATTTGATTTAGATGCCCACGAGCTTTTGAACAATCTACACATCCATCGTGGCATCCCGACGTTTCTGCCATTGGTCGGGGTGTTACAGATTGGTATCAGAGCCCGGGTTATAGGGAATTAGGTTACTAGAAATGGTTGACCTAGTCTATAACCGTAGGATACCCTAGTATGAATTAATTCATACACTAGTTAGTATATTCAGGATTTCATGCTTATGTGTTTATTACATGTTACCTGAACTTCTGTTATACATCTGATATGCATATACTGCTTATTAATTTCTTGCTTACGTGTGCCCTAATGATTCGATAAGGACATGCACGTGGTGTATCGTAAAGGTGGTGGGACGTTGGCTAGGGCAGTTGCGAATGACCCTTACATATGCCCTATATATATACCATTTACGGTACATTAGGTGGATGTCAGTATTGAAGAATGTGGGAACTACCCGTTTGGGAAATTATCTATTTAGGAAATTAACTGCTTAGGAATTATCTGCTTTAGGGAACTATTTGTCTGATTTATAAACTCCGGACAAGGACACACTCGTGGTATACTACAAAGGTGGTGGGACGGTGGCTAGGGCAGTTGCGACTGACCCTTACATATGCCCTATACATATACCATTTGTAGTATATTGGGGGTCTGTCAGTGTCAGGAACTTAGGATATTATTAGGGAGTGCTTTAAGGTTATGGTTGATGGATGTTGATGATATGTTTGTTGGAGTGGTTTGGATTGACTCATGGATGATCACACTTGATAAACACTTATAAATTCACTTATGAAACACACGGATTGAACACGTAGGGTGCATAGGATGAACGAACGATATGAGCGATTAGTGATGGAATATGGACTTGGGTGATGATATAGACACTTGGTGATAATATAAACGCATAGTGATGATACTAACACTTAGTGATGGTATGGACACTTGATGAGAATAAACTATAGGGAGGATATGAACATTTAGTGACAATAAGAGCACTCAGTGATGATATGGACCTTACTGATGATTACGGACATTGAGATTTGGTATGGAATTTAGTGAACTTAGACATTAGGGAAACTTTAATGTCAGGTGAACTTAGACATTAGGTGAACTTAGAAATAGGCGAACCTACATGTCAGGTGAACTTAGACATTAGGCGAACCTAATTGTCCAAGGGAACTAGAGACCATTTCACTCAAAATTATCCTACCTAGGATAAGGTTTGTGAAGTGAGACTATGGTAAAATACATGATACATCCTAAATGCTAATAAGGGCATAATCGTGGTGCAATGGAACGGTGGTGGGACGGTGTAGGGGAGATTGCGATCTACCTCTGCATATGCCCTATATATAAGCTTGTTGCATTGCATCGGGAGGTTTTCAGTGTTGGTATAGGGTGGGGAATGTATGGAACTTAGGAATAGTTAGCTAATATTAGTTAAGACCAATTAGGATAATTAGTATAAAATTAGGAAATTGATAAATGTTATGAGTTAATGACAGATGGGAGAGAAATATAGTTCCTATATGTAATCTTAACTGTCTAAATGAACTCATTTGACCATTGTTTGTATGACTTACGTTGTAAACGGTAGTAACATGTTTCTAATTCCTTAGAAACATGCCGCCGCGCCGTCACAACGAAGATGACTCGAACAATGGGGATGCTAACAACAATAATGCCAACTCCGGCATACAAGAATAAGCAACACTTATTTCTGGATTGGTGAACCAGTTGACTCAGGCCAATCAGAACATCAATCAAAACAGAGGAGGTGCAAATCCTCCAACTTGCACATTCAAGCATTTCAACTCCTGTAATCCTCTGAAGTTCACGGGTGCTGAATCAGCCACTGGTCTACTGCAGTGGTTTGAGAGCATGGAGAATACCTTCATCAACAGCGATTGTCCCGAAAATTTGAAGGTGCTCTATGCCACCAGTGTTTTCCAAAAGAGAGCACTGACTTGGTGGAACGGCGAAAAGCGAACTAGGGGAGTGGAGGCTGCCCTAGCCCTGACATGGAAAGAGGTTAAGGACCTAATGACCACTGAATTTTGTCCTCGCAGCGAAATGAGGAAGCTTGAGACGGAATTCTGGGAACTCAAGCAAGACAGTGGGGAGAATGTTATCTACAATACTCAGTTTCATGAGTATAGTCTGCTGGTACCTCATCTGGTGACACCCTTGGAGAGGGCGATTGAGAAGTACATCGGGGGTCTGCCGATGCAGATTCAAGATACTGTCTACGGAAGCAACCCCAAAACCCTTGAGGCTGCGATTCGTTTATCTGCTACACTTACTGATAATCATGTCAAATCTGGAACACTCACAAGGAAAGGGACGAAGAAAACTGAGGGGAAATCTACTGTAAAGGAAACAAAGACTGAGGTAAAAACCGAAGCTGCTAGTTCATCTAAAAGCATCAACAAGAAGAGGAAGACAAGAAATTTTGTGGTTACCGCTTCTGCTGCTAAGTCTACGTAGCAATCAGCAAACAACACCACTGCCAGAAATTATGTTGGGGTCACTCCCCAATGTAATATATGCCGATACCATCACGCACCTAACTTGCCATGTCGCATCTGCAACAACTGTGGCAAGTATGGTCATTTTGCTAATGTTTGCCGTAGTGCACCGCAAGCACAAAGGATGCAACATGCACAGCTTGCATTGCCAGCTCCTCAAGCACAACCTATTCCAGCTGTACCCGTTCGCCAGGTACCTCAAGCACAGGCAAGAGCCTGTTACGAGTGTGGTAAAGTGGGTCACTTCAGAAATCAATGCCCAAAGTTGACTGGAAATAATCAGAGGGTGGCAAGAGGCCGGGCGTTCCAACTGAATGCTCCAGCTGCTCAAGCCAACCAGGATGTGGTCAACGGTACATTTCTAATCAACAACTCTTATGCATCTGTCTTATTTGATTCTGGTTCCGATAGGAGTTTTGTTTCATATGATTTTGAATGCTTGCTTGGTAGAACACGTACATACTTAGATAAACCGTTTAACGTGGAGGTGGCTGACGGAAACACTATTGATATTGACACTATTATTATTGGATGTACGTTGAACTTAAGTGATCATGTTTTCCCAATTGATCTCATACCTATGCATCTTGGTAGCTTTGATGGTATCATAGGCATGGATTGGTTAGCCACCCACAAAGCGGAGATAATTTACCATGAGAAATACATTCGTATTCCATTACCTTCGGGTGAAACTTTACGAGTCTTTGGAGAAACTTCTAGTAAGGGTCTTAAGCTTATGTCATGCACTAAAGCACACAAGTACCTTAGGAAGAGATGCATAGCATTTTTAGCTCACATTGTGGAGAAGAAAGAGAAAGGAAAGAAAATTGAAGATGTTCCAGTGATACGAGATTTTCCAGAGGTATTTCCAGACGATTTGTCGGGTCTTCCACCAGAACGTCAAGTAGAGTTTCGAATTGACTTAATACCTGGTGCGAACCCAATTGCCAAGGCTCCCTACAGACTTGCGCCTTCGGAGTTGCAAGAATTGGCGAGCTAGCTGCAAGAACTTACTGATAAAGGATTCATTCGCCCGAGCCATTCGCCATGGGGTGCACCGGTCCTGTTTGTCAAGAAGAAGGACGGGTCATTCCGAATGTGCATCGACTACCGCGAATTAAACAAACTCACAATTAAGAATCGATATCCACTGCCGCGCATTGATGATCTCTTCGATCAGCTTTAGGGCTCGGCATGGTTTTCAAAGATCGATCTTAGGTCTGCGTATCATCAGCTTCGCGTACATGGTGATGATATTCCCAAGACAGCTTTCAGAACCAGATATGGCCATTATGAATTCTTGGTAATGGCCTTCGGCCTTACCAATGCACCTGCGGTTTTTATGGACCTCATGAACCGTGTTTGCAGGCCATACTTGGATAAATTTGTAATTGTATTCACAGATGACATTCTGATATACTCAAAGACCAAGTAAGAACACGAGCAACACCTTAAGTTGATTTTGGAGATCTTAAGAAAAGAGCAACTGTATGCCAAATTCTCTAAATGTGAATTTTGGCTTAAGGAAGTTCAATTCTTGGGACACATAGTCAATGAAAAAGGTGTTCACGTGGATCCTGCAAAGATTGATACGGTAAAGAATTGGAGTACACCGAAGACACCGACGGAGATTCGATCGTTTCTCGGACTTGCCGGGTACTATCGGCGGTTCATATCGAATTTCTCCAGGATTGCTGTCCCTCTCACTTCTTTGACACAGAAGAATAAGCCATACGAGTGGGGACCGAAGCAAGAAGAGGCATTTCAGACTTTGAAGCAGAAACTTTGTGATGCTCCTATCTTAACACTGCCTGATGGAAACGATGATTTTGTGGTTTATTGTGATGCATCCAACTTAGGTCTCGGTTGTGTTCTCATGCAACGGGGGAAGTTGTGGCCTATGTATCAAGACAATTAAAGATTCACGAGAAGAACTACACTACACACAACTTGAAACTTGGTGCAGTCGTGTTTGCCTTGAAGATATGGAGACACCATCTTTATGGCACTAAGTGTGTAGTGTTCACTGATCATAAAAGCTTACAACATATTCTAAATCAAAAGGAACTTAATATGAGACAGCGGAGATGGGTTGAACTGTTGAATGATTATGACTATGAAATTCGCTACCATCCTGGTAAAGCGAATGTAGTAGCAGATGCGCTTAGTCGCAAAAGTCAAGTTCAGATCCATAGTGTCCGAGTGCACACTAACCTCCGTAATGATGTTCTCACGGCCCAACAACACTCATTGGCTGAAGATAACTTGAAAAATGAGATGTCTTGCGGGGCTGAAATCTTGTTGGAAACTAAAGATGATAGATTAATGTATTATTTGAATCGGTTATGGATACCGAACAGGGGTGATCTTAGGATGGTGATTATGGATGAGGCTCATAATTCTCGTTACTCAATCCATCCAGGCTCCGATAAGATGTATCAAGACCTTAGGGGTTTGTACTGGTGGCCTGGAATGAAGAAGGATATTGCTGAATATGTGTCTAAGTGCCTTAACTGTGCTAAAGTCAAGGCAGAACACCAGCGACCTTCAGGATTGTTATTACAACCAGAGATACCGATGTGGAAGTGGGAGAATATCTCCATGGACTTTATTACCAAACTCCCACGAACCGCAAACGGTAAAGATAGTATCTTGGTGATAGTTGATAGATTGACAAAGTCGGCTCATTTCTTACCAATACGCGAAACGTACCCCGTGCGGAAGTTAGCCCGTATCTACATTGATGAGATTATCAGCCGACATGGTATTCCCTTAAGCATAATATCGGACCGTGATGCTCGTTTCACAGCACGATTTTGGGAATCACTTCATGAAGCATTTGGAACAAGATTGGATCTTAGCACCGCTTATCATCCTCAAACGGATGGTCAAACGGAGCGGACGATTCAGACACTTGAAGACATGTTGAGAGCTTGTGTCATCGACTTTGGTGGCAATTGGGATAGCCATTTACCATTGGTTGAGTTCTTGTATAACAACAGTTATCACGCGAGCATTGGTATGGCACCGTTTGAAGCTCTTTATGGCAGGAAATGTCGGTCGCCTATTTGTTGGACCGAGGTCGGCGATTCGCAGATTACTGGTCCCGAGATTATTCAGGAAACGACTTACAAGATCCGCCAGATCCGCGACAATCTGTTAGCTGCACGCAGTCGACAGAAGAGTTATGCGGATAAACGACGAAAACCTTTAGAGTTTGAAGTTGGAGATATGGTATTACTTAAGGTGTTGCCTTGGAAGGGCGTTGTCCGATTCGGGAAGAAAGGTAAACTTGCTCCACGATATGTTGGCCCTTTTAGGATCCTTGAACGGATCGGGAAGGTTGCTTACAAATTGGAACTTCCTTCTGAACTTAGTAACGTGCACCCGACGTTTCACATGTCCAATTTG
Source organism: Mikania micrantha (assembly GCA_009363875.1). Taxonomy (NCBI): domain Eukaryota; kingdom Viridiplantae; phylum Streptophyta; class Magnoliopsida; order Asterales; family Asteraceae; genus Mikania; species Mikania micrantha. The sequence continues at coordinate 54,189,557 of CM018691.1, read as the reverse complement.
AGAAAGTGCTTAGCTGATCAGGATCTTCAGGTACCACTCGATGACATTCGCATCGATGATACCATGCATTTTGTTGAAAAACCAGTGGAGATAATGGATCGTGAGGTTAAAAAGCTCAAACGTAGTAGAATCTCAATTGTCAAAGTACGTTGGGAATCGAAGCGGGGTCCAGAGTTCACATGGGAGCGAAAAGATCAGATGAAGCTTAAGTATCCACATTTATTTACTACGGTCACTCCGAGTTGAATTTCGGGACGAAATTCCGTTAACTAGGGGAGACTGTAACATCACTGTATTTCCGGTTGTCCGTACATCCATACGATTGTACTGTTACGACCTGAGATTTTGTAATTATTAATATTGATACATTATTTAATGATTATCACTGTTACTGGTATACATGCTTAGAACATATTATTATACGCATAAACCATGGGGAGTTTAGTTGTAACACAACTAAACAAAACCAGAGAGTTTATCGCAGTTACATTCACAGATTATGGATTTTGGTTTTGAATGGAATGGGGAGTTGGTTGTTGTTTGGTTACTAAACATAGTCAAGGACACATGGTTTTGGTTTATCGAAATAGCGGTGGGACGATGGCTAGGGCAGTTGCGACTGACCCTTACATATGCATATTTCGGTCTATTATAGATGTGTCAATGATTTGGGTTTAGTGGGTTTTAGTTTGGGAAGATAATATTAAAGTTAATAAAATAATGGAAGTGTAACTGGAATTAATTACGCGATGGTGAGGTTACGATCACAATTTAAACGCGAATATAAATTCAGAAATATTAACTTTATAAAAGTATTCGCGTGGATGACGATTCAAACGAATATAATTATTGAGAATAATATTCTGAAATAGTATTCCTTAAAAATTAAATCAAATCAAAATACGATACGAGCGTTGGATTCGCAAAGGTGACGATCTTTACGAATACGTACGCGAGTAACGCGTTTCGACGAGATAACTAAATAATATCTAACGATATTAAATTAATAAATGAAAACTTAAGATGTTTATTAGGAATCACGACCTTAAATGAAAACGCACAAATTAATTTATTTAAATAATTAATTTTCTGAGATTAAACGGAGTTATTGTATTTAAACGATTTCATTTAAATTCATTTTATTTAAAAAACGAAATATGATTATCTAAACACTTCCACGTCTTAATTATATTCACGAGAAAATCGAGCTTATTTTACATATTTATCGCGATAAAGACGAGATCGAGCACGTGGGGATAACACGCGTTATAAGAAAGAAATTTTCATTCTTTCTTCTTCATTTCCAACACCTCATTTCTCTCTCTAGTTCAAGAATTCGTCACCCATATTCTACCCAACTTCTCTCTAAGATTACGCACTCGTTTCTTGACGGATTAGTGTGATTCTTGGCCCTAAACGACCACAAGATTGAGGAGAACAAGGAAGTACAGGAACATCTCACGTTTCACCGACAAATCGAGGTAGATCTACTAATTCTTTTCGGTTTTTGTTAGAAACGTGATTAGAACATAGAAACTAACCTTCAATCGATTTCCCTAGAGATTTGTTGTGCTAGTTGGGTTGTTAGAGGTTTATGGGAATCACGAACACACTAGGAACGACCAAGAGCATGGAGATGACAAAGTTGAGAAGCTGGTTCGGGACCCAGCTAGGGCCGAACCCTGCAACAACTTCGGCCGAACCATTGGCAGCCCATGGCCGAACCTGTAACCACTCACGAACCTCTTCTGATTTGGCTCACGAACCTTTATGGGCGGGAACCAATAGGGGCCGAACCCTGGACCGAACGAACCTATGGATGATGACATAGCCGAACCTTGGTTCATGCAGCCGAACCCATGGTCATGCGAACCTTCATCCACTAGGGCCGAACCTTTTCTTTCTTTTCCAGCCGAACCTTCCTTCTGACATACGAACGAACCAGTTGGATGGGACGAACCCTCCCATGATAAACGAACCTTGCTGCTACAATGTCGACCTAGACGAACCTTACATGGGGACACGAACCAGTTGATGTTAGCCGAACCCTGTGTCCCTTGGAGGGCAGCGAACCTTGTGATGGGGGGAAATTAGTATGGGCCGAACCTTATTCCTTTGTCTCGGCCTAACCGTGGCTCAACAAGCTGACATCAGACGAGCCTAGGCCCAAGCAACCCAAAGGGTTCGCTGGATTCGGGTGATTCCGAATATTGGTCGGGCTAGACAAATGGCAATGAACCCTTGACCGATCCACTTAAGTTTTGTTGTAATAGAGATTTAAAAAGGGAAATAAAGGATTAATGGGTTTATCTCACATGCATGCATGTAAAGATAATTAGGTTGTCATTATTTTTATAAATATTAATTGAGTCATGAAACCGTATGTGTTGAACATTTTATAAAGTCAAGCTAAGTATAGTTTCTAAAATTTGAATTAAAAACTTAATTAACTTAAGCTTTTTGATGATGACCTAACTAAACGTGCATGCAAGTATGGGTATAGATATGTGTAAGATAAGGATTAACACCTTTGAATATACATATTTATGGAGAAACACATAGGAATTCACAACTAATCATCATATAGTAAATAATTTAAACTAACAAGTTTAGATGATTTTCTTATGATAACCATTTTTAAAGCCTCAAGTGTATGACTTAACTTAGAATAGATAAACGAAGTTAATAAAACGCTTGATCAACAAAAGTATAAACATGAGAACACTTATGATACTTGAATGTTACTCACATACTTATGAATATGAAATACGCGAAAATTACAGATCCTTGAGTTGTTTTGAGTTTACATACACGAGCGCGCATAATACACGAACGCCGGAACCTAAGGACTTAGGTGAGTTCTCATAACCTCCCTTTCTTTAAGCTGTTCTGTTTTAAAACTCGGAGGTGAAGCATGTATACCAAATTCAAATATTATTTGATAACACAAGGCTAATACCTGTTTATCAATATGATATTCACAATATTGAATTATCATTATGGATTATCACTTACATATATATATTCGTGTAACATTGTCATTGACTTCGGTCAATAACAAAGATTGCATGTATTGTCACTTGGATTATCACAACTCCGAGAAACATTGCTTTTGACCTTGGTTGATTGCATTGGTTTTGCGTATTGCCACGTGGATAGCTTCCACTCCATGGATCATGTTTTTAACTTATGTTAATTACATAAATACCATGTATAGTCACAAATATTATTTGAGAATATTGATGTTCAGATTGATTGAATGGTTATGTGGTTGATTATCTATTATTGACTATGATTATCTATGATTGACTATGACTGATTGGATATGTGATTATGTGTTTGATTGTTGAGTTTGGAGATTGGTTGGATCATCTCATACAGGTATTCTTGTGGATTTTCTTAGAAAATCATAAGCAATTATACTTATTTTATCTAAACCTTTTATAAAACCATTTTTAAACTTAAACTTTCAAATTCATTTTATAAAACACTTTTAAGTATAAAAACTTATGATTACTCACCAACTACTTCGTAGTTGATACTTGATTTCTTACATGTTTCAAGTGATGAAGCTAAGTAGGTTGAAGAGGATGAAATCTCACTTTTGGAAAATCATCATATAGGATCTTGGACTTAGCTGAAATTAATTAAAATTCTGGCGAATAGAGTTTAGTTAGTTTAGCTAATTCTTTTGTGTATTTGATGTATTTAATTCATGATGAACATGATTTTTGTGTAATTATTTTGGTTGATTGAATGATATATGATGATTTGATTTAGATGCCCACGAGCTTTTGAACAATCTACACATCCCTCGTGGCATCCCGACGTTTCCGCCATCTGTCGGGGTTACAGTTATTAATTCCGTTAAGTTATTTTTTAAAACCCTTTTTTTAATTGGATATTAATTTTTATATGTAATTTTGATAAATGTTACAATTTAAATATACTTAGTCATTTGAATATAAATTTAGCACACAGTAAAATCAACAAAAATTACTATTTATATTAATATATAAAAAATATAAAATTAAAACTTTGGACTATTTTGATATCGTCTATTTTTTATTATTTTACATATTTAATTTTTACCAATCAAGTAATCTAATCACCTTAAATATTTAAAAATTTTAGAAATTACTCATCAATTCCTGTTGAAGGGCCCTCCTCCACCTGAGTAGAATCATTGGGCGGTGGAGTCTTAAACCTAGCTTCTGCACCTCCATCACCAGATGTGGTTTCTTGGCACCCTACCTCAAAGAATTCATCCCCAATATGTGTAGCCACAGAAGAGGTCCTATTGCCTGCATTACTGTCTTGCTGAACCTAAAAAGGTTCAATAGTAGTAGAAGCCTCTTCTGTATTGACCCTTTCATCACTCCTAAGGTCAACCTCTCATTGTGTAGGCTCTGGGTCAGGAAACCTTTGCTAAAGTTCAGTCACCACTCTCAATAAAGTTAGGGAAGTGGGAGAGAGTGAGTCATCCTAAACAATAGCAGAGGCTTCTTGAGCCTGGGTAGTTGTATGAATGGGGGGGGCATTGATGGGGAAGTAACTCATATGGACTTGAGAGACAGTCCTTTTCTAGGGGAGGTTCTCTAATAGAAGAAACCTCAACACTATGGGATTCCCTTTGGATATTCTCAGTCATGTGTGGTGACATGGGCTAAGGGCTTGCAGGCCAGTATGGAGTGTTCACTAGATCCAGAGGAAGATTCAGTGGGTTAGCAGCATGTGTGGCTGACAACTTAGACAAAATTTGGCCTTTATTTTTTCTTTTGGCCTTTTTCTTGAGGGATTAGAAGAAGGAGCCCGAACATCTGTAGAGAGATGTTCAGGGGTTCGTTTGCGTTTGTAGGCGACTGTGATGGAATGTGTCATTGTTCGTGATAAAGGTGGGCGATCAGCATCTGTTGGGTTTGCAGAGCTGTCACCTTTAGAAGCATAAGGCTCCATACAGGTGAGAAGAGGAGTGAAAGCCCTATAAAACTAGGCACTCTTCTTCTTAAGTTGAACAAAGACCTCGGCAGTAACCAAGGGAACAATGTATGTACTTCTAGTACATGAGAAAGAGGAACTCAACTCATAATTAAAAGTATGATGTAAATACCTGGGATCCATACAAAACTGATTAAAGGATGAAAGGTTATTCACTAGGTTGTTGAAAATAAAATATGAGAAATTCAAGGTTTGAGTGGTAATCAACCATGGATAGCCGAAGCTAAGTCCGAGGGAATTTGATCCCAACCCCTGTTTTATTGGTAAGATAATGCAGAAACAAATGTAGTTTATACTTGTAATTATAGGACACTATTTCATTCAAATAAGTTATTGAAAGGAGATGAACTTCGTATCCCATTAATCAAAAGGTCATTGCTACATCAACCTTAGTGAATGAGAGCTTTCCATCAGCATCATTGAGATGAACATGCTGACAAACAGTCTCCACTGTGATGATAATAGGACGATTATCAATGGTAGCAGAGATTGATTGACCATTTGAAGCCGATGTGACTAAGACAATGGTCCAAAAATGATAAAGGTGTTATTCATAAACCAACGGAATGATAGTTAAAGCCAAGCAATACATGCTCCTTTGAAGAAAGGAGATGATTAGTAAGAAATTTGCATCGTTATCCCCTGATAACATGGCATAAAGATTATGAGCAGGTTTGAATTGAAGAGCAGCCATGTTTGAAATTTTGGACGAAGGATTTTAGGGTTTTGATCGAAGAAAGGAATGAAGAGAAACTGTCGAGATAGGAATTCAAAAGAGCAGGAGACCTTTTATACCATCGGATGTCAGAGCATTTAATATAGAGACACATTTAAAGCATGAGATCCGTGAGTCAGATTAATATGCTTCTGAGAGTACTTTATTAAAATTTAAAAAAACTGATGATGTGAACATCGGTTGTTATTTCGTATGAAGCATGTTTCCGAAAGTACTTTATTAAAATTTGAAAAAAAAATGATGATGCTTCCGAGTGATGCATCAGTTGTTATTTCGTATGAAGCATGTTTTAGATGAGAAACTATTAGTGGTTTTACAATATCAGTGGTTTTAAACTTTTGAAGTTCAGCGATTTAAATTCTCAGTGGTTTTCAAACTTTTGAAGATCAGTGGTTTCAAATTCTTAGTGATTTTCGAACTTTTAAAGTTCAGTGGTTTCAAAGTATCAGTGGTTTTAAAATCTGTAGGCTTCGGAATATGCTTTTCTTCTGAGAAAAGAAAATGATTTATTCTCCTTTCGAAAGCTAGCAATATATTGAGAGACAAGTCATATTTCAATAGAACTAATGTCTAAAGATATTTTGACTTCCTCCGAAAAGATTTCAAAGCATCTCTAATTTTTTCAAAGTTAATCATACCAGTAGCAATAATAAGGTACCTGAACATTCGTTCATCAAATGCCTTGGTGAAGAAATCTGCAAGATTATGTTCTGTATCAACTTTGACTAAATTAATGAGTTTCTTTTCTGCACAATCCTTTATGAAATGATATATTTTATCAATGTGCTTGGTTTTGGAATGTTTGATAGGATTGTTGGTGATGGAGATTGCACTGAGTTATCTACTTGTATAGGAGTGTTAGAGAATTCTACTCCATAATCTTTCATTTGATTCTGAATCCAGATAGCTTGAGCACAACAACTAGAAACAACAATGTATTCTATTCAACTGTAGGGGTTGAAACACATTTTGTTTCTTAAACTACTACGTAACAATTCTAGAATCGAGAAATTCACAACCTCCAGAGGTTGACTTTTTGCTGATATTCCAGCCTCCATAATCACTGTCAGTATAAGCCATGAATTGAAAATCTAAATTCTTGGGATACCATAATCCCAACTTGGGTGCTCCATTCACATATCAGAATATCCTCTTTACAACAAGCATGTGAGACACTTTTGGATTTGCCTGAAATCTAGAGCATAGACAGATGGCAAACATGATATTGCCTACTTGCTGTTAGATACATCAAGGAGCCAATCATTGCTCTATACTTGTGCTGATCAACATCCTCCTCAAGATCAGGGCTTAAAGATGTTGTTTTAGAGACTGGTGTACCTAGAGCTTTGCAATCATTCGTCTTTAATCATTCAAAAATATCCTTAACATACTTAGATTGATTAATGAATATTCTTGTAGGAGTTTGTTTCACTTGAAGTCCAAGAAAAAAATCGAGTTCACCCATAGAACACATTTCAAATTTGGATTTCATAAGTATATCAAACTCTTTACAGAGATGTTCATTTGTCGATCCAAGGATTATGTCATCAACATACACCTGTACAAGAATAATATGTTGACTGGAATTCTTGAAGAATAGAGTTTTGTCAATGGTTCCCCTCTTGAATCCATTTGCCAAGAGAAAAGATGATAAGGTTTCATACCATTTTCTGGGAGCTTGATGGAGCCCATATAAGCCTTTATCCAGCTTACACACATAATCAAGAAATTTTGGATCCTCAAATCCAGGAGGTTGACATGCATAAACTTCCTCATCTATTTTTCCATATAGGAAAGCACCCTTTACATCCATTTGAAAAACTTTGAAGTCCTTTGCAGCTGAAAAAGCTAAGAAGATTCTCATAGCTTCAATTCGAGCTACTGATGCAAAGACTTCACCATAATCAATTACTTCTTCCTGGGTGTATCCTTGGACAACCAATCTTGCTTTGTTTTTAATGACAACACCTTTTTCATCTTTCTTGTTTTTGAAAACCCATTTGGTTCCTATTGCCGACTTCCCTCTTGGAAGAGGACAAGTCTTCCGTACTCCTTGCCTTTCGAATTTAAGAAGTTCCTCTTGCATGGCTTCTACCCAGCTGGTATCTTTCAATGCTTTAGCAACTTTCTTTGGTTTTAGTTGGGATAGAAAGCATGAGAACAAACATATGTTTTCCGCTGGATATTGGGAAATTCTAGTTCTGACTTGTTCTACATTACCAATTATGTTTTCCACTGGATGTGTATTGTGAATACGAAGTCTTTGGATCACATCTAGATGAGGATTTAAATTAAAATTGCCTATTCGTAAATCTGGTAATACAACCTTGAGTTGTATTTCTTACATGTCTTGTGATCTTTGGGATAGAATTGTTGTTTGCTGGTCTTATCTGGATTGAGAGTTTTCTGCTGTTGTGTTTTCTTTTGAGAGACTGTCAATTTCATTTTCATTTTGTGGAGTAGATATTGGGTCTCTTAAAGGAGTGGCTTGAGATGAAATGATGGTTTCCGATTGTGAAGTTGTGTGTTGAGAGGGTACCGATTCTGTCAAATGTTTTCCTGAAGTTGTTGGTAGCTTAACTAGATAATCATCTTTCCTTTCGAGTTGAGTTGAAGTTGTTTCATTTGTTTGAGTTCCTGTTTGATACTCTTTAGAAAGATTAAATGCAACTGTAAATCCTTTTAGATCAAATAGCCGATCGGAACCAGTTCCAAGGTTGCTGATAGTATGTTCATTAAATTGTACATTTCCAGATTCTTCAATAATTCTGGAACTTTTGATGTATAGTCTATATGCCTTTGCATTGGTAGATTATTTTTACAAAATATCCTTCAGCCGATTTCTCAGTGAACTTGGCTAAATGTTCCTTGGTATTTAAGATGGTGCATTGACATATAAATGGTTTAAGAAACACAATAAATGGTTTCCTTTTATGCCATATCTCATAAGGAGTTATACCATGACTCTTAACTATCAAAATTCTATTTTGAACATAACAGGCAGTGTTGACTAGTTTTACCCAAAAAAGTTATTGGTAGTTTGGCATCAGACAACATGGTTCTTGTAGCCATAATCAGTATCCTATTCATTCTCTCAGCAACACCATTTTGCTGTGGAGTCCTATGAGCACTGAACTATCTAGTAATACCCTTGGATTCACTAAAGGAATTTAAAGTATGGTTTTTGAATTCTGTTCCATGGTCAAATCAGAAGAATTTTACTTTGTGATCACATTCATTTTCAACTCTTAAATTGAATGACCTTTAGGATTTCGGCTGTTTCATCTTTGGTGCTCAGAAAGAACACTCAAGTGTATCTTGAAAAGTCATCAGTGACCACCAGGCCGTACAACCTTCTGCCTGAAATTTTTACACTTGTGGGACCAAAAAAGTCCATATAAAGTAAATCTAGGCTGTTGTAATTCAATTCATTTCTTTGGCATGATGAGAGCTCTTATGTTGTTATCCTTTAAGACATGTGACACGCTTATCTACACATGCGAAATCTTTTGATGGTAGACCTATTACTAACTGATTTTTAACGAGTGTATTCATGTTTTTGAGATTCACATGACACAGTATTCTATGACAAAGAGTTGATTCATCAAGTGAAGATTTTGAGACAATGCAACTTATATTGCTAAGTGGTGAACCTGTGCTCATGTCTAGCATATACATGTTTCTTCTGGGACCTCTTAGTAGAATTTGTTCGTTTGGAACAATAGAGCCATGTTTTAGAAATATACATTCATGCTCAGTGAATAACATGTTATGCTTTGATCACACACATGTGAGACACTTAGAAAATTATAATTCAATTCCGTAACAAAATGAACATTCTCAAAACATACTTTCCTATTTGAAATTGTGCCTCTTCCTATGATCTACCCACCTACTGGATCACTTCTGAAAGCAACAGACCCTCCAAAGAATGGTTCATATTTGTGCAGCTGAGTCTTATTGCCTATCGTGTGCCTGGAACATGCACTATCAACTATCCACATGTTGCTTTTGGAATCCTGTTGCTCCTGCACATGAAAAAAGGTAGGTTAGTTTATGATGGGAACCTAAGAAAAAGTGGTCTTGGGTTTGCCATGTGCATCATTGTATGTGAATTTCTTTAATTCTAGAGGTGTTAAAGTTTAAGCATTCATTTATGATGGTATTGTTTCTTTTCTTTTCCATATCATATTGGGCTTGGTTTTGAATGAGGACTATTTAGACTTTGCCTTTTCTCCACATCTATGATTTTGCTTTCGAAAAACCCATGTTTCTTTAAGGTAGAGAATTATTCTTCTTATGCCAAGTCATTTATGGTTCTGAAGATCTTTTCCGTGTTGTTCTTCCAAAAACTATTCTTGTTTCTGAAGTCTTATTCTGAATTTTCTTTTTGGAAGCAATAGCATCTTTTGACTGCTTCTTCTGAAAGTATGCTATTATTCTATCAGAGATTGAATGACTTCTTTCCATAGATGAAGATGAACTTATGTTCTTTTGTTTGATACTTCCCTTGTTGTTTGATTGGATATTTCTTTTATTTCTTGGATTATAGAAACAATCAGCTGCATAATGATCAAATCCTCCACATACGAGGCATTCATTATGATTTCTTACATTTTGTTGTAGGTTGTGTCTTAATGAATACTTAGAAACATGGTTTGCATGATTAATTTTCTTGGATGTAGGCTGAGATGTTCCAGCACAACAGGTGCTAGAGTGAATGTTCATGACTTTGTTCTTTTGTTTTAAAACCTTTTTGGTTTCCTTACAAGCACTGGTTCCTCATCATGAGATGAATTTTTACTTTGAGTGGGACAACCATATGTTGATTCATCTTCTTTGACTATCTTGTGTATGTCAATATTTTAATCATACATAAGAGTGGTAGTTGCCTTACAATGAACCTTCACATTTGGAGTGTATGCTGATGGAGGTTTTACATTGTTATATCCCAACCCAGCTTTGGTGTCTAAGCCATTTTAAGAAGTTTCTCAAATTTCTCTCCTTGGCTGAGAAACCTATCTCAGTATGATTCAGCCAATACAAGTTCGGTCTTAGTAGTGGTTAGTCTTTCCAAATGATTGTTTATTTGATATTTGTTATTTGTCTCTTCATGTTTCAAACTTAAAACAGTCTTTTCTAATTCTTCTATTTTTTTCTTTATAGTTCTCTTCCGCTTTATAAAATTCTACTTTGACCACTTGTATTGATTCAAGTTCTTCACAAACTTATACATTAAATCGTTTGTAAGCATTTAATTTTTCAAGACATTCAGGAGTACACATATCATCTATTACCTTGAAGATAGAATTGGAGTCATTTTCCATGAAAGCATTGTCTGTGGTGGATGAATCCTCAGCTTGAAAACTCTAGTCAGAGAAGTCACAATGCTCAGCAACATTTGCATTGTATGACTAGTTTGATGCTTTATTCTCCTGATTTGCAGTTGATGGTTGAGTTCTTGGTGACTTGTACTCTCTTGCAAAGTGCCCAAGTTTTTGACAGCTGAAAAACTTTAGCTTGAACTTACCAGGCCATTAGTTGTTTTCATGTTGTGCCTCTTGAGTTGTCTTCCAGTTCTTTGGTACAAATTCTTTGCTCGGTATAAGATCATAGTCACCGGGTAATTGATGTCTCTCTCTCTCTTCCAGATCATCAGTTGGATACCTTTGAGATCCTCTGGAGATAATTGAAAGTAGTTTGATTATTCAACTAGGAATGGTCCTTGACTAGAGGTGAGTAAAGGAGGAGTGTTGGAAAAAGGATTTTTGTGTGACGTTGATGGTGTGGGTGTATTTGGATATGTGATGATTGGTATTGGATTATAACTTAGGAATGGTAAGCTATGAATAGGTGCATAAAGAGCTACTGACCCTGAAAGTACAAAAGTTAGAGGTTTTGGTTCTTGTGCATTGATATCCATTTGGTATGCACTCAAGATACAAAAAGGTTCTTCAAGCTTCTCTGTTCTAAGTTTTTGTGTCCTTCGGATTGTGATAGAATAGATATTCCATACTTGAGGAAGAGAACTTAATAACTTTCTTATCACATCCTGGTTTTCCATCTTCACACATCCAGCATTTAGTTCATCAACAAGTTGTACATACCTGAGATACTAAAAAGCCATCTTCTCATTGTTTTCTTGGCTGAAGTTCTTGAACTTTTGCTTGAGAATGTATTTCTTGTTTTCTTTGATATCATCTGATCCCTCATACATGTCACACCCTGAGCCAGCGGGCTGGATCGACTTTCCCGTCGGGGGAAGGTTCTCGGGGCGCGATATCGTGTGATAATCGAAAAGATCAGATTGTTTACATGGCACATGATGTATAATGAGAAATGCTAGCATGACATTGATATAGAATTACAAAGTTAAATTACACAATTCATGTTCATATTTTAAGTAAGTAAATCTACCCAAAAAGAATGATTGAGTTTCTATCTTGTATCTGCACAAGATTTACAAAAGATGATTCATAAACATGTCATCAAAAGATGCACAAAACAAAAGTAAGCTAGGTCTTCTATAAAGTCCTCTAGCTTAAACCTTGATGCTTGGTAACTAAACATGTTCGTCACCTGAGAAAACATGCATTTAAAACAAGTCAACACTAGGTTGGTGAGTTCATAAGTTTTGTAATTTAAAACTATTGGATTTGATTTTTCACAAAATATCGTTTGACACACAAGTCTTATTTAGTCTCATTTGGCATTATCTCACCCCAATGTCCTCTCCATAGTTATACCTATAGATAGTATATCGTCCATCTAAGCATGCTTATATATAGGGCGTACGTGTCATGAGTGAAGCCGCCAACCCACCACACACTTAACTGAACTCCATGCCACCTGTATTGTAACTATAGACACCCATTTCAATCTCACATAGGCTTAATCTCAATTGATATTCCCCAATAATATGTCATTACCTCACAATGATAATAGCAGAGAATTATAGGTTTCAAAGAGTAAAGGTTACTATAACATAAGTAATGGTACACTCTTTTAAGTTTCAAAGGTATAGATTTTATAAATCTTATCCCTTATGTATTTGATCTCTCATTTATTTGAGCTTACTGGTACTCACTTCTAAACTGGAAGTGAGAATAAGTTTAGACACATAGTTATATCCCAACTGATGATTAGAATTGAATTGACCACGTTGTAGCCACCACAAAGGCAAACCACAATGTCCTCAATTCATTCATATTCGTGAGTCTTCACAAGTCCTCACAACTAACTACCACCAGCTTATGACATGAATGAGGTCAGTCTATCAGTCTGCTAGTCCACATAATAGGAGTGGTGAGATAATTAGCAGTCACTATCATACTATTATCACCCGTGTCAGAAGTGATATAGTTGGAATAGGCTGACTAAAAATCAAAATAATCTTATAATCTCATAGTCTTATAGACTCATAGATATAATCTCATAGTCTCATAGTCATAATCTCATAGTCTCATAGTCATAATCTCATAGAAATAACACATATAGTCTCATAGATATCACAAATGTAACCTCATAGATATTATAGTTACAATCTCATGGATATAACAGTTATAGCCCAATAAAAATAGCAGATATAGTCCCAGGGATAACAGATATAATCTCATAGAAATATCAGATATACACTCATAGGAATAACATATATAATCTTGTAGGTATAACAAATATAGTCTCATAGATATCACAGATATAGTATCATAGATATAAACATTAACATAACAAGGCATACAAATGTAAATACAAAGTAAAGTCTTGTTATCAATATTCATACTACAACATTTAAGAAAAAGTTTTAGCACGTTCTCAGCCTCGCGTTTATAATCAAAAGATTAGAAAAAGGGGCATATAGAATCACCTCGATATTGAAGTGGTTGACTAAGAAATAAAAGAATTCGCGCGCTCATTTGTTGTACTGATGTTGTATTCACGACCCTGTATTCGATTCAATGTTTTTTGTAACTTACTAGTATAAGTTATTACTTTGTAGGTTAACCCTAAGGTTGGTTAACTCGTATGTCTTTGTTGTTGGATTTACCTTAGTTTATTTGTAATGTACCACACTAACACTTAGCAAATTTTAGTTTAAGTATTAGCATATTGTAGTATCCGTGTTTATATGTTTTAAACTTGACATAAAACTTTAACATGTTGTAAAAGTTTGGATACCATAATATTTTCTTAGTATAAAACTTAGGTTTTTAGGTTAAAACTTTGAATGTTACTCTTGTATCAACTTAAAAATGGTTATCATTATTTGAATGTGTTAATATAAGTAATAAGTTACAAAACTTAATCACCTATCATTTTTACAAAGGACTTTATGAAAAGTTTAACTTTCCATCACCTTTGTAGTAAAGTTGGTCTTATTCATTTGTAGGTATACCTTTATGATATTTGAACAACATGTGCTTTAATTATAATACTTGGTTATAATTTAAATCCATATTTTGTTATCCAAACCTTGGTTTGGCAATTTATAAATGTTTAGGATTTGTTTCATCTAGTTTCGATGGTACCTAACCTCAATATTGATGGAGTGATTGAACCGGTTAAGGTCATCAAACCCTAATCAGCTTCCCCATCGACATTATGCAGTTCTAATCGATATTGTGACTCCAATTCTAATCCATTTTAGCTAATTCTTGTTTTAATTTACTTGGATTAGGTTTCTCTAGTAGTATCGATGGATCTTGGCCATAAAAAGGGTCTCCGAACTTATTAATATCCATGGTGAACTAAAGGGTATCCTGTCAACACTAACAGTGTTGACAACCACTTTAAAGTCGATGGCCTTCTCAATTTCGATGGTAGTATCGACGGATTCTGGTTGCTTAACACTTGGACTGACCGATATTATCAATATCGACCAAAGTGTGGTCAACATTAGCCCCTGTCGAACTCAGCAATGTCGACAACCCATCTTCCCAGATCTGCCCCATCGATACTACCTGCTAACCAGTTCATCCTTCGATATTATGGGTTGCATGTGTCAATACTTACATAACTGGACGCATATGGTTTTTCTGGTGTGACCCAAGTATGGGGACTTGTTTTTTATGCAATTCTAACACGTTTTGCAGGTTTGAATTCGAGGTTCATGTTCAAACAACCGAGTTTGTTGAAAACCCTAAAAATCCAAAAGTTTGAACTCACCTCACTTCAGATTCGGTTGATTTTAGGTCCGATTCTTCGTACTTTCGTGTTCTACTCATCGGGGCTTCTATTTGATACCAAGTTTGCAAGATTTGAGCAGGGATTGAAGATTTTAGAGGTGTTTTTGTGGTGAAATTCTAGAGAGAGTGTAGAACCGGAAATTAAGAGAGAGAGGGTAGATTGGTATTCAATGTGAGAAATAAATGGAATTTAGGGTTTTTATACCCTCTAGTGGTTCGGGTTCGTTTCGGTTGCTCGGTTTTCGTTTACATTACGTTTACGAAACGTAACGCGCATAATAACTAGAGTTAATTAAAATAGTTTTCTTAAAATATTTTTAAGGTGGTTATTCCTAGTAAATGTTTTCTGTTTATTTTTCTTATTTTATTGCTTCGAAAACTTTTATTTTATTTGTTTCGTCAGATCGTTTCACCTTCGCGCGTATTCGTTCTAATCGTCACCCGAACGAAAATGACGACGACTTTACTATCTGATTTTGTTTTCTACTTTTCAAATATCATTCAGAACATTAAACCCACAAATATGTTTGTGTGAATCGTCACCCACGCAAACACACTGTCAGATTATTATTCTGAAATGATACTGAAGTACTGTTTTGGATTGGACCTCCTCACTGACAGACTCAACTAAACTAAACTAAACTATTTTCCACATTATTATGACTATCTTCACACTGAATCAGCGGCCATCTAATCTCTGTTATTTATGGAAATCAGATCGCAACCAACATGTTTTTGTCATGTGTTTTCACACAGTTATTTCATGTGCATTGTTGTATATTTATATTTCAATTTTCATCGAAATATATACAACTGTTATATGTTTTTATAGTCATGTTGTCACACAACTGTTTAACACATAGTATTTACACATAGTAGAATGTGAAAGTACACATACCGTACGGATTGCCAGACGATATGGTACTGGTTGTCACAATACATCTGCTGTAAGGAGTTCCATAACTCTTTAGCTGACTTGCATTTCTTGAACCAAAGTCCCTTTGAGTCAACTTCTGTCTTCTTGTAGTGTTCATCAGAATAGAGTGATGGGTCCTTAGGTACGTGAGTTCCTCCAGCTCTAGTAGCAGCAACAGTTAAAATGAATGGACCTTCAAGAACTGACTTCCAGAGTTTAATGTCTTGGTTCCTAATAAATCCTTCCATTCGAACCTTCCATGTATCATAATCATCGGGAGTTAACATGGTTTGCTTTTTAAGCATACCATTTTCAGTGTCATGCTTGCTGATGGTGGCCATTTTGAGTACTTTGAACAGAAGTTTGACAAGCAAGTAGAAGAAATAAAAACTGGTAACTTAAGGATTGTAAATCACTTAAGTTGAAGAACCAAAGCTCTAATATCACTTGTAGGATCGGGTATGTGTTTAGCATAACACTTACAGTATTTATCTTCTACAAGATCGATAGATGCGGAATCTCTATCAACCTTCTTATCTTCCTAATGAATAATAAGCAATTAACAATAGGAGAAATTATTTCAAGCTTAAAGTATATTTCACTAAATTGCAAGTTAGCAAGCAACGGCACAAGCAAGCTTGTTTTTTTCTTTGTTACAAGTGAATAGATTTATACTATCAGCTACAGCTGCATTCTAGTAGAAATACAAAGCTGGACAAACTACTAGAAAACAAATGAACGCTATAACTAGTATATTGTTATAACTTGACAGGACAAGTTAGATTAATTACAATTAATACAAATAACTTCTTTGAGTTTTACATTATTTGCCTACACTTCAAAAGGCATTAATGTAGAATTTCTTCTGCTATTCTGATGAAAGTTCTTTGATGAGAATGTCTTTTGATTTGGTCTTGATGCTGGAAAGCATCTCTGAACCTTTCTTGATTGAGACAGACATAAACAGAAGGATATTCTCGAAAGTTCTTTGTATCCGAAGCTCTGAGCATCATTCCGGAAGCCTTGTGTTTGACATGTGAGCTATCCTTTCGGAAGTGTTCAGTCTTCCGAAGATCTAACATATCTTCCGAAAGGTTGATAACTTCCGAAGTAAAGTCTTATCCATCTGAAGCTCATTTTGGACTTTTGGGGATAAGGCCAGTAACATAGAGAAGTTTGGAAAGCATCAAACTCTAGATCTTACATCTTTCACTACCCAAGTATACAAGACTCATAGTCACAACTCTCTACCTTGCTAACTTACAACTGAAATGTTACATTCAACAAGCTACAGTTATATGATCGTAGGGATACAAGGTTGTACAAATAATTGAAACAAACTAATGCGAGATCTAGTATTCTATTATGACTTGACATCCCAAGCCATATTAATTACAATTATTATAAATGACTTCATTTACTTTACATTAATTACCTAGACTACAAAAGACAATAATGAAGAGCGTCTTCGGATAATTTGATAGTAGTGCTTTGTTGCTGACTAAGACAAGAATGTCTATGATCTGATTCTATTTAGATAAAGCAACTATGGACATTTCTCAAATAGGAAAGCAACATCAGTAGTTTGAAGTGTTCGGAAGTCTTTGTATCGGAAGTTGTTGAGAATTCTCCAAGCTTGATCTTAAAAAGAACATTGTTATGGTATCAGAAGTTCTAGTTGTTTTGGAAACCTTCCAATGTTCTTATTAATTGAATGACATTGTGGGATACTGATCATCCAAATCATGAAGGCTGGTAACATGATCTGATTTTCAGAAACTTTTTCTTTTGCCTTGTCTTTCAAACTAAAAAGTTATTCCTGCATGGCTTCTACCCTACAATTATCGTTCAATGTTCAGCAACTTTCTTGGGTTCTATATGGGATGAGAAGCAACAAAGCATACAAATGTTTGATACATGCAAGGAACTTCTAGTTCTTACTGCTTCATCTTTGTCTCCAATGATGCTCTCAGCTGGATGAGTATTGTAAATGTATAGTCTAGGAATCAGATCCAACTGATAATTCAGGTCAAGATTTCATATTTGTAAGTTTGGTAACACAACCTCAAGTTGTATACTTGGCAAATCATGTGGTCTTTGAGGTTGAATTGTTGCGAGTTTACTCCCTTTTGATTGAGGGTGTGCTTGTGTTGTTGTATCTGCAGAATAGTCATCATTATCACCTTAACACAATTGAATTGACACGCTATCACTGAGGCAGTGTATTATGGTGTAATGATGGTTTTAGACTGTGAACCTGGTTGTTGAGTTGATGAAGTATCTGCCAAGTGTATTCCTAAAGCTATTGGCTTCTCAACACGATAGTCTTCCTCTCTTTTTGAGATGAGTTGATGGAGAACCACCTTATGTGTTCCTACAACATACCCTTTTGAAAGATTAAAAGTAGATGTGAACCCATCTAGATCAAACAACCAATCAGGGCCAATTCTAGGATTATGGGTAGCATGTTCATTGAATTGAATATTTGCAGACTCTTTAATAATCTTGAAACTTTTGATGTATACTCTATATGCCTTAGCATTACTAGAATATCAAAAAAAAGCCCTATACTGATTTTTCAGCAACCTTAGATATATGATCTTTAGTATTCAATATAGTGCATTGACAACCAAATTGTTTAAGAAATCCAATGAATGAGTTTCTTTTATGATAAATCTCATAGGGTGTCAATACTTTAGTCTTCATTACTAATATCTTATTCTGAACATAACAGGCAGAGTTGACTGCTTCTTGCCAAAAAGTTACTGGTAGCTTTGGCATCAGACATCATCATGGTTCTAACAACCTCTATCAGTGTCATATTCGTTCTCTCAACAACACCATTTTGTTTTAGTGTCCTAGGAGTCACAGAGTATGATTTTTTGAATTATGTTACTTGATCAGATAGGATGATCTTCACTATGTGGTCACTTTCAGTCTCAACTCTCAGAATGAATAATTCCAAGATCTCTTTAGTTTCATATTTTGTGCTTAGAAAGAACACCCAAGTGTGTTGAAAAATCATCTGTGACCACCAGACAATAGGACTTCCTTCCTAAGCTTTTCACACTTGTGGGCCAAACAAGTCCATGTGCAATAGATGCAAGGCTGTTGTGACTGAATTCATCTCTTTAGCATGATAAGATGGTTTATGTTGCTTACCATTAAGGCAAGCACCACATTTGTCTGTACATATAAACAATTTAAATGGTAAGCCTGTTACAAGCTAATTTTTAACAAGTTTGTTCATATCTTTGTAGTTTACATGGCAGAGTCTACTATGCCAAGGAGATTATTCAACAAGTGAGGCTTTTGATAGAAAGCAACTTATATTGCTCAGTGGTGAAGTTGTGCTCATGTCTAGCATATACATGTTATTCTTCTTGGGTGTTATGAGCAAAATATGGTCATTTGGAACAACAAACCCAGGTTTTAGTACAATGCATTCATGCTTAGTGAATAACATGTTATGCTTCTAATCACACATGTAGAGCCCAACTAAAGACGAAGACTGACAATGTCAACCAGAGACGAGCTGAATACCTGATTTTCGGAGATTTTCGTGTACAGTGTTTTCGTGTACTCTAGATTTTCGAGTACTCGAACCATTTTCGTGTATAGGGTTCGAATACTCCTGGAAAACTATATATAGACATATTTTGTACTGTTCTAGGGTTGGATTCCTGAGACGTGCTCTCTAGACGTATTGAGGCACTGTTTTTGAGAACTTCGCATAATATACAAAGCTTTCATCTTTCTACTTCTTAATGCGATTCTATTATGGAATCTGCACATTATAGAGTCGTTTGATGTTGATTGGAGCCATAAAGCTTGAGTCTTGACAAGATCTGGACCTACAAGTGGTATTAGAGCCTTTGAGCTCTTTTCTACATCAAGGTACAAGCTTTTTCGTTCAAGTTTGATACTTTCTTGATGCTCTCTTCACCATCTAGCTGCTATTGAAATTTGGGACTCTGAACCTTGAGAAATTTTTCTGTGGAAAATTTTCAAGTATTTTCGAGTTCAAAATTTCGAGAATATTTTTTCGAGTACAGTTGAGGAGTTCGAGTATAGTTGGGAAGTTCGAGTACAAATTGGAGTTCGAGTACAGATTGGAGTTCGATTACAGACTGGGATTTTGAATACACTTGTGAGTTCGAGTACAATAATTTTTCTAATACAACTGGGTCTTTCGAGTACAAGGATTTTCAGTAGAACAGGGCTTTCAAGTACAGATTGGAATTTCGATTACACAATTGAGTTCGAGTACAACTGTTCTTCAAGTACACTCTTGTTTTCGATTACACTTGGATTTCGAGTATAGCTTGGACTTCATGCACTGCTTAGGACTGCTAACTCTTGAGGATTTAGTGAACTTATACTTAGAAAACTTTCTGGTTGTCATGGAATCCCAGAATCTCACAAACTTGTCTAACCTTCTGAACTAAGACAATGAGATTGGCATCGGAACCAAGCCACCTAGGCTTGTGTCAGGGGATAACTTCCAAGATTGGAAATTTATATTCCAATCTTTTATCAAGTACACGGACCCGAAGTTATGGAGGTTGATTGAAGAGGGGCCTTATGTGCCTATGTATCAAAGTGAGTTAAATGGACTTATTCCCAAGGACCCAGAGCTATACACTGAAAATGACATTCAATTGAAAGAGAAGGATGATAAGGCATACGCCTCAATCACTATGGCGCTGTCAACTGACGTGACTCATGGATTCAAGGAGCATCAGACAGCTAAGCAACTCTAGGATGCCTTGGTGGAAAGATTTGAAGGGAATGAAGATATGCGAGAAAGTCGTAAGGACATGTTGAGGCACAGGTTCAACATATCTAATCATGTCAAAGGAGAGTCCCTGGAAGCTCAACTCAATCGATTTAATCATCTGATGACTGATGACTGAGATGACCAGTGCAATAATTGAGATGTCAAAGGGAGAAATCAACAAAAAGCTCTTCAATTCATTGTCACATAACTGGAACTCCAACTGCACTACTATCAAGAGAACAAAGGACATGGATAAGACTTCTCTCAGTGAGTTGATCTCCATTATCAACTCATATGACATGGATGACAAACAAAGAGCTCTCAATCATGCTACTTCTATGGGCATTACTCCTGCATCAGAGAATGCTACTCTCTTGTCTGCCATCAATTTTCAAGTCTCTAGATCTTAGCATTACCAGAACCCTTCATCACAGTCTGTTCCGTTTGAGACTGTTTTCCTTTCTTCAGGGCAAGTCAGTTTAGTGCCCAAAGTCAGCCAAGAGAGTGAAGAGAATCTGTTGTTGTTCAAAGGCTTCATGAACAGTTACAATGCTTTCATTTCTGGTGAGTTGGCACCTGCCAATCTCAGTCAAGACATTGGAGCAGATTAACCCAGCTGACATGGAAGAAATGGATATCTCTTGGCAAATGGTGGTGGCAGTCTTTCGTGCAAAAAAGTTCATCAAAAGGTATGGAAGAAACATTTTTGGAAACAACCCAGGGAAGAAGCTGGGATTTGACAAGTCAAATCTGTGATGTTAAAATTGTGACCAACCGGGTCACTTCGCAAAGGAATGTAAGCAGCCGAAGGTGGTGAAAGAAGGTGAGAAGAAGCTTGATGATAAAGTTGCAGCTGGAGGAGGTGCAAGCACATCCAAGGCATTGCTGACTCAGGAAACCGACTCCTATGATTGGAGTGATCAAGTACAAGAGCTGGATATGACCCTGAGCCATGCATTCATGGCAGAGGTGGATGAAAAGTCTAATGAGGTAACTGAAAATCTTTGCTCTAACTCTTGCATGGAAAAGGTATTTAAGTACTGGTTTCACAACGAGACCCTGATCAAAGAGGTCACTAAACTAAAATATTTTAACTCTGAGTTTCTAAAAAATGAAGCAATTTTTAAAAGAAAACTTGAGGCTGAGGGTCGTGATATTTCAGACTAAAAAGAGCTTGTAAGTGACAAAGAGTCAAATTATCGAGATGCTAGATGAAAATCGATGAGCTCACTTCTGAACTAGAACAGATTAAAACTCAACTTTCTAAAACCTTAGTCAGATGTGAAAAATATGACTATGCAAGCAAAGTTTTAGAAGACATGGTCAGTATTCGGTATCGGGAGAAAAGTGTTAAGGGTCTTGGTTATAAGGAATGTGAGCCTCCTTTTAACCATAATTATTCAAGCATGCCTAGAATCAACACATCAGTTGATGACTTGGTTCTACAATCTGATCATGCTTTTGAGTTTCCCACTAAACCAGTTTCACTAACAGTTGACCCCATGTTTGTTTCTGATGATTTAAGGTGTGTGCATATAGTTTAAGTGATACAGGATTGAGGGGGAAGAATGAAGAAAGAAGTCCTGGGAGGAGCAAAAAGTGTTCAACATCATCTAGCAAATCACATTTTATTCTAAAAACATATTGTAGGAAGATTTGAAACAATTAAAGTCAAACCAAATGAGATTTTTAAGAATTTTAATTCTACTTTTGTTAAAATTGATGATGTTTTAGAATCAGATTCTTCTCCTTTAAAACAGGCGAACATGGCTCATTCCACAATCACCAAAGAGGCAGGTTCAAATTTAAACCCTAACTATGAACCTTATGTTTCAACCAGGTCATAGGAACAAGCCTCCATAAGTACTTCTTCTGGTCAAGGTGATTGTGATGTAAAGCCATTTGACCAAAAAGACTTTAATGACAAGGTATGTTGTTACTCATGTGGGAGACCAAGCCACATTGCTAGACACTATCTGCACCGACCTACTGAGTTCTTCTATTGGAAGAATCAGAAGGTCACACCCAAGGCCAAACCTACCAAAAGATCAATGAGGACTGACCAATCCTCCAAGCCTAGAATGAAACCTCAGAATCTTCCCACTGCCAAGAAGGCAAACCAGTAAAACAAAATCAATCTTGTTTTCTTAAACAAAAATCAAAGGTTTCTAAAACTAAAAGCAAACCACAGTGGATGAATAAACCACCAGTGAAACCTCCTTTAAAACCAATTGATCATACCAGTGGTGTAAGGCCCAAGATTGTCAGGGCTAAATCAGATAAGCCCAAAGGGATTCTCAAGAAAGGGCCCATTGTTTCACCAGTACCTAAATCTGTTATGATTTGGGTACCCATTTCTCATTGAGTGTGTGTTATGCAGGGATGACCAAATAAGCTGAAAAATGTTTGGTACGTGGATAGTGGCTGCTCTCGGCATATGATTGGGGACTTCTCTCAGTTACATGAAGTTGCACCATTCAATGGAGGATATGTCTCATTAGCAGGAGACAAGGGTGGGAAGATCAACATGAAAGGCCCAGTTACAAATGGAACTCTAAGTTTGACACCCCGTAAATTTCAGGTAAGAATTTGTTTTAATTAAATGATTATTTAATTGATAATTGTATACATGGCACTAGAGTTAGTTTAATTTAGTGTGACACGTGGCATGACAGTACGAGCACTGACACAAACACGATAGTTCGGTGAATTATCGCAACACGCACACACGTGTCTAAGAAAATATGAACGTTGGTTAACGTTTAACACATCATGTAACCAAACACTAGAAACCTCATGAAACGCTCGAACATTGAACTTGAAAGTTCAAACGATGCCGAACAATAGTTCATAAATGAGAAAATTGTCACACCCCAACTCGTGGAACTGGGGCGCAACGATTGATAAACATAATTTAAACTAGCAAAGCGGAAGCATAGCATAAACATCTCATATCCAAAAGCAATTCAAACTAAAACATTCAACAAATTGTCTAATATGCCACGCAGGGCTAAATATAACATTATCCATAATTCACAAACTTGCCTTTAACAACTCCAATTACAAAGCTAGGCTACTCCTAGGAGTTGTTCCATCCTTCTACTTCTAGCATCAACCTGAAAGACATGCTAAAATACGTCAACTAAAGTTGGTGAGAACATGAGTTTAATATTAAGACACAACAGTACACCATAATAAAGAGTATGTGATAATTCAAAACAATACAACCAACCCTGTGCCATGACCAGGCGTCTGCCTCATACACTGTTAGCCCGTGACATGGCCATCCCAATCTACTTCCCATTCCGAGACCCGTTCCTGTCCTCGGTATAAATGTATCATGATGAATATATGCCACAACGGTTATCATTAACCTCAGTGGGGTTTCAACCCTATTTATGTAGGGCCACCCTTTCGGGCCACTGTGTGTGGGGGATACCCCAAGTAGTACTACCCATATACTCACTGGCTCACCCTGTGAGTTAATGGTTGTATATTATGCTTCATGTCTAGGGGAAGCAATTAAATTGAACGGTACGTTCATTATCACATGTAAAGTTAAATAAACAGTTTAGAGCATGCTTTCAGTATCCCAAAACAGTAAATAGAAAAGGGATCACATGAACTCACCTGTGCTAGTGATGATACTTGGTTAAACCGACTGATGATTGATTGAAGCTTAGTCTTGATTGATTCCGTTGCCTAATTTATTTTTAAACTTTTAGCACTTACTCATGCCATAATTATATTAATGTATCACATTGTGCATTTTGTTTATTTGTTCCAAGTTTTTAAACTTTGTTTTCTTACTATAGCACTTTTGACGGTAGTCATGCATTATTTGGTTATCTATCATAATTCATATTATGTCTTGCATGTATATAGGTATATGCATAAATATCTTGAATGTTCTTGACTTTTATAAGTCAAATTTGTTGGATAAGTAAATATATTTTTACACAATTTGGCTCTTTAAAAAAAATAAATTTAAAACGCTTTATCAAATAAGTTTTATATTTAATTTTTATCAGTAAAGGGTCTGGGAAAATATTATTTAATCTTTCCCTATTATGATTATGTTTAACCTCTTGTAAAATTTATTGCTTTTATATGTTTAACATCCTTAAAAATTCACAGATAATAATTCTGATCACTATAAATTCCGAAAATATTTTTGTAATCTTATACTGCTGTTATTAGATTCCTGTAAAATTTTCAGACTTTTTAAAGCTCAATTACTATTTTAAACTGTTTTAAACATCTTAAATACCATTAATATTATAATAAATATTTCTCGGTTTCTAAAAATTACATAACTTTTTATACAGTAAAATAATCATGTTTTTAGGCTACGGTAGAAATTTCATAATTTGTAGAGATCGTTTACTATTTTAAATAATTTTTGCACTATTTAATATATTAAATATCAAATAAATACTTAACAGTCACTAAAAATTACCATATTTTTACTGACACATATCGGTATTATTAGAATACTGGGAAAAATATTTACTTCATAGTTTTGACAGTAACTAATTAAATTCTTATTTTTAGCCTTTATTAACATTTTAAATGGCAAATACTTAGTTTAAACTATAAATTTTTACTTTCAATATTTTTCTCAGGTCTTATAACTATATTAATACCAAAATAAATTGTAGTTAGGATTTTTATCACTCAAGAGATATTTTTAATGATTTTAACAAGATTTATAGAGATTTTAATAAATCTATAACTTATTTTCGACATAACAATAAATACTCAAACTTTTTGAGTGTTATTCTAACATTATAATGAGCCTATTTTATTTACTCATTCTGTCCAGAAAGCTGTAAACATAATTTTTGATATTTTACATACTTATAAGCCTTAGAAATTGGGTTTTTGAGTCAAAATTACCAATATAACATTTCTATCATCAATACCCAATCTTTTATATAATATTTCCAACAATATCTTCACAAATAAACCTGCTCAAAATTTCGTGATACATACATTAGCATTTTAAGGTTGTATTTACCATTTTTACATACATGCATGCATAGATATAACTATTTGTTAAGGGATGTGGTTCTTACTCTTGAGCTTAACACTTGTGTTCAACGTTTCCAAGATGGTTGTGGGCTGTTAAGACATGTAGAAAGCATAGAATGGATTTAGAGTTCATGCTACATACGAAAATGGAAGTTATGGGTTTCCAAGATCATGATATTACACATGCAAAACTTGCATGTGTATGGATACGTCTAGGTACCCATCCCCCATGGTTTTGAGTGTTTTTGTTTGGAAAGAAATCGATTCTAAGAATGTGTAAGGGTCCATGTAACGAAAATCACGGTTTTCGTTTAGGAGATGTCGAATTTGCACACATGCATGTATATGCATGTGTGTTTTCGCAACTTAGAAGTTCTTGGCCATCATTTTAAATGGTTTAGAGTGTCAAGAAAAAGAGTTTTAGGGCTGTTCACGAATTGTAGGGGAAAGAGAGTAGATATAACAAGATTTTCGAGTTTTAGAGACTCACTAACTAACCTTTGTGTCGAATGTAAACCTTGAACTCGAGATGGTCTTGTGTTGTGACCTCCAAACCGTCGATCTCTTGAGAGGGAGGGACTGGAACTCGTCGAGTCTAAGAGAGAATAGGGAGTGAATTTCTTGAGTAAACTAGAGTGTTAAGTTGTAGAATGGAAATGTGGGTGTGTGAAGTGCCGATTAAAGAGGGGAAAGAGAGAGAAAGGGGGGGTTCGGTCAAGGGTGTAAGAAGGAAGAGGTGGAGATTGGTTGTATTGGGTGGTGATGTAAGGTTTTTGTCCCATTTGCATGTATGTATGCATGGGTGCCGCAAATAGTTAGAGGAGAGAGATATATGTTGTCAATTGATGGAGTATTATCATTGGTGGTGTTAGGAGGTGTGATAAGATTGAGTGTAAATATATATATGTATAACCGTGTGGGTGTATCGAAATATTAGGGAGAGATATATAAAATATGAAAGATTTGAAATAATGATATGTGTGGGGAAGAAAATGGAATTTAGAGATTGGGTATTAGAAGAGGTGGTGTAAGACTTTTGTTTTCTTGTGCTAGTGTGTGTGTATGCATGGTCGTGTATATGTGTGTGGATGTATGATGGTGATGTTTTAAATGGGTTAATTTATGCATGCAATTATATAGTTGCATGTTCTTATAATAATCTTAACAAAGATATATATGTATGTATGCATGTATGTCGTGATATACATACATTTTTAATATGATAATTATTTATTAGAAGTAGTTTTGCATTAGATAATATAATTATCATAAATTCAAGCATGCATATAAATATATATATATGAATATGTGAATTCATTATTTCGTTTTATTTTAGCTCGTTGTGTCACAAAGGTATATCATTATGTTTCATAGAAAAATTTCTTGTTTCTAACCTTTATGGCATGTGTACTCTATTGTTCTTAACTAATGACATAATTTCTCTACTTATGGTTTCTAATAAGTGTGTTTATCTAAACGTATTAACAAAATGCGTCGTAATTAAAGTTTTAATATAAACCTGGTTCGTGTGTTGTCACAAAAATAGTGAGAAACGAGCTAAACCATTGAAATTGGGCCTATTGGGCTCTTCCGGGACTCGTCCGGTACACTAAGGATCCCGGAGAGGCCCATGGTGGTACGCGACGAAGGGGCGGGGATTTTGAATTCCTGAAATCCATTACGGTAGGAGAAGCATCTTTTGAACCCTCTTGGCGGTATGCGAAGGCTGTCAGACGCCAAATCTTTACAAAACCAAGATGCAATCATTCTTAACCACCCTATAACCCACTTCTCGAGTTCCAGGCCTCTTCTACTCATCATAATCACCTGTTACACTCATGTTCAACCTCTGGAAGCTGTTGGAAGCCATTGATGAACACACTGAAGCTCTAAACTTGAAGTATTGAAGACTTGTAGCTTGGTTATCCCCACCACCATCTCGATTCTGCTCAAACCAACTGTTCAAAAGCTTGAGAGGTTGACAATATCATCATCCTTACATTCTTGAGCCTCTTGAGGTAGTTTCCATGGTTATTATGCACATTCAACACTCATACAAACACTTGCTACACATGAAACCCACATGCAAACTCTCACTCCTTGCATGCATGATATTTGGATAGTTTGAATCTGGGTTTGTTGATTTTATTACTGATTTTGATGATCTATGAGGATTTGATGATGTATTTTAGACAATCTATAATGATGAAAGTATGTATGATGCTTGAGTTGTTCTTAGATGATCAAAATAACGACATGCATGCATGATCTATGCCTTGTTGAATGATTTTGGATGTTCATGTATGTTTAATGATGTTATTGGTAACATATTACATGCTTGTTATAGATTAAATGGGTAAAATATGGTTATTTGATGAACTTGCCATTTTTAACAACTTTTGTGTTACAGTATGATGAAATGGATGAATTTCTGAGCATGCATGTGTATAGATTTTTCATTTGAGTGATAATATGATGTTATGATGCTAAGGAATTGAATTAGGATTGATTTGTGATCATTTTAGACCAAGTTACTTTTTATAGTAACTTTTGTGACCCAATTATTGATAGATGATGATTTTGACTAAATAGGTATATTTAGATGATGATTCATGATATTATATAATGTTATTTGGTATAAAAATGGATTTGGAATGCTTAGAATAATCATTTGATTGGTATTTGTCATAGTTACTATTTTTAGTAACTTTATTTCGCGAAAACTAGATGTAGCGATGCTAAGGTGGGATTTTTACAGGCTAGGTGACTTAACATCATGCAATATGATTTTCGTATGTATAAGTTATGTGATTTTGATGATAAACATGCCAAAACTAGAATCTTTCCTTTTTAGGAAACTTTAGTAATTAAAAATGAACTATGTGTTTATTTGATCGTATATGACGATGTGTTATGTGCTAACATGATCACATAGTATGCTAGAACCGTTAAAACGATATGTGTTATGCTACTTTCTAAAATGGAAACTTACTATAAATAGTAAGTTTTTCATGAACGCGATTTGTGCGATTTGCACACAACGAGCACAATCACGAATGTTACACAAGTTACCACCAACTCACGGTTCACAAACGAGTCATTGACTCGACACGGTCAAACACGAGCAAACACGGTTAATGTGGACCGAAAAGAGCAAACATAACAACCGAGGCTTGTTGAGCACAAACACAAGAACAAACACAAACACGGTCACTTACACGAACTCACGTATGGTATACGATATAGGTAGCCGGTGACCTACACGTTTCCCAAGCAGGAGCTTATGCATTCACTTTTCCGAAAATCACTAAGGTAAGTTTACGGCCCCTCTTTAACCCTTTTACAAACTTTTCAAATAGGGGAGAATGCTTGTTGAATCGAGTCAAACATTATTGCTATTACAAACATTATTGTGTATGCTACTTTATTAGACAAACATAAGTGTTATAATCGTAACAAGCCCTCACAAAGTCTTACCGTTAATGTACAAACAACGAGGTGAGTTTGAATAGATCTGTTTAGGTGTGACGAACCCCACGTGGCAGAATACTGACTGGAGGTCGGGACAGATGAAATCTCGACCTATCTTGCTATGTTATTACGAGACATAGCGGAGGCAAGGACTAACAAGTCTAGTTCGGTAGTGACGCACTGACACTTAGAACCTAGGGCCCGGGACTAACATTTTAATAAACAGCATGACACATGTTTTCTGATTATTATGTATGTATATCAAAACATGTGAACTCACCAACCTTATGTTGACACTTTTTTTAAACATATATTCTCAGGTAACTAGCTGCCATTGGATAAGGATGCACGTAAGGGTCAAGCATAGGAGCATGTGCATTCATATTAAGTTCTTGGAAAACAAACAATTTATTTTATGTATTCAAACTATGTAGTTCCCGATAATTTACTTTTCCGCTGCATGTCAAACATTTTACATTCCGCTGCCTGTAACTTAATTTTTCCGCTGCTTTATTTTATGAATTAATTGGTTCAGTTTATGTCAAACATAGTGTTTTGAAACGCATATAGAGTTGTTCTATATGACCATGAGCTGTGATTCTGGCCACGTCACACCCATGTGGACTGACACCACACGTGGGAATTTGGGGGTGCGACAGATTGATATCAGAGCATTGGTTATAGAGAACTAGGTTTGCATGTAGTAAACTTAGACTATAGCCATTGCTCAACATTAAAAGCTACACTTAGACATTGCACAATCATAAGTTATTATTATTGTTATCTGTTACTCATTGACTTAAGATTTCAGGATGGCCAACGATGATGCTGGGAGGAACCCGGGGAAACACCCTGCGGAGTATGAGCTGACGGAGAAGGACCATCAGAGGATACGGGACATTGTGTCCCGGGTTGACGCCGAGGAGTCAGAGAGGATACGACATACGAGATCTGCCAGATATTGGGGTTGGTATCCTTTGACGATGAGGGATTGGATAGTGGGGGAGTGAGTACCTCCACCTCGACTAGCTGGTGATGCATCGAGCGATCACCGACTTCCGGCACTGGGTGTGCCGATGGAGTGGGCTTTCGCAGCCCATGTCGCCCAGTCAGAATGCGAGGCACGCAGGAACCACGAGTTGGTCGAGGAGGTTAGAGTTCTTCGCGAGAAGAACCAACGCCTCCAAGGGCAAGTGGACTACCCACAGGAGCAGATTGCTGACATCCGGAATAGAATGGCACAGTTAGAGGGACGACAGGGGCAAATCGTCGCGGTCGTTCAGGAACACGACAGGAGAATGGCTGCAACAGAGGCCGCAAACGAAGAAAACCATGTTATGATCCTGGCTAGTGATGCCATGCTGAATGCAAGGGCATGACAGTTTATTGTAGAGCCTGAGCAGGAGGAGGAGACTCAGTTTGAGGCAGTGGACCTTGAGGAAAGGGGCTTTGATGAGGATCCAGACGAGGATCCTGAGGTGGACGAGGACGACAGGCCTGCGGATAGTGGAGATTCACACTCCACGATCGCCATAGACTAGTTAGACTATTTTATTTCAGTATTTTGTTTTCTTGTACGCCTATATGAACGGGATGTGCTCATACAAATCATTCTAGTTATATTTTGTTTTGAAAATCATTGTACTCCAAGCTGATATTAATAAAATGCTGTTTTGTTTTATTTATTGTGTATCTTGATCATGACTGCTTACTAACATGACATCTAACATAACTCCTGGCTAACACACTATCCCTTCCATATAGAAATCTACCATGACGGGAAGAGGAACACATTCACGTCCCCACCAAAGTCAAATCGGCGCGGCAACCATCAAAATGATGGTTGATCGTAGGGTCAACAAGGTGATTGCTGAGTACGAAGCAAGTCGTCTGCACAGCGAAACCAGCGGAACCAACAACGGTACTAACAATTTGCTTAAACCGACTAACATAGTATAGCTAACACCATCACTAACACACGACATTGGTTACTAACAAACGAGATCGCATGGCAGCACCAACAAGGGATGCTCTTTTAAGACCTTTTTGAGCTGTCATCCCCATACCTTCAAAGGAACTGTTGGAATGCTCCGATGGGTAGAGAAGGCGGAATCTGTCTTCTCGATGTGTGAATGCGTCGACGAAAACCAGGTCAAGTTTGCGACCGGTACTCTCGAGGGACCGGCCCTCACATGGTGGAATACCCACATCCAAACTCTGGGTTTGGAAAGTACCAACTCGATGACCTGGGAGAATTTCACCAGGATCCTACAAGAAGAGTACTGCCCAAGAAACGAAATCAAGAAACTGGAGGAGGAGTTTTGGGTTCATAAGATGGTGGGCTTGGAGACAGAACAATACTGCACACGGTTCCACGAACTGTGCAAGTTGTGCCCGGGATGGTGACCCCTGAGTACAAAAAGATCGAGCAGTTCATTAGCGAACTGCCCGAGCAAATTCAAAGCATGGTCATAGCCTCCGACCCGACCCAAATCCAAGCTACAATCAGACTGGCCCACAAACTGACTGATCAAGCTGTGGCCCAAGGAAAACTACCCTAACGAGGTGAACATCTGAAGCCTCAAGAAAGCAACAAGTGCAAGTGGGAGCCCAATCACCACCAGTCTCATTCTTCACACCAACAACAACAAAGATCTGCACCAGCTAGAGCTTTCACTGCTACCCAACCCTAGGGCAAAGGGAAGGGTGTGTACGAGGGGAAATACCCTATGTGTAACCGGTGTGCATATCATCACTTTGGGCAATGCGATAGGTACCGTTGCCTAAAGTGTGGACGACATGGTCATATGGCTAGGGATTGCAGAACCAAGCTACCCAACAACAACAGCAACCCCAACCACAACCTAAACAACAACAACCAGAACACTCTAAAGGGGTGTTATGAATGCGGGAAATCAGGACATATGCAGAGGGATTGCCCGTAGTTGAAGAAGGCTGGAGGAGGTGCAGCCAAGGGTCACGCATTTGTGATTGGCTCGGGAGAAGCCAAGGATGACCCGAATATCGTGACCGGTACGTTTCTTTTAAATAATGTCTATGCAAGTATATTATTTGATACCGGTGCCGATAGGAGCTTTATATCTATTGAATTTAGCAAATTACTTGATATTGCCTCAACACCACTCGGCTATAAGTATACCGTAGATTTAGCCGACGAAAAACTGATTGAGACACAACACGATGCATGCATGATCTATGGCTTGTTGAATGATTTTGGATGTTCATATATGTTTATTGATGTTATTGGTAACATACTACATGCTTGTTATAGATTAAATGGGTAAAATATGGTTATTTGATGAATTTGCCATTTTTAGAACTTTTGTGTTACAATATGGTGAAATGGATGAAGTTCAGAGCATGAATGTGTATAGATTTGTCATTTGAGTGATAATATGATGTTATGATGCTAAGGAATTGAATTGGGATTGATTTGTGGTCATTTCAGACCAAGTTACTATTTATAGTAACTTTTGTGACCCAATTATTGATAAATGATGATTTTGACTAAATAGGTATGTTTAGGTGATGATTCATGATATTATATAATGTTATTTGGTATAAAAATGGATTAGGAATGCTTAGAACAATCATTTGATTGTTATTTGTCATAGTTACTATTTTTAGTAACTTTATTTCGCGAAAACTAGATGTAGTAATGCTAAGGTGGGATTTGTACATGCTAGGTGACTTAACATCATGCAATATGATTTTCGTATGTATAAGTTGTGTGATTTTGATGATAAACATGCCAAAACTATAATATTTTCTTTTTAGGAAACTTCAGTAATTAAAAACGAACTGTGTGTTTATTTGATTGTATATGACGATGTGTTATGTGCTAACATGATCACATAGGACTAACAAGTATACTAGAACCTTTAAAACGATATGTGTTATGGAACTTGCTAAAAATGGAAACTTACTATAAATAGTAAGTTTTCCATGAACGCGAATTGCGTGTTTTCTACACAACGAACACAATCACGAATGTTACACAAGTTACCACCAACTTGTGGGTCACCAACGGGTCGTTGACTTGACACGGTCATACACAAGCAAACATGGTTAATGTGGACCGACATGAGTAAACATAACAACCGAGGCTTGTTTAGCACAAACACAAGGAAGAACATAAACACGTCCCTTACACGAACTCACGTGTGGTATACGATATAGGTAGCCGGTGACCGACACGTTTCCCAAGCAGGAGCTTACGCATTAACTTTTCCGACAATCACTAAGGTGAGTTTACGACCCCTCTTTAACTCTTTTACAAACTTTTCAAATTGGGGAGAATACTTGTTGAATCGAGTCAAACATTATTGCTATTACAAGCATTATTTTTTATGCTAGTTTATAAAATAAAAATAAGTGTTGTAATCGTAACAAGCCCTCACAAAGTCTTACCGTTAATGTACAAACAACGAGCTGAGTTTGAATAGATCTGTTTGGGTGTGACGAACCCCACGTAGCACAATATTGACTGGAGGTCGGGACACGTGAAATCTCAACCTATCTTGCTATGTTATTACGAGACATAGCGGAGGCAAGGACTAACAAGTCTAGTTCGGTAGTGACGCACTGACACTTGCAGCCTAGGGCTCGGGACTAACATTTTATTAAACAACATGACACTCATTTTCTGATTATTATGTATGTATATCAAAACCTGTGAACTCACCAACCTTGTGTTGACACTTTTTTTTAAACATGTATTCTCAGGTAACTAGCTGCCTTTGGATAAGGAAGCACGTAAGGGTCGAGCATATGAGCATGTGCATTCATATTAAGTTCTTTGAAAACAAACAATTTATTTTATGTATTCAAACTATATAGTTCCCGATAATTTACTTTTCCGCTGCATGTCAAACATTTTACATTCCGCTGCCTGTAACATAATTTTTCCCCTGCTTTATTTTATGAATTAATTGGTTGAGTTTATGTCAAACATATAGAGTTGTTCTATATGACCATGAGCTGTGATTTTGGCCACGTCACACCCATGTGGACAAACACCACACGTGGGAATTTAGGGGTGTGACACTAAGTTTTGAAGATGTGACTACATTGAAAAATTCAATCACGGCTTATTGAGTGTTTCTCAGATCTGTGATAAGAGCTTCTCCACACACTTCACAAACAAAGAGTGTCTTATTCTAAAGCCTGGATTTGTAGTGCCGGAGAAGTGGATCTTGATGAGGACTTTGAGAATCAACATTGCCTATATCATCAATATGAATACTGATTCATTCACTAAAAACACCTATTTGTTTTCTAAAGTGTCGAAGAAAACCTGTCTGCTTTGGCATCGCCGCCTGGGTCACGTCAACCTAAAGAATCTCAACCGATTAGCTAAGGGAGATCATGTTATTAGCCTACCTTCTAAAGACTTCTCCGCAATTGAGAGGTGCATTGCGTGTGGCAAGGGGAAGCAACACAAGAGACCCCACAAGCCTAAACTGTTCAACTCAATTTCATCAATTCTGCAACTTCTTCACATGGATCTCTTTGGACCGTTCAAAAAAATGAGCATCGAGAAGAAGTCATATTGTCTTGTTGTGACAAATGATTATTCCAGATTTACTTGGGTGTTCTTTTTGGCTAAGAAAGATGAGACACCAGAGATTCTTAAGAAGTTTATCACCCTGATCGAGAATCAGAAGAATCTAAAGGTTCAGGTTATCAGAATTGACAATGGCACATAATTTAGAAATCAGACACATACTGATTTCTACGATGAGAAGAGAATTGCTCGACAGTATAGTGCAGCTCATACACCTCAGCAAAATGGTGTTGCTGAAAGAAAGAACAGAACGATTATCGAGGCTGCACGGACCATGCTGTCAGAGTCCAACTGCCAATATTCTTCTAGGCTGAGGCTGTTAACACAGCTTGTTATGTTCAAAATCGAGCACTGTTGAACCAACGCCATCAGAAGACTCCCTATGAGATTTTCTTCAACCAGAAGCCAAAAGTTGGTCATTTCAACTCGTTTGGCTGTCCGTGCACTCTCCTCCATACTGAGCCGAATCATAAGTTTGATGACAAGGCTGATGAGTGTTACTTTGTGGACAACTCGTCTAAGAAAGCTGCCTACCGGGTATACAACAAGAAGACCCAGATGATTGTGGAGTCATACTATATTGATTGGCAAGATATGAACAACAATGATGCCGGTTCCAGTCCAAACTGGTTATTTCAGTATGATTCTAATTTTGAGCCCTTTAACACTTCATCTGAGAGTGCAGGACCATCTGAGCCAACTGACAACTTCTACAAGGGTGATGATGTCACACCCCCCAATTTCAACTAACGGAATCATACCGTTTGGGAACGTGACAAACCAGGATCTCAGATCATTAGACATAGCGAAGACCTCTATATGAATTTCAAAACATACGTTGGTCTTTAAAACATAACATTCAGAGTTTATAAAAAGTTGCGGAAGCGTTTCAAATCAAAACCAATAAACTGTTGATAAGTAAAACATTACAAATCAAAATACTGTAATATTCAATTTCAAATGTTCAAAGTTTATAATGCATGAGACTCTATCTTCCTAGTCCATGCCAGCTGTTACGCGCGCCTTAGCGTCCTGAGAAAACATGCAAATCAAGTCAACACAATGGTTGGTGCATAACACAGGTTTTAAGTAATCATAGTGTTCAAAACAGCAGTTTGAATAACAAGTTTGTAGATAACATAATCACAATTGCACAGTCATGATAGCTAGTCATATAAACTATTTACATACGTGTTCGACACCGAAGCTGACTAGTTGCCATGCTATAGCATGTTTTCGCCTTGCCACTATTGTCTATCACAACAATAGTAAAAATGTGTTTGGTCAGTCAAACACCTGCGTAGATCCCATCTACCAGGTGAGGTTTGTCAAACCTAATAGATCTATTTCCAACTACCACGCTTTGCATTACAGCAAACTAAACGGTTCGAGGTGTGTAAGGACTTTCAAGTGATATGTTTTCACATAATGTAAACAGATAACTCATGCAAGTGTTATGTATCTAAAAATCAGTTTGTTGCACATGTTTTCTCCCCCAAAACAGTTTAAAATAAGAAAGGGGCCGTGTACGCACCTTTGATGATAGTAGAATGATCAAGTATGTGTGAACTTGCGTAGAAATCCTCTACGAAGAATCTGTGATTTAAACAATAACCTATTGTTATTCGAATAATCGTTTTGTGCTTAAAATCACATACGTATCAACATACGTATGTTAAAGTGTGAGAATTAGGCATACGGAAGTACGCGTGTCATTGAAATCGATTAAATAAAATCATATCTGATTTTATTCAATTTATCGTAATTATACGCGATTTCGTGTTCGGATTAAAATATGGATTTTATCATTTCAACACGTTCGTATTCTCGTTACGGTTCCAACGCAACTTGAACGGATGAAAACGGACTTGAAACGAACAAGTTATGCTCAAAATACAAACTAACATTGAAAATCCAAAAATTTGGTTGGGCCGGGACTCGAACCCGCGACCCTCAACTCCAACACACACGCCCTTAACCAGTCAAGCCCGCTAGGGTTTCGCGAAAGATATCAGAATTAAATTGTTTTAATTCCTCTTCCAACCCAATCCTATTCCTTAATATAGCCGAAGCAATCATACTCCAAATTGGTCCTCAATTCGAACCTGATAGCCCTTAAAACCATAGGGTTTCTATTCCTTAGATCCAACCGATTCTATAACCGGTTTTAATTCGAATTTAAATTAATATAACACACTTAATTCGATTGTGTAATCATTCGGACTCAATTTCATAAATCCTTCACTCAAAACCTAACAATATGTGATGATATCATGAAATTGATATGTGGAGATACATAATCGGTGGTTTTAGAATCTGATATCACCATTTAATTTGACTTTTAAACCTTCCAAGACTAATTCCCCCAAAACCGTTTAACCCAAGAACCCTAGATCTTGTTCTTTATCAATTCACTATAATGAAATGAAATTAAATCATGGATTAGCTTCATCGAGACTCCCTGAAACTAAAAACAACCTTTAATTTGATCTTACAGCTCGATTAATACAGAACCCCCAAATCCGTTCTCATTATAAACCCTAGAATTCAAAACCATCCAATTCGTTGATGTTTTCTGAAATTGACACATTCTTTTCACTGATCGGTATCTTATGAAACTTTTAGCATGATTTAATTTGATTAAATCACACGTTTTGATCTAATCCCCCAAAACAACTCTAACAACGAACCCTAGTAATCGGCCTCCATCAATTCGTTGTTAGAACATGGAATTAACATAGGCTTATGTTTAATCGACTACTTTAGAGTGTGTAGAAACGATTTCTTACCTTGTTTGATGATGAATTCAAGTAGATTGACTCACGGGTTGTTCTTCGGCTCCCTCCACGATCAATTCTTCTGCTCGATGCTTCTGCTCTCAAATTCTAGTGTGTAAAAGGTCCTAATGATTCCGACTTGGGTTTATATAACATCAATTTGGTGAATTGATGTCGCATTATACCACATTGAACCCAACCGACTTCGGTTACCCTTTTTTTAGCCATTATTTCACATAATTTCGGCAATTATGAGTTTTCCAACGGTTGATAACTGTTGTTCATCATTAGTGTGTAATGATTGCATAGTTACTTCAGCTAATTGTAACAGATTTAGGCAAATTTCGAATTCCATACACCAATTGGCCGAATTTTGACTTGTAGAAGTCAAAATTGGAACTAAATTCAATTACAAGTCTTAATCTCTAACATCTTAACACTTAAATACTGATTTTTCTTAATTCCTAAATCCCCATAGATCTTTCTGAGTCAAAACACATTATTTTGATTAACAACATTACCTTAAAAATCCTAATTTATCACTAATTGGGCCAAATTGGACTGCCACCGGCTAAATTAATCCAATTGGGCTTTTTCAAATCCAATTGGGCCTCACTGGGCCTTCCTGGGCCTACCTTGGCCTTCCCTAGGCCTACTTTGTTTACATTGGGCCTTACTTGAATTTATTGGGCCTTATTGGACTTCTCTTGGCTTTGTGGGCCTACATTGGCTATGTTGGGCCTAATTTATCTTGTTGAGCCTCCATTAACCTTATTGGGCCTTCATTGACCTTGTTGGGCCTTCATTGGCCTTATTGGGCCTTGATTGGCCTTATTGGGCCTTGATTGTCCTTGTTGGGCCTTCATTGGCCTTATTGGGCCTTGATTGGCCTTATTGGGCCTTGATTGTCTTTGTTGGGCCTGTGATAGCACCAACTCCCGTTAACAAGGTTAGTGTGAAAAGTCGGATTGTCACATCATCCCCTTGTTGAAGGAATTTTCGTCCCGAAAATTAACAAGTGTTAAGAGTAGTTAGGAAACTACTTACGAGTTTAAATCGTACGTGTTAGTGTGATTTGATCATTCTGTGTGCTTGTGTGTACTCACACACAAAGTCTAATGCTTGCAACATCACAACTCAATTGTGATCTTTCAATGTAACTGTTTTGCGTGTACACTAGTTAGTTCACCTAACTGTGACTGTTTGTGTTTGATCATACTGTGTTGTGTAACCTCACACATAGTGAGTGTCTGAAACTGTTTGTACTATGCAACCCCGCACATAGCAAAAATGTGTGTAATCAAGTGTAACCTCACTACCTAGTGAGTGTCTGAAACTGTTTGTACTATGCAACCCCGCATATAGCAAAATGTATGTAACTAATCGTGTATGTACTACCATAACATGTAACATATGAAATGTAGCACATAAAACATATAAAATGTAATGTAGCACAACTGTTTGTAACAAAATCAATTAAAAAAAAATGTTTGTAACATATGAAATGTAGCACATAAAACATATAAAATGTAATGTAGCACAACTGTTTGTAACAAAATCAATTAAAAAAAAATGTTTGTGCTTACAGTTTGAAATTTGCAGTGTTGATGTGTGAAAGCATCACGTCATCCCCTTGTTGAAGGAAATTTCGTCCCGAAATTTAACGTGCGCTCTCAGTGTTAGTAGTAGCTGTCTTGAATAGATGAGGATATTTCTTCATCATTTGGTCTTCCCGTTCCCATGTGAATTCAGGACCCCGTCTTGAATTCCATCGGACTTTGACTATCGGAATCTTGCTTTGCTTCAGTTGTTTGACCTCTCGGTCCATGATTTCTGCTGGTTCTTCAATGAATCGTAACTGTTCATCTACTTGTATTTCTTCCAATGGTACAATCAATGTCTCATCAGAAAGGCATTTCTTTAAGTTCGACACATGAAACACATCATGAACTCCACTGAGTTCATCCGGTAGTTTGAGTTGGTACGCAACCGGACCAATCCTTTTCAGAATCTCAAAAGGTCCTACGTAACGTGGACTAAGCTTTCCGCGCTTGCCGAATCGTATCACACCTTTCCAAGGTGATACCTTTAGAAGAACTCGGTCTCCTACTTGAAATTCCAACGGCTTGCGACGTTTGTCTGCATAACTCTTCTGTCGATCCCGAGCCGCTGCCATACGGTTCCGGATTTGAACTATCTTCTCTGTCGTTTCGTGCACCAGTTCAGGACCTGTTATCTGACTGTCACCAATTTCAGCCCAGCAAACTGGTGAACGACATTTGCGACCATACAAAGCTTCAAACGGTGCTGCTTGAATGCTTGTATGATAACTATTGTTGTAAGAGAATTCCACTAACGGTAAATGATTCTCCCAGCTATCGCCAAAATCAATGACACAAGCTCGTAACATATCCTCGAGCGTTTGAATCGTTCGTTCACTTTGACCGTCGGTCTGTGGATGATAAGCGGTACTCATATCTAAGCGAGTCCCCAATGACTTATGAAGAGATTTCCAAAAGTTGGAAGTAAACCGGGCATCCCGATCTGATATGATAGAGATTGGCACGCCATGTCGTGCTACTACTTCCTTAATGTAAATACGAGTCAACTTCTCCATCTTATCTGTTTCTTTGATCGCTAAGAAATGTGCAGATTTCGTTAATCGATCTACAATTACCCATATCGTATCACAACCACTCGGTGTACGGGGTAACTTAGTAATAAAGTCCATCGAAATCTGTTCCCATTTCCACATCGGTATCTCTGGTTGTTGCAGTAAACCAGATGGTTTCTGATATTCAACTTTGACTTTCGAACAAGTCAAACATTTGCTAACGTACTTAGCAATATCAGCTTTCATATGAGGCCACCAATACAGTGCCTTCAAGTCATGGTACATCTTGTCTGATCCCGGATGGACTGAATACCTGGACTTGTGTGCTTCGTCCATCACGAGTTCCCTTAAACCTCCATACAAAGGTATCCACATTCGATCAATGAAATAACGAATTCCATCAGGTTTAACATTCAATTGTTCTTCCATTCCTCGTAAAGATTCCGGTACTAAGTTTTCCGTTTTCAAAGCCTCAATCTGAGCACTATGTACCTTGTCAGGTAAGTCAGTATGTATTGTCATCATAAGTGCACGAACCCGTCTTGTTCCCGTTGTATCTTTTCTACTCAAAGCATCGGCTACCACATTAGCCTTTCCCGGGTGATACTTAATCGCACACTCATAATCGTTCAACAACTCAACCCATCGTCGTTGTCTCATATTGAGTTCCTTCTGATCAAAGATATGTTGCAAACTCTTATGATCAGTGTAAATGGTACACTTAGTTCCATACAAATAATGCCTCCAAATCTTTAAAGCAAAAACCACTGCCCCTAACTCCAAGTCATGAGTAGTGTAATTCTTTTCATGTGTTCTTAGTTGTCTGGAAGCATAAGCAATCACTTTATCCCGTTGCATCAACACACATCCCAAACCCTGTCCAGATGCGTCACAATACACCGCAAAGTCTTCCGTTCCTTCCGGTAAGGACAGAATCGGTGCACTGCAGAGTTTCTGTTTCAATAACTGGAATGCAGCTTCCTGTTTATCCGTCCAGTTATACTTTGTTCCCTTGTGCGTCAGAGCTGTAAGTGGTTGAGCGATCTTTGAGAAACCCTCAATGAATCGTCGATAATAACCCGCCAAACCAAGGAATTGTCGTACCTCGGTAGGGGTCTTTGGCGCTTCCCAATTCTTAATCGCTTCAATCTTCGCTGGATCAACATGTATACCCTTTTCATTAACTATATGACCCAAGAACTGTACTTCTCGCATCCAGAAATCACATTTCGAGAACTTAGCATACAGTTGTTCTTGTTTCAATAGCTCTAGTAATAATCGAAGATGTTCAGCATGTTCCTCCTCAGACTTTGAATAGATGAGAATGTCATCAATGAAAACGATGACAAACTTATCAAGATAAGGTTTACAAACACGATTCATGAGATCCATGAATACAGCTGGAGCGTTTGTCAACCCAAATGGCATGACCAAGAACTCATAATGGCCATATCTTGTCCTGAATGCTGTCTTCGGAATATCCTCCTCCTGAACTCTTAGTTGATGATAACCCGACCTGAGATCAATCTTCGAGTAGTAACTCGAACCTTGCAACTGATCGAACAGATCGTCAATCCTGGGTAACGGATACCGGTTCTTGATAGTAACCTTATTCAACTCCCGGTAATCGATACACATACGGAAAGTTCCGTCCTTCTTCTTTACAAACAATACTGGAGCTCCCCATGGTGAAAAACTAGGTCGTATGAAACCCTTATCCAACAACTCTTGCAATTGTGTGGATAACTCTTGCATCTCTGACGGTGCAAGTCGGTAAGGCGCCCTAGCTATCGGTGCTGCTTCTGGTGTAAGGTCGATTCGGAATTCCACCTGTCTGACAGGCGGTAATCCCGGCAAGTCTTCTGGAAATACCTCCGGAAACTCACAAACTATAGGTATATCTTCAAGTTTCTTCTCAGCTACCGGCTTTTCAGTTATAAGTGCTATAACTGCCGTATGACCTTTCCGCAGACATTTGTGTGCTTTCATACAAGATATGAGACGCAGTGGCGTACTGCTCTTCTCGCCTTGTACATATAATGTCTCCCCCTGCGGAAGAGGTATGCGAACAATCTTTTCATGGCATATAATTTCAGCCTGGTTCTTGGATAACCAGTCCATGCCAATGACTACATCAAAACTGCCTAAGGCAATAGGCATCAAATCAATCTCTAATGTCTGGCCCATCAAATCAAGAATACATCCCTTATAAATGTTTTCTACTACAATCAACTTACCATCAGCTAATTCCACAGTGTATGGATTATCTAAGGCAGTGGGACTAACATTTAGCAACTTAGCAAGTGAACTAGATACAAAACTCCTGTCGGCACCAGTGTCAAATAACATAGAGGCATAGTGATTATTTAAGAGGAACGTACCCGTAACAATGTTGGGATCCTCCCGCGCTTGACGTCCTCCAATCACGAACGCCCTGCCTCTAGCACCGTTATTGTTGTTATTATTATTGTTGTTGTTATTGTTGGTGCCATTTCCATTACCGTTGCCACCTCCATTACCATTACCATTGTTGTCCCCGCCTTTCTTAAGTTGTGGGCAATCTTTCTTGAAATGCCCCATCTTGCCGCACTCAAAACAACCTTTCTGCGCGTTGTTTTGATTGTTATTCTGGTTGTTATTATTGTTCTGTAGCTCTCCGCGACAATCCTTAGCCGCGTGCCCAATCTTGCCACACCTCTGGCACTTTGCTTTGTCACACTGGTTACCCGCATGATGGTAACCACACTTGTTGCACTTGGGGTGCTTACCAATATAGCCCCCCGATGATGATGATTGCTGACCACTGCTGGAATTATGATAGGACTTGTTTGAGTCCTGCTTCCTGTTCTGCTGTTGGTTGTTACCCTTGAAGTTGTTATTCTCCCATTTTCTCTTATGGTCTCCCACCTTGGTAGCAGATGTTCGCTTAGGCAGAGTCCCCTGTAACACTGCCTGGTCAGTAAGCTGATGTGCTAGACGAACAGCTTGTTGGATGGTGGTGGGATTTGCTGAAGTCACCAACCCTTGAATCTGAGGCACTAGTCCTCCAATGTACCTTTCAATCCACTTACTGGCTGGAGTAGCCATGTGTGGTAGTAGTCTGGCCAGTTCATGCGATCTGGTCGTGTATTCCTCAATGTTTGACCCCTCCATCTTGAGGTGCCAATACTCTTCTTCCAACTTATGCATTTCACTACGAGGACAATACTCCTCTTGTAGTAAAGTTTTGAAGTTGTTCCAGGTCAACGCATTTGCTTCTCCCAACCCCAGAGTCTGAACATTGGAATTCCACCAAGTCAGTGCTGGACCCTCCAATGTTCCAGTAGCAAATTTCACCTTGCTGTCATCAGGGCAGTTGCACATTTCGAACACAGACTCCGCCTTTTCAATCCATCGGAGAAGTCCTATGGCCCCCTCCGACCCTTTGAAGTTGTGAGGTTTGCAGTCCAAGAACATCTTGAATGTGCAAACTTGTGGATTAACCAATCTCCCAGCTGGACCCTGTGGCCCTGTGTTGTGTGTCTGAGCATACTGTGCAATAGCCTCTGCGACTCTGTTGTTAATTAGCTCGTTGAGCTCAGCAACAGTCATATGTATGTTTCCCTCAGTCATTAGTTTCCTATTTATAAGAAGTGTTAGCACGAAGTCAAAATCCAATGTAACATGTGTAAGTAAAACAACAAACACAACATGTAATATAATCAACACAGTTGTTGGAAACAAACAATAACTCTTCCATAAATAGAAACTTTCTTTGAGTACAATACTTTTGAAATGAAATACAAAATTTCAAACTACTAATGTAGGAACACAACCCGTTCCTAATAAGTTTAAATAAAACAAGAAGTAAAAGAAAATAATCAGTCGTCCTCGACGGTGGATTCAGGATCGGACTCAGCAACTGGTGCTGGTTCCTCCTCCTCATCCTCGTCCTGTTCCTCATTCTCAACTACTACTAAATCCTCTAAAGCTTCAATTCTGCCTGCTAAGATCTCCTCTCGGTTCTCTGACTCTTCTAGACGACCAATCATGTTGATCATCTCATCCCGCATATCGTGAACAAGATGGGCAAGTTCATCTTGCCTCTCAATGGCATCCCATAACTCCTGAGACCTCTGTATGAGCTTGTCTTCTGCTGTATCCAAATCCTCGCGCAATTTGGCGATCTCCTCGGCGTCTGTCCTTCGCCTCTTAGGCTCAGGAGCATCTAGTGCGGGTGGTGGATGTGTAGATGGTCCTGCAGCATAGAGTCCCTGGGTATTCACCCATGGTGCCTCCAC
Organism: Mikania micrantha; assembly: GCA_009363875.1. Lineage (NCBI taxonomy): Eukaryota > Viridiplantae > Streptophyta > Magnoliopsida > Asterales > Asteraceae > Mikania > Mikania micrantha. The sequence goes on along the minus strand of CM018691.1, from coordinate 54,145,182 downwards.
CGGATCCTCATCCGGGTCCTCAACTGGATCCTCGTCTGGATCCTCCTCTGGATCCTCATCAGGATCCTCGTCTGGATCCTCCTCCGGATCCTCCTCCGGGTCTTCCTCCGGATCCTCCTCTGGATCGGAGTCCTCCATCTCATATGGTGGAGGTGATGGAATAGGTGGTGGTGGTGATGATGGTGGTACCGGAACTATCGGCTCCTCGTCCTCGGAATCATCAATAATAACATAAGGAACTGATGATGAAGCCATGCCTGTTACATAATATCATATGTAAGTGCAGTGCCATGGAATACGTAAGCAAGTCAATTACATAATGTCATATGTAATTTCTAAGCAATGTGTATAAGCAGATGTGTCTAATGTCTAACAGTCATAGTCTAGGCCTACAAATGCAAACCTAGTTCGCTATAACCAATTCTCTGATACCAATCTGTCACACCCCCCAATTTCAACTAACGGAATCATACCGTTTGGGAACGTGACAAACCAGGATCTCAGATCATTAGACATAGCGAAGACCTCTATATGAATTTCAAAACATACGTTGGTCTTTAAAACATAACATTCAGAGTTTATAAAAAGTTGCGGAAGCGTTTCAAATCAAAACCAATAAACTGTTGATAAGTAAAACATTACAAATCAAAATACTGTAATATTCAATTTCAAATGTTCAAAGTTTATAATGCATGAGACTCTATCTTCCTAGTCCATGCCAGCTGTTACGCGCGCCTTAGCGTCCTGAGAAAACATGCAAATCAAGTCAACACAATGGTTGGTGCATAACACAGGTTTTAAGTAATCATAGTGTTCAAAACAGCAGTTTGAATAACAAGTTTGTAGATAACATAATCACAATTGCACAGTCATGATAGCTAGTCATATAAACTATTTACATACGTGTTCGACACCGAAGCTGACTAGTTGCCATGCTATAGCATGTTTTCGCCTTGCCACTATTGTCTATCACAACAATAGTAAAAATGTGTTTGGTCAGTCAAACACCTGCGTAGATCCCATCTACCAGGTGAGGTTTGTCAAACCTAATAGATCTATTTCCAACTACCACGCTTTGCATTACAGCAAACTAAACGGTTCGAGGTGTGTAAGGACTTTCAAGTGATATGTTTTCACATAATGTAAACAGATAACTCATGCAAGTGTTATGTATCTAAAAATCAGTTTGTTGCACATGTTTTCTCCCCCAAAACAGTTTAAAATAAGAAAGGGGCCGTGTACGCACCTTTGATGATAGTAGAATGATCAAGTATGTGTGAACTTGCGTAGAAATCCTCTACGAAGAATCTGTGATTTAAACAATAACCTATTGTTATTCGAATAATCGTTTTGTGCTTAAAATCACATACGTATCAACATACGTATGTTAAAGTGTGAGAATTAGGCATACGGAAGTACGCGTGTCATTGAAATCGATTAAATAAAATCATATCTGATTTTATTCAATTTATCGTAATTATACGCGATTTCGTGTTCGGATTAAAATATGGATTTTATCATTTCAACACGTTCGTATTCTCGTTACGGTTCCAACGCAACTTGAACGGATGAAAACGGACTTGAAACGAACAAGTTATGCTCAAAATACAAACTAACATTGAAAATCCAAAAATTTGGTTGGGCCGGGACTCGAACCCGCGACCCTCAACTCCAACACACACGCCCTTAACCAGTCAAGCCCGCTAGGGTTTCGCGAAAGATATCAGAATTAAATTGTTTTAATTCCTCTTCCAACCCAATCCTATTCCTTAATATAGCCGAAGCAATCATACTCCAAATTGGTCCTCAATTCGAACCTGATAGCCCTTAAAACCATAGGGTTTCTATTCCTTAGATCCAACCGATTCTATAACCGGTTTTAATTCGAATTTAAATTAATATAACACACTTAATTCGATTGTGTAATCATTCGGACTCAATTTCATAAATCCTTCACTCAAAACCTAACAATATGTGATGATATCATGAAATTGATATGTGGAGATACATAATCGGTGGTTTTAGAATCTGATATCACCATTTAATTTGACTTTTAAACCTTCCAAGACTAATTCCCCCAAAACCGTTTAACCCAAGAACCCTAGATCTTGTTCTTTATCAATTCACTATAATGAAATGAAATTAAATCATGGATTAGCTTCATCGAGACTCCCTGAAACTAAAAACAACCTTTAATTTGATCTTACAGCTCGATTAATACAGAACCCCCAAATCCGTTCTCATTATAAACCCTAGAATTCAAAACCATCCAATTCGTTGATGTTTTCTGAAATTGACACATTCTTTTCACTGATCGGTATCTTATGAAACTTTTAGCATGATTTAATTTGATTAAATCACACGTTTTGATCTAATCCCCCAAAACAACTCTAACAACGAACCCTAGTAATCGGCCTCCATCAATTCGTTGTTAGAACATGGAATTAACATAGGCTTATGTTTAATCGACTACTTTAGAGTGTGTAGAAACGATTTCTTACCTTGTTTGATGATGAATTCAAGTAGATTGACTCACGGGTTGTTCTTCGGCTCCCTCCACGATCAATTCTTCTGCTCGATGCTTCTGCTCTCAAATTCTAGTGTGTAAAAGGTCCTAATGATTCCGACTTGGGTTTATATAACATCAATTTGGTGAATTGATGTCGCATTATACCACATTGAACCCAACCGACTTCGGTTACCCTTTTTTTAGCCATTATTTCACATAATTTCGGCAATTATGAGTTTTCCAACGGTTGATAACTGTTGTTCATCATTAGTGTGTAATGATTGCATAGTTACTTCAGCTAATTGTAACAGATTTAGGCAAATTTCGAATTCCATACACCAATTGGCCGAATTTTGACTTGTAGAAGTCAAAATTGGAACTAAATTCAATTACAAGTCTTAATCTCTAACATCTTAACACTTAAATACTGATTTTTCTTAATTCCTAAATCCCCATAGATCTTTCTGAGTCAAAACACATTATTTTGATTAACAACATTACCTTAAAAATCCTAATTTATCACTAATTGGGCCAAATTGGACTGCCACCGGCTAAATTAATCCAATTGGGCTTTTTCAAATCCAATTGGGCCTCACTGGGCCTTCCTGGGCCTACCTTGGCCTTCCCTAGGCCTACTTTGTTTACATTGGGCCTTACTTGAATTTATTGGGCCTTATTGGACTTCTCTTGGCTTTGTGGGCCTACATTGGCTGTGTTGGGCCTAATTTATCTTGTTGAGCCTCCATTAACCTTATTGGGCCTTCATTGACCTTGTTGGGCCTTCATTGGCCTTATTGGGCCTTGATTGGCCTTATTGGGCCTTGATTGTCCTTGTTGGGCCTTCATTGGCCTTATTGGGCCTTGATTGGCCTTATTGGGCCTTGATTGTCTTTGTTGGGCCTGTGATAGCACCAACTCCCGTTAACAAGGTTAGTGTGAAAAGTCGGATTGTCACAGATGACGTAGATTACAGGGTTGACTACGTTCCATGTGATCCCAAGCTTATGACGGTTGACCCACCAGGCACGTATGATCGGGCTCCTCCAGATCAGCCAACCCCGATCAATGAAGTCATCCCATAAGATCCAGATACTTCTCAGTCAATTCAGCCAATTCCGGAGACAGATCAAGCGTCATCTTCTTCCCACCAAACCTTTGACAATCCACTGTTCTTAGACCACATCCCTGAGGAACATTGTGTGGATAATGGAGCTGAGGCAAGTGAAACCGCTCTAGTTAACAATCTTTCTTCCTCCAATGAAGATCAGCTGACTCACATCAGCAACCTGCTGGACAACTTAAATGTGGAGGAAGTGCCAACCTTAAGCATCAACAAGAATCATCCTATGGAAAATATTATTGGACCTCTTTCAGAAGGAGTTCTCACCCAGAGCCGATCCATTCTTGCTCAGAACACCTTGCCTGAAGGAACTATCACACGAAGTCAATCAGGTCCAATTAATTCTTGTTTATATTCCTGTTTTATTTCACAGGTCGAACCCAATAATGTAAAGATGGCTCTTAAGGAGTCAAGCTGGGTCGAGGCGATGCAGGAAGAACTGATGCAGTTTTAAAAGCTCAAGGTGTGGAATCTTATACCATTGGCCAAGGGGAAACTGCCAATTGGAACCAGATGGGTCCTCAAAAACAAAAGAGATGATTCGAGTGTGATCATCATAAATAAATCCAAGTAGGTAGTTCAGGGCTTCTACCAACAGGAAGGGATCGACTATGAAGAAGTCTTTGCACCATCGCAAGACTTGAAGCTATACAGATCTTCTTAGCCTATGCAACCTACATGAACTTCACTGTTTATCAAATGGATGTGAAGACTGCCTTCTTGTATGGAAAGGCCAAAGAAGAAATCTAGGTATGTCAGCCTCCTGGGTTCGAGGATTCGCAGTATCCCGACCATGTCTACAAGTTAGACAAAGCCCTTTATGGTCTTCATCAAGCACCTCGAGCGTGGTAAGCAACACTTACGGATCATCTTCTTGCTAATGGATATACACGTGGAGCCATTGATCAGACATTGTTCATTCGCAAAGATAAGGACGATTTGATTCTCGTTCAAATCTATGTGGATGACATTATTTTCGGTTCCACGAGCTCGGTGCTATGCAGAGAATTCGAGGCTATGATGAAGAAGAAGTTTGAGATGAGTGAAATGGGGGAGATGACCTTCTTCTTGGGTCTCCAGGTAAAGCAAGATCCTAAGGGCGTGCTGATTCATCAGTGCAAGTACATTACCGACATTCTTACCATGTTTAAAATGTTTGAATTAAAGCCTGCATCCACTCCTATAGCTACTCGTCCGGTCTTGACTTAATATTCTGTTGGTGAAAATGTTGATCAGCACCTTTACCATTCGATGATTGGCTCACTGATGTACGTAACTGCTAGTCGACCTGACATCATGTTTTCTATATGTCAGTGTGCCAGATATCAAGCAAATACGAAGGCTTCTCATCTGATTGCTGTCAAGAGGATCTTTCGCTACCTCGTCAGGATTCTTCGTCTCGGTTTGTGGTATCCTAAGAACTCTTAGTTTTGTTCATTTGCTTACTCTGAAAGTGATTTTGGTGGTAGCAACTTAGACATGAAATCAACCATTGGAGGATGTCAATACTTAGGAGATCGCCTTGTCTCGTGGCAATGCAAGAAACAGACAACGGTGTCTACCTCCACTATGGAAGCTGAGTATGTCGTTGCTTCCAGTTGTTGTTCTCAGGTTATCTGGATGTAACAGCAATTCCTCGATTACGGTTTGAACTTTCTTGACTCTCCTATTTATTGTGATAAAGAAGCTGCTCTGCAGATCGTCAAGAATCTGGTACAACAATCCACAACTAAACACATTGACATCCGGATTCACTTTATCTGCGACTGTTTCAAACAGAAACTGATTCATCTTGAAAAGGTCGACACAGATGATAATCTGGCGGATCTTTTCACAAAACCGTTCGACACAACTCGATTCCACCATTTGCTTGCCTCTCTCAAACTAATAAGTTTTGATTAAAACATTTTTGTAAATACTGTAAAATTTGTGTTTTGTTTTCTTTTAATTTTTAAATAACAAATTTAGGGGGAGAATATTTACAAAAACAACAAAAAGATTTCCGGTCTTTGAGTCAATATTTACAAAAACAACAAAAAGATTTTCGGTTTTTGAGTCAATCTAAGATGATCTACAAGTTTAGTGGAGTGAATTTTAAGAAAACAACAAAAATATTTCACATTTTCAAAGTTTAAGAAAAATACAAAAAGATTTTATTTGGATGGTCAAGCGAAGTGGTTCAATTAGGGAAGTGAAATGTTTTCTAACACTCAGAAATTCACTGCCTAAAAGTAATTTCTAAAGAATAACAACTTTAGATAACTATAATTTACTAAGAACTTAAAACAAGTTTTTCCAAATGAAAGAAATGGACATGATCATTCAAAAATAATAAATATATAAATAAGTGAGCAGTAAGGAAATCAGATAACCGGAAAGATGTAACAACTATTTGACTTTTCGTGTAAATCTTTAAGTCAAAACAAGATTGTGTTTCGATAAACTTGAAATTGTTTTGAAAAACTCAGGTATTTTCCATGTTTTGTGCAAACAAAGAGCGGGAAATACTTACTGAAGCATCCTCTGTTTTGCGTAAGCAAAGACCTGGATGTGCGACATTAAGGCCAATTTGTCTGCAGATTAGTAAAGTAAAAGATGCCAATGAGCACAAAGATGATAGAACCCCTTCTTGTTCTTGATTCTAATATAATAGACTTGTTCTTTTCTTTTCTCATCTTAAACTCTGTCGAAACGTTTTAAGTTCATTGAAACACAATCAAAGTTTGAAACAAAAGATTTCACAAAATTGATAGGTTGCATTTTAATCTGGTTATGCTGTCTGATTTTTCATAAACTTCCCAGAAGGATTTTCAGAAAAACCGTTAGAAAATATTTGATCATGAGTCTTATTTTTAAATTATGGATTAACAAGTGGAAATCATTGGTAAGGTATATTTATTTTAGGGTTGGGTTTCCGTAAGAAATTATTTTTAGGTGGTCAAATTTCTAATACATATTTGATCCCATGAAACTGACCCAACTCAACTTTGAACTCGTCGAAAGTTTATGAGTTTATTTTATTTTATTGTCAGAAAAAGTTATAAATTTTTCAAAAGTAATTGTACTCGAATTTCATACTCGAAATTGTACACTATTTCAAGTACACAAAATCGTGTACTCGAACAATCGTCTATAAATACTTCGAGTAAAGACCAAAACAAGTACCATAATATTTCGAGTACACCCTTTCTCTCTCTAGGCTATTTTGTGTTCTAAGCTTATTTTCGAGATTCCGCTCCGACTACTTTGTAGATCCTACTTAGACGAACCGTGGTATAGATTTTGGTACAATTTTAACCACTAAATAAAAAGTTATGGGACAAAAACATAATTCGAGTACTTTTGTCCGTTAAATGAGAGAATCTTGGACAAATCACCTTGAAAAACTCAAAATTGGAAAGGGATCTTCTTATATGTTGGCCACCTTCTAATTCTGAGCATTCCAAGTATAATTAGGAGTTATAAGGAGGAAAATTGAGGGAGTTATGAAGTTTTTAGAGTTCTTGAAATTTTGAATTTCGAGTACGGGTTTCGTGTACAAATTTCGAGTACATATTTCATGTACAAGTTTTTCAGAACTCCTTTTTCGATTACAACTCATTTTTTGAATAGAACTCGATTTTCGTGAACTCCAAAAATTTCGTGAACTCTTGAGATTTCTTGAACTCCTGAAAAACTTGAACTTATTTTGATTTTTTGATTTTGTTTAACTCGTTTGACTTGAACTTGGACTTTGACTTTGGACCTTTAACTTTTGACTTCAACTTTAACTAACTTAACTTGTTTTATTTCATATGGCTGACTTACGGTTCGTTCCGAACCACAACATGTTTGCTTACGTCGGAGATCCTCCGGAAAAGTACTCCATGCTCAAGAGCATGGTGGAGGGGCTGATTTTATCACCAGTCAACTACGCGATCATGGAGCACCCTGAGATAATCTCAAAGTATATCCAAAGCTTTTGGAACTTGATCACAGAACGTACGGACGCAAATGGCACTGTGAGCCTGATTTGAAAAGTTCAAGGGCAACCCATCATCATTACAGAGCAGATTTTGAGAGAGTGTCTACAGTTTGGTGATAAGGCAACTGGCCCAGTTGAGCTTGATCACGAGCTAGTTCAAGAAACAGTGTACCGGATGGGACATGAGGGTGTTTATCCTCCTACTGAAAAGAAGTTGCCACATCCATATTGGAGATATCTAGCTCACATTGTGACTCAGTTCCTGCCGGGAAGAAAAGGAGTCTATGACGTGCTCAATCAAACACTTAGCTCCTGCTTGATAGCCCTAACTTTGGGTGTTAACTTCAACTTCTCCAAGAAGATATTCAGGGATATGCATGCGAACATCAAGGGAAAGAGGAAAGAGAGACTCTTGTCCTTCCCTTGATTTATTCAGATTGTGATCAACAATCGTCACCAAAACCTTGTCCCTACCATTGGCACACTTGGGATCAAGAGGATGAGGGAGGATATATTTTCTTATATTATGACGACTAAGATGGGCAAAAAGCAATATGTCGGGCAACTTCCTCTTGTTAGGTTGGCAGGTTTGCGGGAGTTGAAGAAGAGATGGAGGAACAAGGCACTCCTGCAGCATTTGTTGCTGAAGAACACGATGTTCAGACTGCCGTAGCTACAACCTTTGTCACTGATGAGCATGACCACCCTCTTGCTGACACGAGTACTGAAGCAGGCAAGGCAGCTGATGAATCTTCTTCTGAGTCTTCATCATTCTTTGGTGAAGAAGTATTTGTTAGAGAGATAGAGCTGGTCATTCTACCATTGACAAGAGCTAAATGGGAAGAGATTCAGTACACAAATTACGTGCATACTCCCTAGACTTCGCCGAATAAGAAGAGGCTGAAGATGATGTCCAGAAGGACAAGGGACCCGAGACTACAGAAGAGGACCACTGGCTCATCATCGTCCTCTCATACTCAGCCTCCATCACCTCCACCACCTACTCAGCCCAAACCACCTGTTCAGCCTAAACCACCTACTTAGCCCAAACTACCTACTCAGCCCAAACTACCTACAGCCTAAACCACCACTACCACCAAGGCCAAAGCCTCCCACTCAACCCACAACTACCACCATAATTCCCATTCCACCAACACCTTTCACCACCACAGAAACAACCCAAACCACACCATCATCTCCTCCTCATACTCACATCTCACCGCCACATTCTCCTATTCCCATTCACCTTTCAGGACCACCACCATCTCCACCTAAGAACCAAAAAGATAAGGCAGGGCACCAATGCATACTGCTTTACCCTATATGCCTGAGGGAACACCCGCAAATCCGGAATGGCTGCAAGAGCGTGTGTTCCTACTGGAACATGATTCAATTGCAAAGGAAGAAAGGATTCTTGAGTTACAGGGAGCCATGCTCAAACTATGTGACATGTTCAGAAGGAAAAACAGAGACCTCGGTCGTCTGGAGAAACAAAACAGGTGTCTAACAAAGGTCATTGAGGAGTTGACCGGTTCAAAGCTTGATGATCAAGAGGATGATGAGGTTGTTGATGACAACGATGATGATGAAGAAGAAAAGAAAGAGAAGAAAGATGAATATGATGATAAAGATGGCAAAGCTGCCAAAGCTGCCAAAGATGCCAAGAAAGATGATAATGATGATGATGATGATAACGCCGGTGGTGATATGGGCCAAGGAGCTAGTTCACCTGGTCAACAAAAGGATCATAAGCCCATTTAGGACGCTGCAAAAGAAACTGATGCTTCTAAAAATCCACCTTCTTCAGAGAAGCCTATTGATTATTTCAATCATTTATTTGAGGATCTTCCTAAAAACTTTCTATTTGACGGATTCGGTGATGTGCTCAGTGCAGCGGGACTCAGAAACTTGTATGCTGATGTTTCTATGGACTCATTTTTTGACGCTGTATGTAATCAGGAGAGAAAAGAGACTGCCGAATCTTCTACAGGGGCATCTGCAGAAGAACCAAATAATATCGTGATCAGCAATGTCTCTACAGATCCATATGTCGACCCTCAAGGACAGGAAGTTGCTTCGCCTGGAAAAGTAATTGACAGTTGGTTTGATCGTCAGAGTGACTGGACTCCTGCTCCTGTAACGGTGCATCAATCATGGTTAGGAGATGTTCCTGCGGAGCAGAACGATGCTACTTGGACTTCTGATCCTCGTAACTTATTTGCAGTTCGGAACGACAGATCCAACATTGCTTGTTGGATGTTTGACAAAGACAGACAACTTTATCTGATCAAGAGAATGAACGAAAAGCTCGAGTACTACAAAAGACCACAAGATTTCTACTTGATGCCCAAGTTCGATCTTCGAAGCATAAACAGTGCAATGTTATTCAATCCCTCAAAGAACAGTCAAGCTGAGCTCTTTGCAAAGTTTCTCAAAGACTAGTGTGACAAGGACTTTCCAGTGATGAAGACTGCCAAAGGAAGAAGATTCATCTCTTCATGCATAGTGGATCCAGTGAAGAAAGAACCATGGGTCTACTACAAGTATCCACCTCCTGCAGCAGAGAAAGTTGTGCCAATCTCTACACAAGTCCAGTATAAATTGTTGGCCAACTTCATGTCTTGGTATTTTGATGAGAAGACCCTTGCTGCTATCATTCTCAGGAACAAAGATGACATTAACAACATCGACATGATTTTGGATCCAATGGATCTTTTGAAGTTTGGCAAAGAAGACATGCAAAAGCTGCATGAGCCACCGATCAGAGTCTATGGTGACTGGGACGAAGAGGCGAAGCCATTTACACGTGTAGTTGCATTTGCTATGGAGCAGAAGTTATATGTTGGAGCAGGTCCTCACTCTGTCTCACTTCCCATCGGTTGACTTCATCAGTCTAAGGGGAGTTTGTAGAGCCCAACTAAAGACGAAGACTGAAAAAGTCAACCAGAGACGAGCTGAAGACCTGATTTTTGGAGATTTTCGTGTACAGTGTTTTCGTGTACTCTAGATTTTGGAGTACTCGAACCATTTTTGTGTATAAGGTTTGAGTACTCCTAGAATAGTATATATAGACGTATTTTGTACTGTTCTAGGGTTGGATTCCCGAGACGTGCTCTCTAGACGTATTGAGGCACTATTTTTGAGAACTTCACATAATATACAAAGCTTTTATCTTTCTACTTCTTCTTGTGATTCTATTATGGAATCCGCACACTATAGAGTCGTTTGATGTTGATTGGAGCCATAAAGCTCGAGTCTTGACAAGATCTTGACCTACAACTCACTTGTGACACACTTAGCAAATTATAATTTAGTTCTTCAAAAAAGTTGAAATTCCCAAAGCTTACTCACTCGTTTGTGATTGTCCCACTTTCTGTGATCTATCCACCCACAAGACCACTTCCAAATGCAACAGAACCTCAATGGAAAGGTTCAAATTTGTCTAGGTGAGTCTTCATGTCAGTCATGTGCTTGGAGGGGCCACTATCAACTATCTGTAGATTAGTTTTAGAGTCATGTTACTCCTGCACATAAAAGAAATTTGGTTGATGCTGGTGCAGATTCCTTTATCCTCCAAACCATGTGAGTCTTCTTGGTTTATTTGTATGTTGGATTCTTTCCTATAGATGCATTGATTCCTAGGTTTATTTTGTTAAGCTTCACAAATTTTTCACGGAAGGAATACGTTGTTTGCTTTTTTATGACACATTCAACTTAGGTTTTGACCAAAACCTTTGGTTGTTTCCAGAATTTATTCTGAAGTTTCATCTTTCTTTGTGGGAATATCTTTTAGCTCTTTCTTTACTGGAATCATTCTGCATTTTTAGCTTCGTATGTCTTGTTCATTTCAGTTGTTGTCTTCTTGCTGCTTGTGCGTCTTTTGTCGGAACTGCTGATTATTTTCGACTCTTTATTCTAAGGACTTGATTTTCTTTATCAGAAGTAGACATGTATCCTTCTGATGAAGTAGATGAGTTGCATCTTGAAGACTTTAGAGGTCTAGTGGTCCCTTGTTATAATGGTGAGCCTTGCTTCTGCTTCATAGATTTTAGAAGCAATCAACAACTAGATGATCAAACCCTCCACAAATATAACACTCAACATGAGCTTTTCTTTGAGCTTCAATTTTGTAAGAAGATGAGTTCACTTTCTAATGTGTCTTCTTTGGTTCTTCCTTGAGAGCCTGCTTCCCATCAGGAGTTAGTATGACTTTGTATTTGGATGTTCCAGCACAACACTTTCTTGTGAGGTCATCCTATTTGCATTTTTTTCCTGGGGAATACCTTGACTCACGCATTTTTCCTTTTGTGTCTTCTCAGATGGAAAAATGACATACTCATATGAAGAGTTTGTGCATGATGTTTCAATGGTGTCTTTTACAAAAATAATTTTGCTCTTTGAGTTTTTGTAGTTTCTTTTAATAACTTGATTCAATTTCCTTTCATGCAACAAAGTTTCATCTTCTGATGAATTTTCATTTGAAGGGGGAAACAATTATATGAGTTAGTCTCACTTGCCAGCTTGAGTAAGTGAACCTCCTCATCATACACAAGTTTGGATTCTGGTTTAAAGTGAACCCCCACCTTAATGGTGTCGATTGTTGGAGGTTCCACATCATGATAACTCAAACCAACGATTATCTTATAGACATTTGTGAGTCCTCAGTCATTTTAAGAAGTTTCTCAAACTTGTCACCTTCACAGTGAAGTTTCTTCTGGCTAGGTTAAGCAAATACCAGTTAAGTTTTAGCATATGCTAGTCTTTCAAGAAGATTATTGATTTGACACTTGTAGTTTGTCTCTTCATGTTTCAGACTCGAAACAATCTTCTCCAGTGTTTCAATGATTTATTTAACATTATTTTCAACTTTATATAATTAAGCTTTAAGTACATGTATTGATTCAAGTTCCACACAAACTTGTGCAATAAACCTCTTATAGGTATTTAATTTTTCAAGTCATTCAGGTGTTCAAATATCATCAATTATCTTGAATGAAAAGCTTGAATAATTTGCGATCAAATGCATTGCTTGAGGTAGACACTTCCTCATCTTAAAAATTCTGTCAAAGAAATTACAATTCTTAACAACATTTGCATTGTTGGACTAGTTAGTTTGGTTGCTGATTGGTTGGATGTCCTGCTGTTGATTGTCGATTCCTTGGAGATTTGCATTCTATTGCAAAATGTGTGACACCCGACAATTTCAGGTAAATTGCGACTCTTACATCCTTCACATTTCATATTCATACTTGTGTCATTTCATTTAGTTATGTTTAATTAGATGAGTCAAACACAAACAACTGCGAAACGATAGTTCGAGGAACTAAGTGGAACATAGAATTGTTTGTAGTCAAATTGATCGAATCGTACACTGCACATTGGTTTTGGAAACCAAGTGTGGCAAACGCAAACACAAACGCAAAACAATAATTCGGGGAATTATTGGATTGTGGATTACATGTTGATTATGTTTAATCAATCATGCAAATGGTTCGTAACGACGAACACAAACTATCAAAGATAATTCGAGGAATTATCGAAATACACACACAAGTCTCACGAACGTTGGTGATCAAACAATAATCGAAAACCTTATGTGTTATTATGTGATTAAGTGCTAAACATGTGCTAGATGTTTAGGATAAATGATAAGGATCGAACTCGAACGAAAATGAAAACGAATCAACGAAATCGAAAAACTAAGAAATAGATCCTTTGCGGTACACCAAGCATCCTCAGCGAGATCCTTGGCGGCATGCGAAGAATGAGCGGGAGTTTTGAACTCCGGATTTCTTGGCGTACGCCAAGGCCACACACAAGGGTCTGGGCGGTACATGGCGTGTTTCAGGATAAAAATGAATATTATATTCATTGCGGAACGTCGAGGCCATGCATGATCGGCCTTGGCGGTACGCGACGGGTCCCGGACGACAAAACCCTATAAAATCAACCCCATTCTCTTTTTATCCGGTTCTTCTACATTTTCTCTGAACTTCTACCCTCTCTCGACCAAAATCTTCTGGAACCAAACCTCTAACCCTCTAGAAACATCATTGGAGCCATTACTTGGTGATTAAAGGCCATAGGAACATCAAAGAAGCCTTGGAAGCCATCCACCAACAAGAAAGACGAATCCTACCACATTTGGAAGCTCCACAACCTCTGTTTAACTCAAACTCAGTCATCTAAGAGCCCCTAAGGTAGTCTCTTATGCTTATCTACTGATAGATCGTACATGTATAGTGTAAAAACACACATGCAAGTGTGTTTGAACATATTCAACTCCATGTGGCTATTATGCACAAATTTTTTGGTGATTTGGTGTGATATTGATTTAGATCTACTGATTTTAGAGTATAGGATTGATTGGATTGAGATTTGGATAGGTTATTTTGATGATTGGTAGAACTTGCCATAAAAGGAAACTTTTATGTTGCATACGATGGATTTGTGATGATCTAGATATGTTAGACATGTCTAGATGTGGTCAAATGCATATTGAAGTGTTTAGAAACACATTTGATTATTTGATTTTGTGAAAAACATGGTTTTATAGATACTTACTATAAAAGAAAACTTTTTGAAATCAAAAGAAGGGTTTTGATGTTTTAACGCATTTGGGTGATTTGTGATTCTTGAAATATGTTTAAGAATGATTTCTAAGCATAATGGAAACTTTGATTTTTAAAAATGGACATTTAACAGGATACTTACTATTTTAGGAAACTTTATTTGGGGCAAATGCCATAAACGGTTATTTATGCACAAACGATATGTTTCAAGGGTTTAAACGTGTTTTTATAAACATACTAGAAGTATTGATTTTATGAAATGTGATTTCATAACTATGATTTCCAAAAATAGAAACTTTCTAAATATAGAAACTTTCCCGAAACGGGAATGTTATGAGTTTCAAAACATGACTTATGGGAAAACATCATGATTAGAGTCGTAGGATGCATGTTGATGTCTTACTTGCATTTATGACACAAAAACGAACTAAACATGACAAACGTATCACCAACGATTCATCGAGTCAACACAAGTCAACACACACACATACACTCGGCTGAGCACACCGACACTTGAAGTTGTATGGGATACAACACACCACAGAACACATACTCACACCTATATGGTTATAGGTGCATACCAGCATGTTCTAGCATTCGCAAGTCGCGAACACATACATACCGGAACTACTTTACCAGGTGAGTTCACGACCCCTTTTTATCTTTTCTAACCCTTTAAGGGAGAAAACATTGCCTGATAAACTATTTTATGAACAACAACCTATTATGATTACGTATGGACATGCTTTATCACTATATGTATATGTATGGCACACATCACAAACTCAAAGTCCTCGCAACCACACCTCGGACCGTTAGTAGCGGAGCGCCTAGCGTGGTAATCTTGGATAGTACTATTTGGGCCTGTCAAGCCCCACCCATAGCGCCTGGGAGGCCAAGCTAACTGGAGGTCGGAATGGGAGCAATATTGACCAATACACTTTGCCATTGTCTTGTGATGGACATGGCGGGAGGCACAATGGTCAGCTTCGGTACGAACTCACATATAATATAACTGTATTGACTAGCTATCAATCAATACTGCATTGTAATGATATGTAATCTAGCAATGATTACTTTAAACATTTTGATGTTTACTGCTTATAAAAACATGTGCTCTCACCAACCATTGTGTTGACCCTTTTACTCGCATGTTTTCTTAAGTAACTAAGCCAAGCGTACCAGGACTAGGATGGTAGGATGGAGTCCATGCATCAGTTTTAGTGTCTTAGGCCATTTGAGAACATTTAACATTTGTCTTGTTATGTAATGATAAATACTTAAGCCGCTTCCGCACTAATACTCTTTATTGTTTTGAAAAGTGTTTTTAACACTACTTCAGTAACTTATGTTTACAAAGTTGTTTTGACAACTTAAACCTTTATTTCCGCAACTCTGATTTTATAAAATTATTTTTTCCAATTATTTTGATGTACGTATGCAACCAGACATGAAGGTCTCGCAATTGTATGACCGGAGTCTGTGATCCTGACAGCCACACGTCGCGCCCTCAGACAGGCTGGGAAGGCCGAGGTGCGTCAGAATGGTATCAGAGCCTTCGGTTATTGCGAATTATGTTTACAAGTAGTGAACTTAGTCAATAACCACTAGTCTCCACACACATAGTGTTAGTATTAGCGGTACTACCATATCTGATCATTTACTAATTTCATAAGTGGTTGTACTTATACTTATTACGCGAATTATAGATATGGTGTCACCATCATCACCGCATGTGTTTGCACCCGATGAGGAGGAGGCGATAGCTCCAGCACTATCCGCATCACCTCTACCAGTGACCGTTGAGACGCCTGACCAGTATCCCCTATCATCAGATGATCCCGTGGAGGATTCGGGCAAGGATCCCGAGGAAGATTCTGATGATCACCCTGACGAGGATATTGATGAGGACCCTATGGAGAGGTCACCTAACGGTGCATCACCCATACTAGAACCATCTGAGCCCAAGAGGCAGTGTCTTGACTCGGATGCTATTGCCAGAATGACTCGGGACCTGGCCTGGGCAGACGATCAAATCGAGTGTCTTGCAGAGGAACTGAGATACACCAACAAACAACATGCAAAACTCTGTAGCAAAGTCAACAAGATGGATCAGGATATGACCCAATTGATTACTCTATTCTAGGAAGCTGAAGAACGGGCTGCCATCGCTGAAGCAAGAATCGAAGAGCTAGAGAACAGGGCTTTCATTCCAGACCCGAAAGATTCTGACACTGAGGAAGATGAACCAGTAGAGGATGCTGATTCTGATTACACTATCGATGATGCCTTTGATTAACTTAGCATAGACTTAGTAAAGACAGGTTGTGTCACTATTCTGGATATTTTGGAATCCAATGTTTGTATTAAATGAATTGTAACAAGTGCAACTTTTTATATATCAAGACTGTTATCTGTATTGAAAATCTTGTTTATGCAAATTTATACATGTTTCCTTTACGTACCAACCGCACACATAATTTTAATTCTTGGAAACACTCTAACGCTTATTCTCGCTATGAAGATCATGGCTAGAAGACGCAGAGGACGACGAAATGTGGGAGGACGTAGGAACATCAGTCTGACACCAGCTGAACTGAACGCACTCATCAACGAACGAGTTGAGGAGGCGCTAGCTGCACGGGAAGCTACCAGCAATCAAAAACAACTGAATCAAGGTGACAAATCTTATTATGAATTCACCTTGCACCATAATCACTCGTTTCCATTTCAACGTATTTATTTGATATTGAACCAAATTCTATTCTTTGCATATCTTAGAAGCAAATCTGAACCCACCTCCTTGCACATTCAAAATTTTTCTGGACTGCAAACCCCACTCATTAAACGGCACTGAGGGTGCCGTCGGACTATTACGCTGGATGGAAAAGGCGGAGTTGGCCTTTGCCATGAGCAACTGTAGGAACGAAGACAGGGTCAAGTTCACTGTAGGAACTATTGAGGGAGTTGCCCTCACTTGGTGGAATGCAAACGTTCAGAATTTAGGGCTTGATGCAGCCAAATCCGTGTCTTGGGAGGATTTTAAACGGATGATAAACCGCGAATACTATCCATGCGACGAAGTGCAGAAGCTGGAAACGGAATTCTGGAACCATAAGATGGTTGGTTTCGAGATCGAGGCATACACCGCTCGATCGTATGAGCTGGCACACCTGTGCCCGGAAATGGTGACACCGGCCTACAAGCACATCGAGAAATACATTGAGGGACTGCCCCCTCAAATTCAGGGAATGGTACTTTCTGCTGACCCCATTACCCTACAACAAGCCGTGCGACTGGCCCACAAGCTCACTAATTCAGCCGTCGCATAAGGACTCTTACCATCTCGTGGTGCTATAGCCAAAATCACTGATAAAAATGCAAATGGAATAACACCCTAAGGAAACCTTCCATGTCACACCCCCAATTTCAACTAACGGAATCATACCGTTTGGGAGCATGACAAACCAGGATCTCAGATCATTAGACATAGCGAAGACCTCTATATGAATTTCAAAAACATACGTTGGTCTTTAAAACAAACATAATAACCAGAGTTTACAAAAAGTGCGGAAGCGTTTAAAAACCATAAACAGTTGTAAATCAAACATTACAATTCAAAGTACTTAAATATTCAGATTTAAATAATCAAAGTAAAAGAAATGCATGAGACTCTATCTTCCTAGTCCTTGCCAGCTGTTACGCGCGCCTTAGCGTCCTGAGAAAACATGCAAATCAAGTCAACACAATGGTTGGTGCATAACACAGGTTTTAAGTAATCATAGAGTTCAAAACATCAGTTTGAATAACAAGTTTGTAGATAACATAATCACAAATGCACAGTCATGATAGCTAGTCATATAAACTATTTACATACGTGTTCGACACCGAAGCTGACTAGTTGCCATGCTATAGCATGTTTTCGCCTTGCCACTATTGTCTATCACAACAATAGTAAAAATGTGTTTGGTCAGTCAAACACCTGCGTAGATCCCATCTACCAGGTGAGGTTTGTCAAACCTAATAGATCTATTTCCAACTACCACGCTTTGCATTACAGCAAACTAAACGGTTCGAGGTGTGTAAGGACTTTCAAGTTGATATGTTTTCACATAATGTAAACAGATAACTCATGCAAGTGTTATGTATCTAAAAATCAGTTTGTTGCACATGTTTTCTCCCCCAAAACAGTTTAAAATAAGAAAGGGGCCGTGTACGCACCTTTGATGATAGTAGAATGATCAAGTACGTGTGAACTTGCGTAGAAATCCTCTACGAAGAATCTGTGATTTAAACAATAACCTATTGTTATTCGAATAATCGTTTTGTGCTTGAAATCACATACGTATCAACATACGTATGTTAAAGTGTGAGAATTAGGCATACGGAAGTACGCGTGCTTTTGAAATCGTTTAAATAAAATCACATTTGATTTTATTTAATTAAACGTAATTATACGCGATTTCGTGTTCGGATTAAAATATAGATTTTATCATTTCAACACGTTCATATTCTCGTTACGGTTCCAACGCAACTTGAACGGATTAAAACGGAGTTAGAACGGTTGAATTACAATATAAAAACCAAAATGGTTTTAATTCTCAAAAACCGGCCAGGTCAGGGTTCGAACCCTCGACCTACCAGTCCACACACCCAGCCACAACCAGTCGATCTATTAAAGCTTTTGTTAACAGATCCAATCCCAAATGGTTTTAAACACAAATGGGCCGGCTCTCCTTTGTCTTCCTATAGCCGAAGCAACTCATACCCGATTGACCCACCATTTCCACACAATCGATTCTTAAACCTTAGGGTTAATATTCCCAGGATTTAAACGAGTCTAATATCGACTTTAATCTTATTATGGATCAACATAAAATCCCAATTCGCGATTTGTCTAATTCCGAATATGGTTAGTCTACACCATCATTCAAACATGTTAAATTCATTATAGTTTGATAAAATTATCCTGTGCTTATCCTCCATCGGAACATTCTGAATCTACATATAGGAATCAATTTGACTCTTGAACTCGTTTATATAGAATTCCTCAAAACCGTTTTGCTCAAACACCCTAGAATTCAATCTCTTACAATTCGCAGTTACATGATGAAATTGACTTGTCATTAACCTTAATCGGTACACTCTGAAACTACCTATATACATTAATTCGATCATTAACCTCTTAACAATCGAAACCCCCAAAACCGTTTTAGTAAGAACCCTAGTTACTAGAGCCCCATCAATTTGCTATCATCAATCGAAATTGTTATAAGAATAACCTTGTTCGGCCTTTTCTGAAACTAACCATATAGTTTAATTTGAATATGAAATCCATTTAATACGAAATCCCCAAATCGTCCCATACTACGAACCCTAGAATTCGATCATTTAAAATTCGTGATCTTCAGATTCAATTAGGTTAGGGATTTACTTAGAAATGTTAGAAAGAACGTTTAGATAATGATAGTTACCTGGATTATCTTCGAATTGATATAGAACGACAATAAGCTTGTGTTTCGGCCGAGCTTAATCGAATTCTTCAATCCCGAAGCAAATGTTCTCAATTGTGATGTGTAAAAGATGCTAAGAGTGCCGATTAAAGAGTATGAAACTTCAATTTGATATAATGAAGCCGAATGTTGTGAATTCGAGTAATGAGTAGCATCGGTTTCATCTTTGAGACTTCCTTTGACTTAAATTCGACATTAGATCCAATGTAACTGTTAAGTATTGATGATAATCATCAATATGATGATTAAGAATGTTAAATCATCAGTTACAAATCGATTCATGAATAATTTCGGGTTTAATTGCAATTATTCACTCCTTTTATTCCGAATTTTGACTTTAAGAAAGTCAAAATTGATTCTTCCAATCATATACAAATTAAAATCCTATAATCTAAGTATTTTAGACTTATTTCACTTAATTCAACCCTTAGAAATCATTCTAGATCAATAACTTAACATTTCGGTTAATAAAGTTAAACCGAAAATTCCTAATTTTCATTAATTGGATCATTTAACTCATTGTTAGATTAAATTTACTCAATTGAGCTTCTCAAATACAATTGGGCCTCACTGGGCCTTCTTGGGCCTACCTTAATCTTCCCTGGCCCTACTTTGTTCCCATTGGGCCTCACTTGCCCCTTATTGGGCCTTACTAGGCCTCTCTTGGCTTATTGGGCCTACATTGACTATGTTGGGCCTAATTGATCTTGTTGAGTCTTCCTTGACCTTACTGGATCTTCTTTGGTTTTACTGGGCCTTCATTGGCCTTGTTGGGCCTTCATTGGCATTATTGGGCCTTGATTGGCCTTGTTGGGCCTGTGATAGCACCAACTCCCGTTAACAAGGTTAGTGTGAAAAGTCGGATTGTCACATCATCCCCTTGTTGAAGGAATTTTCGTCCCGAAAATTAACAAATGTTAAGAGTAGTTATGAAACTACTTACGAGTTTAAATCGTACGTGTTAGTGTGATTTGATCATTCTGTGTGCTTGTGTGTACTCACACACAAAGTCTAATGCTTGCAACATCACAACTCAATTGTGATCGTTCAATGTAACTGTTTTGCGTGTTCACTAGTTAGTTCACCTAACTGTGACTGTTTGTGTTTGATCATACTGTGTTGTGTAGCCTCACACCTAGTGAGTGTCTGAAACTGTTTGTACTATGCAACCCCGCACATAGCAAAGTGTATGTAACCAATGTACTATGCAACCCCGCACATAGCAAAATGTATGTAACCAATCGTGTATGTACTACCATAACATGTAACATATGAAATGTAGCACATAAAACATATAAAATGTAATGTAGCACAAATATCTCTAACAAAATCAATTGAATAAATAAAACGTTTGTGCTTACAGTTTGAAATTTGCAGTGTTGATGTGTGAAAGCATCACGTCATCCCCTTGTTGAAGGAAATTTCGTCCCGAAATTTAACGTGCGCTCTCAGTGTTAGCAGTAGCTGTCTTGAATAGATGAGGATATTTCTTCATCATCTGGTCTTCCCGTTCCCATGTGAATTCAGGACCCCGTCTTGAATTCCATCGGACTTTGACTATCGGAATCTTGCTTTGCTTCAGTTGTTTGACCTCTCGGTCCATGATTTCTGCCGGTTCTTCAATGAATCGCAGTTGTTCATCTACTTGTATTTCTTCCAACGGTACAATCAATGTCTCATCAGAAAGACATTTCTTTAAGTTCGACACATGAAACACATCATGAACTCCACTGAGTTCATCCGGTAGTTTGAGTTGGTACGCAACCGGACCAATCCTTTTCAGAATCTCAAAAGGTCCTACGTAACGTGGACTAAGCTTGCCGCGCTTGCCGAATCTTATCACACCTTTCCAAGGTGATACCTTTAGAAGAACTCGGTCACCTACTTGAAATTCCAACGGCTTGCGACGTTTGTCTGCATAACTCTTCTGTCGATCCCGAGCCGCTGCCATACGGTTCCGGATTTGAACTATCTTCTCTGTCGTTTCGTGCACCAGTTCAGGACCTGTTAACTGACTGTCACCAATTTCAGCCCAGCAAACTGGTGAACGACATTTGCGACCATACAAAGCTTCAAACGGTGCTGCTTGAATGCTTGTATGATAACTATTGTTGTAAGAGAATTCCACCAACGGTAAATGATTCTCCCAGCTATCACCAAAGTCAATTACACAAGCTCGTAACATATCCTCGAGCGTTTGAATCGTTCGTTCACTTTGACCATCGGTCTGTGGGTGATAAGCGGTACTCATATCCAAGCGAGTCCCCAATGACTTATGAAGAGATTTCCAGAAATTGGAAGTAAACCGGGCATCCCGATCTGATATGATAGAGATTGGCACACCATGCCGTGCTACTACCTCCTTGATGTAAATGCGAGTCAATTTCTCCATCTTGTCAGTTTCTTTGATTGCTAAGAAGTGTGCAGATTTCGTTAATCGATCGACAATTACCCATATCATATCACAACCACTCGGTGTACGAGGTAACTTAGTAATGAAATCCATCGAAATCTGTTCCCACTTCCACATCGGTATCTCTGGTTGTTGCAGTAAACCAGATGGCTTCTGATATTCAACTTTGACTTTCGAACAAGTCAAACATTTGCTAACGTACTTAGCAATATCAGCTTTCATATGAGGCCACCAATACAGTGCCTTCAAATCATGATACATCTTGTCTGATCCCGGATGGATTGAATATCTAGACTTGTGTGCTTCGTCCATCACGAGTTCCCTTAAACCTCCATATAAAGGTATCCACATTCGATCAATGAAATAACGAATTCCATCAGATTTAACATTCAATTGTTCTTCCATTCCTCGTAAAGATTCCGGTACTAAGTTTTCCGTTTTCAAAGCCTCAATCTGAGCACTATGTACCTTGTCAGGTAAGTCAGTGTGTATTGTCATCATAAGTGCACGAACCCGTCTTGTTCCCGTTGTATCTTTTCTGCTCAAAGCATCGGCTACGACATTAGCCTTTCCCGGGTGATACTTAATTGCACACTCGTAATCGTTCAACAACTCGACCCATCGTCGTTGTCTCATATTGAGCTCCTTCTGATCAAAGATATGTTGCAAACTCTTATGATCAGTATAAATAGTACACTTAGTTCCATACAAGTAATGCCTCCAAATCTTCAAAGCAAAAACCACTGCCCCTAACTCCAAGTCATGAGTAGTGTAATTCTTTTCATGTGTTCTTAGTTGTCTGGAAGCATAAGCGATCACCTTATCCCGTTGCATCAACACACATCCCAAACCCTGTCCAGATGCGTCACAATACACCGCAAAGTCTTCCGTTCCTTCCGGTAAAGACAGAATCGGTGCACTGCAGAGTTTCTGTTTCAATAACTGGAATGCAGCTTCCTGTTTATCCATCCAGTTATACTTTGTTCCCTTGTGCGTCAGAGCTGTAAGTGGTTGAGCGATCTTTGAGAAACCCTCAATGAATCGTCGATAATAACCCGCCAAACCAAGGAATTGTCGTACCTCGGTAGGGGTCTTTGGCGCTTCCCAATTCTTAATCGCTTCAATCTTCGCTGGATCAACATGTATACCCTTTTCATTAACTATATGACCCAAGAACTGTATTTCTCGCATCCAGAAATCACATTTCGAGAACTTAGCATACAGTTGTTCTTGTTTCAATAGCTCTAGTAGTAATCGAAGATGTTCAGCATGTTCCTCCTCAGACTTTGAATAGATGAGAATGTCATCAATGAAAACAATGACAAACTTATCAAGATAAGGTTTACAAACACGATTCATGAGATCCATGAATACAGCTGGAGCGTTTGTCAACCCAAATGGCATGACCAAGAACTCATAATGGCCATATCTTGTCCTGAATGCTGTCTTCGGAATATCCTCCTCCTGAACTCTTAGTTGATGATAACCCGACCTGAGATCAATCTTCGAGTAGTAACTCGAACCTTGCAATTGATCGAACAGATCGTCAATCCTGGGTAACGGATACCGGTTCTTGATAGTAACTTTATTCAATTCCCGGTAATCGATACACATACGGAAAGTCCCGTCCTTCTTCTTTACAAACAATATTGGAGCTCCCCACGGTGAAAAACTAGGTCGTATGAAACCCTTATCCAACAATTCTTGCAATTGTGTGGATAACTCTTGCATTTCTGACGGTGCAAGTCGATAAGGCGCCCTAGCTATCGGTGCTGCGTCTGGTGTAAGATCGATTCGGAATTCCACCTGTCTCACAGGCGGTAATCCCGGCAAGTCTTCTGGAAATACCTCCGGAAACTCACAAACTATAGGTATATCTTCAAGTTTCTTCTCAGCTACCGGCTTTTCAGTTATAAGTGCTATAACTGCCGTATGACCTTTCCGCAGACATTTGTGTGCTTTCATACAAGATATGAGACGCAGTGGCGTACTGCTCTTCTCGCCTTGTACATATAATGTCTCTCCCTGCGGAAGAGGTATGCGAACAATCTTTTCATGGCATACAATTTCAGCCTGATTCTTGGACAACCAGTCCATGCCAATGACTACATCAAAACTGCCTAAGGCAATAGGCATCAAATCAATCTCTAATGCCTGACCCATCAAATCAAGGATACATCCCTTATAAATGTTTTCTACTACAATCAACTTACCATCCGCTAACTCCACAGTATAGGGACTATCTAATGCAGTGGGACTAACATCTAGTGACTTAGCAAGTGAACTAGATACAAAACTCCGGTCGGCACCAGTGTCAAATAACATAGAAGCATAGTGATTATTTAAGAGGAACGTACCCGTAACAATGTTGGGATCCTCCCGCGCTTGACGTCCTCCGATCACAAACGCCCTGCCTCTAGCACCGTTGTTGTTGTTGTTATTGTTGTTGTTATTGTTGGTGCCATTTCCATTACCGTTGCCTCCTCCATTACCATTACCATTGTTGTCCCCGCCTTTCTTAAGTTGTGGGCAATCTTTCTTGAAATGGCCCATCTTGCCGCACTCAAAACAACCTTTCTGCGCGTTGTTTTGATTGTTATTCTGGTTGTTATTATTGTTCTGTAGCTCTCCGCGACAATCCTTAGCCGCGTGCCCAATCTTGCCACACCTCTGGCACTTAGCTCTGTCACATTGGTTACCCGCATGATGGTAACCACACCTGTTGCACTTGGGGTGCTTACCAATATAGCCCCCCGATGATGATGATTGTTGGCCACTGTTGGAATTATGATAGGACTTGTTTGAGTCCTGCTTCCTGTTCTGCTGTTGGTTGTTACCCTTGAAGTTGTTATCCCACTTTCTCTTGTGATCTCCTACCTTGGTAGCAGATGTTCGCTTAGGCAGGGTCCCTTGCAACACTGCCTGGTCAGTAAGCTGATGTGCTAGACGAACAGCTTGTTGGATAGTGGTGGGATTTGCTGAAGTCACCAAACCTTGAATCTGAGGCACTAGTCCTCCAATGTATCTTTCAATCCACTTACTGGCTGGAGTAGCCATGTGTGGTAGCAGTCTGGCCAGTTCATGCGATCTGGTCGTGTACTCCTCAATATTTGACCCCTCCATCTTTAGGTGCCAATACTCTTCTTCCAACTTCTGCATTTCACTACGAGGACAATACTCCTCTTGTAGCAAAGTTTTGAAGTTGTTCCAGGTCAACGCATTTGCTTCTCCCAACCCCAGAGTCTGAACATTGGAGTTCCACCAAGTCAGTGCTGGACCCTCCAACGTTCCAGTAGCAAATTTCACCTTGCTGTCATCAGGGCAGTTGCACATTTCGAACACAGACTCGGCTTTTTCAATCCATCGGAGAAGTCCTATAGCCCCCTCCGACCCTTTGAAGTTGTGAGGTTTGCAGTCCAAGAACATCTTGAATGTGCAAACTTGTGGATTAACCAATCCCCCAGCTGGACCCTGTGGCCCTGTGTTGTGTGTCTGAGCATACTGTGCAATAGCCTCTGCGACTCTGTTGTTAATTAGCTCGTTGAGCTCAGCAACAGTCATATGTACGTTTCCCTCAGCCATTAGTTTCCTATTTATAAGAAGTGTTAGCACGAAGTCAAAATCCAATGTAACATGTGTAATTAAAACAACAACCACAACATGTAATATAATCAACACAGTTGTTGGAAACAAACAATAATTCTTCCATAAATAGAAACTTCTTTGAGTACAATACTTTTTGAAATGAAATACAAAATTTCAAACTACTAATGTAGGAACACAACCCGTTCCTAATAAGTTTAAATAAAACAAGAAAGAAAAGAAAATAATCAGTCGTCCTCGACGGTGGATTCAGGATCGGACTCAGCAACTGGTGCTGGTTCCTCCTCCTCATCCTCGTCCTGTTCCTCATTCTCAACTACTACTAAGTCCTCCAAAGCTTCAATCCTGCCCTCCAAGATCTCGGCTCGGTTCTCTGACTCCTCTAAACGACCAATCATGTTCACCATCTCATCCCGCATGTCATGAACAAGATGGGCAAGTTCATCTTGCCTCTCAATGGCATCCCATAACTCCTGAGATCTCTGTATGAGCTTGTCTTCTGCCGTATCCAGATCCCCGCGCAACTTGGCAATCTCCTCCGCGTCTGTCCTTCGCCTCTTAGGCTCAGGAGCATCTAGTGCAGGTGGTGGATGTGTAGATGGTCCTGCAGCATAGAGTCCCTGGGTATTCACCCATGGTGCCTCCACCGGATCCTCATCCGGGTCCTCAACTGGATCCTCATCTGGATCTTCCTCTGGATCCTCATCAGGATCCTCGTCTGGATCCTCCTCCGGATCCTCCTCCGGGTCTTCCTCCGGATCCTCCTCTGGATCGGAGTCCTCCATCTCATATGGTGGAGGTGATGGAATAGGTGGTGGTGGTGATGATGGTGGTGCCGGAACCATCGGCTCCTCGTCCTCGGAATCATCAATGATAACATAAGGAACGGATGATGAAGCCATGCCTGTTACATAATATCATATGTAAGTGCAGTGCCATGGAATACGTAAGCAAGTCAATTACATAATGTCATATGTAATTTCTAAGCAATGTGTATAAGCAGATGTGTCTAATGTCTAACAGTCATAGTCTAGGCCTACAAATGCAAACCTAGTTCGCTACAACCAATGGCTCTGATACCAATCTGTCACACCCCCAATTTCAACTAACGGAATCATACCGTTTGGGAGCATGACAAACCAGGATCTCAGATCATTAGACATAGCGAAGACCTCTATATGAATTTCAAAAACATACGTTGGTCTTTAAAACAAACATAATAACCAGAGTTTACAAAAAGTGCGGAAGCGTTTAAAAACCATAAACAGTTGTAAATCAAACATTACAATTCAAAGTACTTAAATATTCAGATTTAAATAATCAAAGTAAAAGAAATGCATGAGACTCTATCTTCCTAGTCCATGCCAGCTGTTACGCGCGCCTTAGCGTCCTGAGAAAACATGCAAATCAAGTCAACACAATGGTTGGTGCATAACACAGGTTTTAAGTAATCATAGAGTTCAAAACATCAGTTTGAATAACAAGTTTGTAGATAACATAATCACAAATGCACAGTCATGATAGCTAGTCATATAAACTATTTACATACGTGTTCGACACCGAAGCTGACTAGTTGCCATGCTATAGCATGTTTTCGCCTTGCCACTATTGTCTATCACAACAATAGTAAAAATGTGTTTGGTCAGTCAAACACCTGCGTAGATCCCATCTACCAGGTGAGGTTTGTCAAACCTAATAGATCTATTTCCAACTACCACGCTTTGCATTACAGCAAACTAAACGGTTCGAGGTGTGTAAGGACTTTCAAGTTGATATGTTTTCACATAATGTAAACAGATAACTCATGCAAGTGTTATGTATCTAAAAACCAGTTTGTTGCACATGTTTTCTCCCCCAAAACAGTTTAAAATAAGAAAGGGGCCGTGTACGCACCTTTGATGATAGTAGAATGATCAAGTACGTGTGAACTTGCGTAGAAATCCTCTACGAAGAATCTGTGATTTAAACAATAACCTATTGTTATTCGAATAATCGTTTTGTGCTTGAAATCACATACGTATCAACATACGTATGTTAAAGTGTGAGAATTAGGCATACGGAAGTACGCGTGCTTTTGAAATCGTTTAAATAAAATCACATTTGATTTTATTTAATTAAACGTAATTATACGCGATTTCGTGTTCGGATTAAAATATAGATTTTATCATTTCAACACGTTCATATTCTCGTTACGGTTCCAACGCAACTTGAACGGATTAAAACGGAGTTAGAACGGTTGAATTACAATATAAAAACCAAAATGGTTTTAATTCTCAAAAACCGGCCAGGTCAGGGTTCGAACCCTCGACCTACCAGTCCACACACCCAGCCACAACCAGTCGATCTATTAAAGCTTTTGTTAACAGATCCAATCCCAAATGGTTTTAAACACAAATGGGCCGGCTCTCCTTTGTCTTCCTATAGCCGAAGCAACTCATACCCGATTGACCCACCATTTCCACACAATCGATTCTTAAACCTTAGGGTTAATATTCCCAGGATTTAAACGAGTCTAATATCGACTTTAATCTTATTATGGATCAACATAAAATCCCAATTCGCGATTTGTCTAATTCCGAATATGGTTAGTCTACACCATCATTCAAACATGTTAAATTCATTATAGTTTGATAAAATTATCCTGTGCTTATCCTCCATCGGAACATTCTGAATCTACATATAGGAATCAATTTGACTCTTGAACTCGTTTATATAGAATTCCTCAAAACCGTTTTGCTCAAACACCCTAGAATTCAATCTCTTACAATTCGCAGTTACATGATGAAATTGACTTGTCATTAACCTTAATCGGTACACTCTGAAACTACCTATATACATTAATTCGATCATTAACCTCTTAACAATCGAAACCCCCAAAACCGTTTTAGTAAGAACCCTAGTTACTAGAGCCCCATCAATTTGCTATCATCAATCGAAATTGTTATAAGAATAACCTTGTTCGGCCTTTTCTGAAACTAACCATATAGTTTAATTTGAATATGAAATCCATTTAATACGAAATCCCCAAATCGTCCCATACTACGAACCCTAGAATTCGATCATTTAAAATTCGTGATCTTCAGATTCAATTAGGTTAGGGATTTACTTAGAAATGTTAGAAAGAACGTTTAGATAATGATAGTTACCTGGATTATCTTCGAATTGATATAGAACGACAATAAGCTTGTGTTTCGGCCGAGCTTAATCGAATTCTTCAATCCCGAAGCAAATGTTCTCAATTGTGATGTGTAAAAGATGCTAAGAGTGCCGATTAAAGAGTATGAAACTTCAATTTGATATAATGAAGCCGAATGTTGTGAATTCGAGTAATGAGTAGCATCGGTTTCATCTTTGAGACTTCCTTTGACTTAAATTCGACATTAGATCCAATGTAACTGTTAAGTATTGATGATAATCATCAATATGATGATTAAGAATGTTAAATCATCAGTTACAAATCGATTCATGAATAATTTCGGGTTTAATTGCAATTATTCACTCCTTTTATTCCGAATTTTGACTTTAAGAAAGTCAAAATTGATTCTTCCAATCATATACAAATTAAAATCCTATAATCTAAGTATTTTAGACTTATTTCACTTAATTCAACCCTTAGAAATCATTCTAGATCAATAACTTAACATTTCGGTTAATAAAGTTAAACCGAAAATTCCTAATTTTCATTAATTGGATCATTTAACTCATTGTTAGATTAAATTTACTCAATTGAGCTTCTCAAATACAATTGGGCCTCACTGGGCCTTCTTGGGCCTACCTTAATCTTCCCTGGCCCTACTTTGTTCCCATTGGGCCTCACTTGCCCCTTATTGGGCCTTACTAGGCCTCTCTTGGCTTATTGGGCCTACATTGACTATGTTGGGCCTAATTGATCTTGTTGAGTCTTCCTTGACCTTACTGGATCTTCTTTGGTTTTACTGGGCCTTCATTGGCCTTGTTGGGCCTTCATTGGCATTATTGGGCCTTGATTGGCCTTGTTGGGCCTGTGATAGCACCAACTCCCGTTAACAAGGTTAGTGTGAAAAGTCGGATTGTCACATTCCACCCTTCAGCGACCACCTCAACAGCATAAGTTTGGATCACCCCAAGCTTACACACCACCCATCCAACCAACCAGAACTCAGGAGCCTATTTAGGTAAACACCCCAAGTGCAACAAATACAATTTACATTTTGCCTTGGGACAGTGTGGCTATATCTGATGCCAGAGGTGCGGCAGAGGAGAACACCTCGCCAAAGATTGCAGAGGCGAGATACTAGAGAAAACCCCACAACCACAACAACAGCAACTTGAAGCACCAAAGGGCTACTTCGAATGTGGAAAACCAGGGCACTTCAAGAAGGATTGCCCACATCTAAAGAACAACAAAAATAACGGGAACAAAAATGGTCCGAAGGGACGAGCCTTCGTGATCGGGGCTAAGGAAGCTAGAAGGGATCCCAACCTCGCAACAGATACATATCTCCTAAACGATCATTACGCTTCTGTATTATTTGATACTGGTGCTGAGAGAAGTTTTATATCTAAGGATTTTAGTTAGATACTTGCCATAACCCCAACACCCTTAGAGGTTGAATATACTGTAGAGCTAGCTCATGGTAAACTGATTGTAACTAAGCACATTCTGAAGGAATGCACTTTAGAGCTAGCAAACCATAAGTTTAAGATTGATCTCACGCCAGTCACACTAGGCAGTTTGGATGTCGTAGTGGGCATGGATTGGTTGTCTGGAAACCAAGCTAAAATAGTTTATCACGATAAGGTTGTACGTATACCCCTCCCTAGTGGAGAAACCCTAGTCATCAACGGCGAAAGGAGCGACACTCTTCTTAACATCATCTCGTGCATGAAAGCTCACAAATGCCAACGAAAGGGATACACGGCCATACAGGCACTTATCACCGACAAGACTGAAGAAGAAAAGAAAACAGAAGACATCCCAGTCATATGCGACTATCCCGACGTATTCCCTGAGGATCTACCAGGACTACCACCACCTCGACAAGTGGAGTTCCGAATAGACCTCACATCGGGAGAAGCACCTATCGCACGAGCACCCTACCGACTTGCACCTTCAGAGATGCAGGAACTATCCAATCAACTGCAAGAGCTGTTGGATAAAGGATTTATTAGACCAAGCTTCTCACAGTGGGGAGCTCTGGTCTTGTTCGTAAAGAATAAGGGTGGCACATTTCGTATGTTCATCGACTATCGGGAATTGAACAAAGTGACAATTAAGAACCGGTACCCTCTACCTCGCATTAACGATCTATTCGATCAGTTGCAAGGATCGAGTTACTACTCCAAGATCGATTGGCGATCTGGGTACCACCAGTTGAGAATCTAAGAGGAAGATATCCCCAAGACAGCTTTCCTCACACGGTATGGCCATTACGAGTTTTTGGTCATGCCATTTGGGCTGACTAATGCACCCGCAGTATTCATGGACCTCATAAATAGAGTATACGAAACCTATCTCGATAAGTTTATCATTGTTTTCATCGATGATATTCTCATCTACTCCAAAGTCAAGAAGAACACAAAGAGCATCTTCAATTGGCTCTTGAACTCTTACGACAGTAGAAGCTGTATGCTAAGCTCTCCAAATGCGAGTTCTGGATTCAAGAAGTCCAATTCTTGGGTCATGTTGTTAATAAACAAGGGATTCATGTGGATAAATCCAAGATAGAGGCGATCAAGAACTGGGAAGCACCGAAGACCCCAACAGAGGTGCGGCAATTCCTACGCTTGGCAGGCTATTATCGACGATTTATTGAAGGATTTTCCAAGATATCCCGACCACTCACATCTCTCACTCTCAAAGACAAGAAATATCTCTAGACTGATAAACAAGAAGCTGCATTTCAACTTCTGAAGAAAAAGCTCTGTAGTGCACCCATCTTATCTCTTCCTGATGGAACGGACGAATTTGTAGTATACTGCGATGCCTCGATACAAGGATTCGGCTGCGTGCTGATGCAGCGAGAGAAGGTGATCGCATATGCTTCTCGACAACTGAGAGTCCACGAGAAGAACTACACCACCCACGACTTGGAACTTGGAGCCGTGGTATTCGCACTCAAGATCTAGAGACACTACCTGTATGGTACAAAGTGTACTATATACACTGATCACAAGGGTCTCCAACACAGGGAAGGCCAATGTAGTGGCCGATGCCCTAAGCCGAAAGAATACCTCGAAACCCAAGAGGGTACGAGCTCTACAACTCACCATTCATCCCAATCTCCCTGAACAAATACGTAGTGCCCAAGTTGAGGCATTGAAAGAAGAAAACCTAGTGGCTGAATCGCTAAGGGGAATAAAGAAACAACTAGAAGTCAAAGCTGACGGCATGCACTATTTCATGGAAAGTGTCTGGGTTCCACACCACGGAAACTTAAGAGACCTTGTGATGGATGAGGCTCATAAGTTCTGATATTCCGTTCACCTTGGATCAGATAATATGTATCATGATCTGAAGATCCTTTATTGGTGGCCAAACATGAAAGCCGACATTGCCACTTACGTAAGCAAATGCTTGACTTGTGCCAAAGTGAAGGTTGAGTACCATAAGCCATATGGATTACTCACGCAACAAGAGATCCCTATGTGGAAGTGGGAACAGATCTCCATGGATTTCATTACCAAATTACCACGTACTCCTAGTGGATGTGACACAATCTGGGTAATTGTGGATCGACTGACCAAGTCAGCACATTTTCTTGTGATTAAAGGAAATGACAAGATGGAAAAACTAGCCAGAATCTATGTCAAGGAAGTAGTCTCGCGCCATGGAGTGCCAATCTCCATCATCTCCGGCCGAGATGCTAGATTCACTTCTAACTTCTGGAAATCACTACGAAGTCTCTTGGTACACGGTTGGATATGAGTACAGCATACCACCCACAAACAGATGGCCAGAGCGAACGCACAATACAAACTCTCGAAGACATGCTACGAGCGTGCGTAGTAGACTTCGGCAATAGCTGGGAAACTCACCTACCGCTGGTGGAGTTCTCCTACAACAACAGTTATCATACGAGCATCAAAGTAGCGCCTTTTGAGGCACTTTATGGCAGAAAATGCCGATCACCCATCTGCTGGGTGGAAGTGGGCGACAGTCAGCTCACTGGCCCGGAACTCGTACACGAAACGACGGAGAAAATCGTGCAAATCAGAAAACCGCATGGCAGCAGCTCATGATCGTCAAAAGAGCTATGCCGACAAACGCCAAAAGCCTCTGTAATTTCAGATAGTAGATAAAGTCCTTCTGAAAGTTTCGCCATGGAAAGGCGTTATTCGTTTTGGGAAACGAGGCAAACTGAACCCACGGTATATTGGACCATTTGAAATCCTGAAGAGGATTGGTCCGGTGGCATACCAACTCAACCTACCAGCCAAACTCGATGGAGTTCACAACGTGTTTCATGTCTCGAACTTGAAAAAATGTCTATCCGATGAGACACTTGTGATTCCACTGGACGAGATTCAGGTGGATGAACAGCTACGATTCGTGGAAGAACCAGTAGAGAACTAGAGATCATGGACCGTGAGGTCAAACAACTCAAACAAAGTCGGATTCCGATCATCAGAGTCCAATGGAACTCAAAACACGGACCTGAATTCACATGGGAACGTGAAGATCAGATGATGTGAAAATATCCCCACCTCTTCAAACAGACAACGTCGAACGTCGACAACAATGGATAAATTTCGGGATGAAATTTCCTTTCAATAGGGGGATGATGTGACAACCAGGAAATTTTTTTTCTCAAACACTACCAACAACAACCAAATTTCGAGACGAAATTTCTTTCAACAAGGGGATGATGTGACACCCGGAAATTTCAGGTAAATTGCGACTCTTACATCCTTTACATTTCACATTCATACTTGTTGCATTTCATTTAATTATGTTTAATTAGATTAGTCAAGCACAAACAACTGTGAAACGATAGTTCGAGGAACTATCAAATCATACATTGCACACTGCTTTTGGAAACCAAGTGTGGCAAACACAAACACAAACGCAAAACAATAATTCGGGGAATTATTGGATTGTGCATTACATGTTGATTATGTTTAATCAATCATGCAAATGGTTCGTAACGACGAACACAAACTATCAAAGATAATTCGAGAAATTATCGAAACACACACACGAGTCTCACGAACGTTGGTGTTCAAACAATAATCGAAAAACTTATGCTTTATTATGTGATTAAGTGCTAAACATGTGCTAGATGTTTAGGATAAACGATAAGGATCGAACTCGAACGAAAACGAAAACGAATCAACGGAATCGAAAAACTAAGAAATAGATCCTTCACGGTACGCCAAGCATCCTCAACGAGATCCCCGGCGGCACACGAATAATGAACGGGAGTTTTGAACTCCGCATTTTTGGCGGTACGCCAAGGCCATGCACAAGGGCCTTGGAGGTACGTGTCGTGTTTCGGGATGAAAAATGAATATTATCTTCATTGCGGTAGGCCGAGGCCATGCATGATCGCCCTTGGCGGTACGCGACGGGTCCTAGACGATAAAACCTTATAAAATTAACCCCATTCTCTTTCTATCCGGTTCTTTTACATTTCCTCCGAACTTCTACCCTCTCTCGACCAAAATCTTCTGGAACTAAACCTCTAACCCTCTAGAAACACTATTGGAGCCATTCCTTGGTGATTAAAGGCCATAGTTACATCAAAGAAACCTTGGAATCCATCCATGAACAAGAAGGATGAATCCAACCACATTTGGAAGCTCCACAACCTCTGTTTAACTCAAACTCAGTCATCTAAGAGCTCCTAAGGTAGTCTTTTATGCTTATCTAGTGATAGATCGTACATGCATAGTGTAAAAACACACATGTAACTCCATGTGGCTATTGTGCACAAATTTGTTGGCGATTTTATGTGATATTGATGTAGATCTACTGATTTTAGAGTATAGGATTGATTGGATTGAGTTTTGGATAGGTTATTTTGATGATTGGTAGAACTTGCCATAAAAGGAAACCTTTATGTTGCATGTGATGGATTTGTGATGATCTAGACATGTTAGACATGTCTAGATGTTGTCAAATGCATATTTAAGTGTTTAGAAACACGTTTGAGTATTTGATTTTATGAAAAACATGGTTTTATAGAAACTTAGTATAAAAGGAAACTTTTTGAAATCAAAAGAGGGGTTTTGATGTTTTAACGTATTTTGGTGATTTGTGATTCTGGAAATATGTTTAAGAATGATTTCTAAGCATATTGAAAACTTTGATTTTTGAAACGAACATTTAAAAGGATACTTACTATTTTAGGAAACTTTATTTGGGGCAAACGCCATAAACGGTGATTTATGCTCAAACGATATGTTTCAAGAGTTTAAACGTGTTTTTATAAACATACTAGAGGTATTGATTTTGTGAAATGGGATTTCATAACTATACTTTCCAAAAATAAAAACTTTCTAAATATAGAAACTTTCCCGAAACGGAAACGTTATGAGTTTCGAAACATGACTTATGGGAAAACATCATGATTAGAGTCGTAGGATGCATGTTGATGTCTTACTTGCATTTATGACACATAAACGAACTGAACACAACAAATGTATCACCAACGATTCGTCGAGTCAACACAAGTCAACGCACACACACTCGGTTGAGCACACCAACACACCACAGAAAGCAGCTCTGGACATTTCTTCAATAGGAAGGCAACATGAACAGTTAGAAGTATTCGGAAGTCTTTGTATCGGAAGCTGTTAATCATTCTCCAAGCTTGATCTTAATAAGAACATTGTTATGGTATCAGAAGTTCTAGCTGGTTTGGGAACCTTTCGATGTTCTTTTTAACTGAAAGACATTTGTGGGATACTGATCATCCAAATCATTAAGGCTTGCAACATAATATGATCTTCAGAAGCTTTTTCTTACGTCCTTGGAAGGCTTAGTCAAATACTGATCATTCAAATCTTTGAGGCGTGCAATATAATGTGATCTTCGAAAGCTTTGTCTCCTGTCTTGTTATCAGAAGGACAAAGTTATCATTTGAAAGTATATACTCTTCCAAAGGTTAATTATTCCTTACGATATCTTCTCTTGGACTTGTGGGAGATTGGTGAGTTTAAGGGAGTTAGTGTATTTAATAAACACCAAACTTTTTGATCTCACGCTTATAGACTTAAATACAATTTTAAATAAAAAAAAAATTCGTTACAGATTTCATAATTAATTTACGGTAAATTCCTTTAATTAATAGTGTATTTTCTTATTTTCTTTATCCATGATATATCATCTATGATTTACATCTATAACAAATATAATCCATAATATACGATGTTAAATGGAAAAAAGTGAAGAGAAGCCAAAAAATAAATGGGTTAAAATGATGACAAATGTTTCAAATAATGTTTATTTATTAATTTTAGTATTCAACATTATTTGATTTTCATATTATTTAATAAAAGTTTTACCAATGAATTAAACTTCCACTGTGCTACGGAAACAAACCTCGCTTACAAAGATGATAGAAAAGGTGTAGTGTTTAACCAAAATGCCTTCGTATTTATTAAGGCGTGTTTGTCCTCAAGGGTTTATGTATTTATAATTATAAATTTAATTTTACATTTTCGAATTGAGTTCAAAATCTTATCTTACTTCTCTAATAAATCAAGGTTTTCTAGGGACACATGGCGCATCCCTATAGCACCTTGCACTTCTTTTCCCGCCTAAAACATCTTATCCTACTTTTTACTTAACTGATAAATAAATGTTTTTAAAGACACTTGGCACATTCGTATAGCACCTTGATGTTTTTTTCTCGCGTCTCTCTCCTATAAATATATTATATATTAAATATACTTTAAACACATTTTAAAATTAAAAATAAGACCTTTTCAAAATAATAAAGATATTTTAATATTAAAAACACACTTTTTTAATAAAAAAAATTATTATGAAATATAGAATGTTTAAAAATAGTTTTGCAAAATGAAATTTATAAAAAAACAAAATTTGTAAAAATTAATGTTTAAAAAATAATATAATTATTTTATTTTCTAATCTATGAAATTATATTTAATCCTATTTTATATTAAAAAATCTTCTTATATAATTTAAATTTTTCTTAGTATCTATTAGTTTATAATATTTTTTATTCATCTCGTTTAATACACGGGATGCTAACCTAGTTAAATATATAACCAACCATTTTTATCTTACTTTTTTTCCGTTTTACTCATTTCTTTGTGACCTTGTAACAAACTTATTTGATACTACACAAAACATTTTTACATAAAAACAATTAATGTTTCTTCGAAATATTTATTGAAAAAGACTATATTACCTTGAAAGTAGTATAATATTTAAAATTAATGGCAACGTCTTTACGATATTTTTATCATCAAGGTTTGCCAAATAATGCTTACAAAAGCTTAATTGGATTCACGATAACTTTATGATTTTACTGATAAGATTATGGATTGAAGTTTCGTTTGTAACAAAATCTATTACTGGTTTTTTCAGTTGTGAGTTTCCTTTTGTGATGAATAGACCTGGTCAACCTCATATTGTTCTTCATGATAAAATGGCAATATATTTGCAAGGGTGATTCGGTTGTTCGGGCCTTTCCTATTAAAAAAAAGAGAATAATGGTGAATTGCTACCGATTAACGTTTAACACACACATATAAATAAATTAAAAACCATTATCTTTAGATATGTAATATAATATTATCATAAGAAAATTAAAAATAATAATACAATGTAAAAAAATATAAGCACTTGTTTTACGCATGTTATGCGTATACCACAAAATAACGTTTTATAATGTGTAACAACTAGTATATTTTGTTGATTTTTATTTATATTATAACAGTATATATTACATAATGAAACTAGAAAGGTAAAAGAAATTTGAACATCGAATTTTTATAGGGTTTCTCAAATTAACATTCTTTTTGTGCACACGCGAAAACAAAAAAGATTACCACTATTTCAACTATTAAATTACATTCGCACTTTATATTATTTATTACTAGAGATTGTACATGGTGTAGGTCCTCAAACTGATCAAGATCCAAACTTTATCTCTGTAAACATCATCATTGATCTCTAACAAGTGCGGAATCCAAGTTAGAAACAAGAAAGCAAGTAGAAAAATGCAAACTTTATAAATATTGCAAAACTTCGAGTACAAGCGCCTCAATACGTCTAGAGAGCGTATGCCTCGGGATTCCAACCTAAACCTGTACAAAATACGTCTATTTATACTAGGCTTAGGTGTACACGAAATCTAGATACAAAAGGTTCTAGTACACGATAACTTCGTGTACTCGAAAAGCTGTACACGAAATTATCCAAAAAACTTTGACTCTTCCGGGTTGACTTTGTCAGTCTTCATCGTTTGGCGGGCTCTACAAACTCCCCCTAGACTGGCGAAGTCATCCGATAGGAAGAGTAACACTGTGTGGCCCTGCTCCAGCATACAGCTTCAGCTTCATGGCATAAGCAACAACTCGTGTAAATGGCTTAGCCAGCTCATCATTTCCGGAATATACTCATATAGGAGAGTTGTGCAGCTTCATCATGTCATCCTTACCATACTTCAGAAGATCCATAGGGTCAAGAATCATGTCGATGTCATCAATATCGTCCATATTCCTAAGAATGACTGCAGCAAGGTTCAGATCATCAAAATACCAAGATAGAAATTTAGCCAAAGAGTTATCAGGAACTCTTGGCGAGACGGGGACTGCTTGCTCTACATGAGGAGGAGGGTACTTATAGTACACCCAAGGCTTCTTTGTTTTTGGATCTATGATGCACGAAGAGACAAAACGTCGTCCCTTTGCCGTGCGCATCACAGGGAAATTCTTCTCACACTGATCTTTGATAAACTTTGCGAACAAATCAGCCTGTGAGTCCTTAGACGGGTTGAAGAACATAGCCTTGTCAATGCTTCTGATGTCTACTTTGGGCAACGAACAAAAATCTCTTGGCTTTTTGTAGAACTCGACCTTTCCACTCATCCGTTTCACCAAGTAGATATCTCTTTGCTTGTCGTACATCCAGCAGCATACATTTGATCTATCATTGCGAACTGCAAATAGGTTTCTGTCATCGGAAATGAAGGTATGCTCTGGATGCTGGTCGCCCATCTCTTTGAACCAAGCTGCTTTATCTACTGGAGGAGCAGGCGTCCAGTCCTTCTTTTGATCAAACCAGCTATCTATCACTTCATTCAGATAAGTGATCTCATTTCCCAATGCATCAATGTATTTGTGGGCATACAGATAATCGATATAAGGATCTGATGACACATTCCCAAGAATTATATTTTCTGGTTCTTCTTCTACAGATGCCCCTGCAGAAGACTTGGCTTGATCATTCTTCAGATGGCTTGGTGACCCAAAATCAAAATCATCCGGAAGATCATCAAATATACTGTCAAGTCCGGCTCCAGTAGTCTCGTCTGGCTGTACACAATCACCGAAAAGGATGTCATCTGGAATGTCTCCAAATAGATCATCATACAGACCAGAAGGCTTTTCGGAAGATGATGGATTCCCAGAGTCTCCACCTTGATCTTTGTCATCAGGAGGACCTTGGTCTTTATCTTTGTCATCTCCATCTTTATCATCTTTGTCGCCTTGGTCGTCTTTATCATCCTTGTCCTTCTTTTCATCCTTATCTTTCTTTTGATCTTGTTCATCATTTCCATCATTATCATCATCATCACTGTCATCACTGTCATCACTGACATCCATGACTTCATCTTCAGACTCGGAGACTTCTTCTCCTTTGAGTCGTTTGATATCCCTCTGCATCTTGTGGTTCTCTAATAAAAGAATTCTGATGAATTTCTCATGCGCCTTGACCTTTCCTCTGCACTTGTTCAGATGAGAACATATTTTGATCTTCCCTTCACGCAGGTTCATGATCATTTTGTCTTTATCTCCGCATCTTTCTCTAACTGATAGACTCGCTCCTGAAGTCCAATGAGATCCACAGGCACCTGCACAGGTTCGTAGGGTGAATCGGAACGCAAAGGAGATTTTCCTTTGCTGCTTCCGGAATGGGGTGAAGGTGATTTGGTCTTGGTTTTGGCTTTAGGCGGAATGGTGACTGATGGACGTGTGGAGGGAACTCGGATGATGAGTTTGGTTTTCGAAGGTTTGGATGCAGGTTTAGGTTGTTGTGGCTTAATGGGTTGAGAAGGTTTAGGCGGTGGAGGTGGTTGAGTGACAAGCGGTGGTGAAGGTGGTTTTGTGACATGAGGTGGTGATGGTGGTAATGTGACATGAGGTGGTGATGGTGGTTTAGTGACGTGAGGTGGTGATGGTGGTAATGTGACATGAGGTGGTGATGGCGGTTTGGTGACGGGAGTGGGTTTAACGGGTGCCTGTGTCATGACAGCAGCAGCAGAAGAGAAAGATAAACTTGAGAACATCTTTTGAAGTCGAGGATCTCTGGTTCTCTTAACCATTGTCTTTTGCCTCTTCTTCTTTGGCGAAGACTCAGGAGTTGGAGTGTAATCCGTATCTTGAGCTTCTTCTCGTTCCTGTCTGGTTGGTGGCTTTTCAGGAACAAAATCTTCGCTTGAAGAAGATGAAGAATCATTAGCAGCAGCAGCTTTACTAGCTTTAACACTTGAGCCTGTAGCATGAGTATCATGCTCCTCGGCAACTATTGCCACTGGGGTTCCAGGCATGTCTTCATCTACACCTTCTCCCACGAATCTTCCAAACTTCATTAGGGGCCTTTGACCAATGTACTGTTTCTTTCCTCGTTTGTTCATCTTCATGTAGCCAAAGATATCGTCTCGCATCCTCTTAACTTCCAGTGAACCAAATGTGCGTTGCAGGTTCGGATATCTTTTATCCAGAATAATCTGAATGAATCTTGGAAAGGCCAGGAATCTCTCTTTCCTCTTGCCTTTGATGTTCGCGTGCATATCCTGAAAAATCATCCTTGAGAAGTTGAAGTCTTCTCCAAGTGCTAGGGCCACCATACAAGAGCTAAGTGTCTGGTTGAGTACATCATATCCCCCTTTTCGTCCAGAAAGACACTGTGTCACCACGTGTGCTAGATATCTCCAATACGGATGCAGTAGTTTCTTCTCAGTGGGTGGGTAAGCGCCTTCATGTCCCATCTGATAAACAGTTTTGTTTACCAGCTCTTGATCTAGCTCAACAGGATCAGATTCTTTGTCTCCGAACTGCAGGCAATCTCTAATAATTTGCTCTGAAATAGTGATGGAGTGACCCTGGATCTTTCCGACTATACTGATGTTTCCATCCGCATCAATACTCTCCTCTACTGAGCTCCAGAAGTCTCGAATAAATGAGGTAACGATTTGAGGGTACTCCATGATAGCGTAGTTGACGGGGGACAGTATCAGGCCTTCAATCATGCTCTGAAACTCTGAGTGCTTGGCTGGTGGTTTCCCAAGGAATGCGGTCATATTGTGATCGTGCACAAATCTTAAGTCAGCCATCTGAAACAGAAAACTGATTAAGTTAGATAAACATGAAGTGTACACGAAACAACAGTTGTACACGAATGATTCGTAAAATTGTCTAAGTCTTAGTGTTCACGAAGACCAGAATGATCATGAAGATTGAATTTGTTGAAAATTTTCTAAGTCTTGTGTACACGAAAACCATGATGTACACGAAGTACATATTGTATACGAAATCCACTATGTACACGAAATGGAACTTGTACACGAAAATGTGATCTATACACGAAGTTCATTCTGTACACGAAATTTAGTCTGTACACGAAATATTGGTTGTATACGAAGTATTCGTGTACACGAAGTTGAGAAATTTCGTGTACTCAAAATCCTTAGTGAAGTTTATCATTTTGGCTCCTTAGAACTTCTAAACCGATTCAATATACTCGGAATTGAAAGGCGACCAACATATTTACAAATTGCCTTTCAATTTTAAGTATTTCTTGGTCAATTTGACCAAAAACCTCCTGTACACGAAATTTGCGTATTCGAAAATCATTTTTGACCATAACTTTCGAATCCACGGTCAAAATTTGATAAAACTCTATACCTAAGGTCGCCTAATGATGGTCTATAGGATAGCCGGAGTAGAATTTTGAAATCGGGTCTAGAGGTTGAGATCGCCTAAGAAAGAAAGATTTTGTACTCGAAATTGATGTTGTACTCGAAACTCTCTGTATTCGAAATCTAACTGATCTTCAAACACTCTGCCTATACTCGAAATAGCTGAACTCTAAAAATTTTGATCTCGAAAATACTTAAGAAAAATTTATAAAATTATTTCTTAAGATTCAGAGTCCCAAATTTATGCAGTAGCTAGTAGGAGTAAAGAAGAATGATAAAGTAGCAAACTTGCCTAGAAAAGTTGTCACCTTGATGATGAAAAGAGCACTCAAGCTCTGATACCACTTGTAGGTCCTCAAACTGATCAAGATCCAAACTTTATCTCTGTAAACATCATCATTGATCTCTAACAAGTGCGGAATCCAAGTTAGAAACAAGAAAGCAAGTAGAAAAATGCAAACTTTATAAATATTGCAAAACTTCGAGTACAAGCGCCTCAATACTTCTAGAGAGCGTATGCCTCGGGATTCCAACCTAAACCTGTACAAAATACGTCTATTTATACTAGGCTTAGGTGTACACGAAATCTAGATACAAAAGGTTCGAGTACACGATAACTTCGTGTACTCGAAAAGCTGTACACGAAATTATCCAAAAAACTTTGACTCTTCCGGGTTGACTTTGTCAGTCTTCATCGTTTGGCGGGCTCTACACATGGGCTAGTCCCTGGTCCCACAATAACAATTAATGGTAAAAACGTCAAAATTATTATATATCACCTCGACTAGTTTAATAGCATGTGTAGTACGTTAGTTACAATAAAAAGATACTTCAAATATTACTAATGAAAATTTAGATAATATAAAAAAATGATTAAATATTAAATACTATGAGTAATGAAATAAATATATTACTTTTCAAATACTATTTTTTTTAAAGTTTGTTTTTTAAATATTTTGTTTTAGATAATTTTTATATCTTTTAATAATTCAGTTTTTTAAATAAAAGTGTGTATTTTAATATTAAAATATTTTTAACGTATTAAAAATTAAAAGGGTTTTGCCATAGCAGTAATCCATGACTTTACAAATGGGAGATCATGAGTTTAAATCTCTCCTAAGGTATATTGGGGCTAAAGGTCAAGGGGTTTTTCCAAAGGGTTTACTCATGGGGCGAGGTATCTGGGTTCAGATGTTGTCATATAACTCGAGTATTGCTCGATGATATCCTGGGTTCACTGTTGCTATTCA
Organism: Mikania micrantha; assembly: GCA_009363875.1. Lineage (NCBI taxonomy): Eukaryota > Viridiplantae > Streptophyta > Magnoliopsida > Asterales > Asteraceae > Mikania > Mikania micrantha. The sequence goes on along the minus strand of CM018691.1, from coordinate 54,102,141 downwards.
AAAAAATAATGTATTAAAAATCTTTTTTTTTATTTAAGCATGTATAAAGTATATATAAAACTAGGTTATACACTCATGTGTTACACGAGTTAATAAATAAAAAATATGTGATAATTTGATTATGTATTCATAAATTTACATAATTAAAAATTCAATATTGGTTATACCTTTTATATTAAAAGAATTTAAAAATAAAATTTATAAAAAAATTGCTTAATATTTGTGTGTGTATATAGCATTAATCATAAATGATAGTTATTATCATACTAGGTTATTACCCCGTGTATTACACGGATTAAATATAAAATATTAAATAATTAGTAATAAAAAATTAAAATTAAACAATATTTTGTTATAAATTAATTAGATTACGTATTAATGAGTATTTTAAGTAATAAAATAATAATTAAAATTTTTAATAACTAAAGAAATAATACATAGCCTACTTGTTTTGAAAAAATACAGATTCTTGAACTAACTGATGTTACAAATTCATTAACTTTTTTATTTAAAACTAATTGTTACAAATCAAGAAAATAATGTACAATTTATATAATTATTAAAGTTAAATAACTTAATTTGATAATATCATTTAACATAAATAACTAAAGTTTAATTTTTCCTATTATTTTTTTAACTTTTGGTTGAACATAACTATTTTAAGCAACTTGTTTTAAGAAATATCACGTGTTTATAAAAATACCAGTATTTGAAAACTATGATTTATGGGGTATTTTATTTTTAAAAATTGTTTTTTATTAAACTTTTATTTTCTAAAAATACTAACTTTTTAACAAAATTTATTTTTAGAAGGTTTCATATTTTATAAATTTTTTTTGAAGTGTGCTTTTTAATAAAAGTATATTTGAATTTTAATTTATTAAAAACTTTTTTCTTGCATGTAAGAAGACACATAATATTATTACTAAGTAATATTAGAGTTAAATGCAATTTGCAACCCTGTGGTTTGTTTGTTGATGGAGGTTGCAACCCTTCTTTTTTATTTTTGCAACTTGCAACATTGTGTTTTTGAAAAGCCTGCAACATGTACTCATTCAGTTAAAATTAACATCTCTGTTAGGTAATGAAGGTTAAAACTGTAATTTATTATTAAATTAATAGTCTTATTCTAATAACCGTGTTTGTGTGTTTGCTAATTCAAGATACATCAGTAGACCTAAAATTAACATCATGATATGTTTCACCCTGACATGCTAAAAAGATCGTGTTTGTGTGTTTGCTAAGTCATAAAAGTCATGAATTTTCCATCAAGTTTAACCTAACAAAGTGTTTATAAATGGTTAATTGCTGATTATGAAGCCCAAAACGGAAACTTGAAGTCTGCAAATATATGGGTTGGAGAAGACCGGGAGATGAAAGTATAATGCCATATGATTTGGATTCTTTTGTAATGTTTTATGCACCAATATTCGTCTTTTTATGCACAAAAACTTGAAATTAAGTATTTTATATCTGATAGTTGTAATTTTAATGCAATGTATAACTATTTGGCTATTTGTCATGTAAATTTGCTTTAGTTTTTTCAATTAAGACAACACACACAATTATACTTCATTGATTTACATGGGTCTGTTTACGATAAGTGATTTAAAAATTGTTCGGTTAGAATAGAGGTTTACGACATAATTAATTAAATAGGTCGTGCTCAGATTTATGACCTTGTCCATAGGGGTGTTCAACGACCAGGTTAACAACTTTTTTGGTCTATTAAGTTCGGTTTAATCGGTTTTGAAAATTTTTTAACCTAACCGAAACCGAACCGAACGAAAGTCCCGATAGTTACCAGTATTTTGATATAAGACTATTAATTTGATAATAAATAAAAAAATTACAATTTTACCCTCATAAACTAACAAAATTATGTTAACTTCAACTGAATGGGTGCATATTGAAAGATTTCTAAAAACACAGGGTTGCAAGTTGCAAAATTTAAAAAAAAGGTTGCAACATTCAGTAATAAATAAACCACAAGGGTGCAAATTGCATTTAACTCTTAATATTATAAGTATTTAATATGAGAGAATGTAAAGTTAAATAACTTAATTTGATAATATCATAAAAAAATAAATAACTAAAGTTTAATTTTTCCTATCATTTTTATAACTTTTGGTTGAACATAACTATTTTAAGCAATTTATTTTAAGAAATATCATGTGTTTATAAAAACACCAGTATTTGAAAACTATGATTTATGGTGTATTTTATTTTATTTTTTAAAAATTGTTTTTTATTAAACTATTATTTTCTAAAAATATTAACTTTTTAACAAAATTGATTTTTAGAAAGTTTCATATTTTATTAACTTTTTGAAGTGTGCTTTTTAATAAAAATACATTTGATTTTTAATTTATTAAAAAAAAATTTTTTTTGCATGTAAAAAGACAAATAATATTATTACTAATTAATATTATAAGTATTTAATATGAGAGAATGTATGTAATTAATAAGATAGAGAATTGAATAAGATTATATAGAAATGACAAGTGGCAAGAAAACATGAGAATGTGACATGTGGCAAAACTTATTTTTGTTTATTAGAATAGAAAGATTGTTAATTATTAGTATTAATTAATTCAATTATGTAAACAATGTATATTATTAATAACATTAATTGTGAGCTCTTATATTTAAAATAAAAATTTTTTGTTTGGAATAATAAGAGATTGACATGTGTCATTATTTGAAATCATTTATTAGTATAGGAAGGTTTAATAATATTATTTAACTAGGTTATAACTCTGTGTATTTCACGGGGTTAGATAGTTAATATAATCTAATTAAAATGCATTATGTTAAATAAGTAATGTTTTGAAGTGTATGACTACAAATACAAATTTAAAGTGTGTAACAACTTTTAAATACACAAACCAATGGATGTTAAGTTTAAAACACAAACAATTTATGTTGATAATGTTCGTGTTTACAATTGCAGGAAAAAAATCAAACAAGTAAGTTAAAAAAATATATACAACATAAATAATAAGTATTATTAATGTAAAAAATAGCATCAATTAAATTTTTAATAATTTTAATGCATGTAGTATATTATGGAGAAATAAATAAAAAGTACAATTTTAAAAACATAGCATAGTTAAATTTATACAACATTTTTTTGATTCAAAACAAATAATTATAAATATGTAATTTTAATAATAATAAAATAAATGTTAAAAGAGTAATATAAATTAAATTTGTTGACATAAAGTTTGTTTAGAAGGCTTAACTTATTAGAATTGATCGATATTTAGTTTTATCAATATGAATATCAATAAAGTTAACGTACCTTCCTTTTTTTTTCCAACAAATAAACAACTAAATAAAATTATTCAAACTAATTAGGTGAAACCATAAACCAAACCGTTAACAAGTATTTTAAATATTGAAAACTGAAACAAAATTGTTAAAAATAAAAACCAAATCAAACCAAACCGTTATCAATAGTTTGGTTTTACGGTTTGGTTTTGGACTTGAGCCTGTTAAAAACAAAAACCAAATCAAACCGAACAGTTTTATAGTTTGAGATAAATTAATTACACTAAATCCAAATGTATTTTTTTTAATGTGTATCAATCATAACCCGATGACACACAAACAAACACATATGGTCCATTTTGGGTTTTTACGACCTATTTTGATGAAAACAGTAAATCAGACCGTTTATTATTGTCTGTTGCTATAAAAAAGTAATATTAAATTGGGATAATATGTAACATCCGGACCCGTCTACCACCAATATTGTCCGCTTTGTCCACTAGGAGCTCACGGTTTTGCATTCGGTTGCCCGGGTGAAAACTTCCCATGGAGGTCACCCAACCCTGAATTGCTACAACCCTAGCTCGCTTAACTGTGGAGTTTTCATGTGCTCCATAGCCAGCTAAGCTGAAAGCGCGTTGGTGATGTAAGAGGCGGATTGTTAGTTATGAGATATGAATATTTTATAAGGTTTATTGATTTAAATTAAACTTAATCCTTTAATACCTAATTAAATAATCAATTAAACTATTTGCATATTGTATTTCTCTTATTTAATTTAAATTAGAATTGGGGTTAATTTTTTTTGAACGGCAATTTGGATCACTGACGGGTCATAGACCCACTCGATCATATCCACACCCAATAGGAGGAAACCCATCATAGGTGAGAGAAAACCCCTAGCTTAGCATGAAACCACTATTTTGTTCATGTCAGGACTTGAACCCGTGACCTCCCCAATATTGAAGCCACAGAGTACCTCTTTTCAACCACTTGAGCTGAGGATCATTCGTTATTGGGGTTAATACTTTTATAATTTTTGCTGCAAATTTCGAATATGTAAAAAAATGTTTAGAATAGCAGAAAGATAGTTTGAAGAAAAAGAAAACCGATAAAAATGATGTATGAGTTACTTACAAACGTTGTTGATGCAATCTGTTTTGAAGTAAAGAACTTTGATCTAAAAGCTTGTGAGATCAGGAAGGCTTGTGAGCGCGTGTACTTTGATCTAAAAGCTTCGTGATGGTAAAAAGAACCTGTGTATTCGATTGATTGAGGTTTTATACCTATTTAGATTGAGTTTTGATTTCTAGTTCACGTTCATATTTTAGGCCATGATTTACGCATTAAACATGATTACGATTCATAATTGTTGATTGATTCTAATTCACGTGATCCAGTACTTGCTAAAACTAGTTTCAAATCGAACTGGAAACCGCGTGTGCAAGCCGGGTAAAGAGGAGGGAGGTGTTTGTTAATTTACAGCTTTGGTCCCTCCTTCTTTCATTTGTTTCAGTTTTTAACCAATTTTTTTCCCTCTCACAATTAAGGTTTATAGAATACTCCTTTTAACCCCTCTAGTTTTAATTGTTTTATCACCATAAACTTATAAAACCCTTATTAATAATTTAACATTTATATGTTAAAACTAACTAAGAGTTTATAAATATCATTTTAAGTTTAATAAACTTTTATTTTTAAATATTTATTGTTTTATGCTCAATTGTTTTTTTTAATAATAATAATAATAATAAATAATCATTTATTTATTTTGATATATATATATATTATACATTTGAACATCATTATTTTATGAAAATTAATATTATTTTATGATTAAAATAAATTGTATTACTATGTTTAATATTGAAATTGTTTCTTGTATTATAAAATAATTGTTCCATCACACTTATTTATTTTGTAGTATTTTATTTACTTATGAGTATTTGTGTAGGTAATACACACACATATGAATGATTATGTTTAAGGGATAATTCGAACATGATCATAATATTCGAATTCGCAGCGGAAAAACCCTGGGGATTACATAATATCATATATCTCCTTATTAAACATCAAAATTAAATATATATCTCTAATGTTAAACTAAAATTACAAATATCCCCATGTTATAAAATTGGCCCTTAGTATGGAGAACTACTTAAATTGTTTTTAATTAATTCATTAATGTTAAAATAGGAAATATATAATTTGTTTTTAATGAAATGGATAAATATGTAATATAATTGGTTTCAAAATGGGAAATATGTAATTTAGTTTTATAATTGGACAAATATGTAATAAATGGTTTTAGTAAGGAGATATATATGTAATTGACCTATTAAATTCGATCAAACTTGAACGTTTTAATTTTATTTTACAAGAACATGTATTCTACAAATTATTAATGTTAATAAATCAGTATTTTAAATATTATTTTACAAGCAGGACTGCCTCATTTAGTTAATTTACAGGCAAGGGCCTAGGGCCCCCAAATTATTGGGGTCGCAACCGTTTGGGTTATCGTTCAGGTTATTTATTTTGTTGTTTTGAATCTGAAAAATTGGAGAGTTTACTCACATTTTCAAAATATAACGTTTGTTTAAATTTGTCTCTTTCCAAATAATTGCATGTTTTACGCTTTGTTTTACTTTTACTTGACGTTATAAATCGTCTATTAATGGTACGAGTAAAAGATTTAGACATGTTTTCTAGTGGTAAATATAGTAATCAAGTTGATTAATAAAGAGGAGTAAAGTTATAAAATATCATCACTAATTATTATACTTTATAACAGTCTTTGTTTATATCATTTTATGTTAATTAATTGTTAACTGTAATTATGTGTAAACTTATGTAGATAGAGACAAATTAACATATTTTTATGTTTTTTAAAATTTGCAAACCATAATTTATTATCGTAAGAAAAAATTATTTATGTAAAGGGCCTCATTATTTGTATTTGTCTTGGGACTCCGAAAAACTTGAGGCGGCTGTATTTACATGCACGTGTATTCTACAAACTTCTTGACTTTAATTGGATTGAATGATGCTTTCATGTATTTTTGACAATTGAAGGATTTTAATGTACTATGATAAAGAGTTCTAATGCAAAATAAGAATGTAAGTTTGTTTTTTATGATAAATTACTACAACTATCTTACCTTTATATTCTTTTTCTAGTTATTACATTAATTAGGTATACTTTTTTGAATGAGTTTTGAAAAATCCTAATTCACTATATCACAAATTTCCATGTAAATAATATCACAAATTCAGTATTGTATGTGGTAAAATTTATAGTATAACGCGAGTAAAAAGTAAATACCACAACTATTTGATTTAAGGCTTTTATAAACCAATATCTATAAAAAATATAATTAATTTATGAGTGAATGATCATATTCTCCTATTCAATTAAAGATCACAGAAAACCTAGATAAAACTGAGCATGTTATATTCATACGTACATAAAATTAAGTACATCACAATCATACATAAATATTAAGCATGCCGGCGGCCATAACCACTTTGAAAAAAAATAAATAATAAACGAATAATAAGCGGCCGGATGGCTAGTAAGTTTATAGAAAAATAGTTTATATTAAGCAATCATATGTTCTTTCCTTGAACCTCTAGCTAAGAGTTTCTTCATGATGTGTTTCCTCAAATATGGTGAAAATGACCGTACATCATTTCATTATTCATAGATATCACCTTCTTTAACACATTATATTAAGATAATATGTTTTTACAAATCTTTACTATATCAAAAGAGTGAAAAATTCAAAGCATATTATCTCTATGTCAAGGCAGTAATAAACCTTCTACAATTACTATATCAAAATAGTGACAACTCTCAAAAGATAAATAATAGTACAAGCATTAGTGTAAACCTCTCATAAAACACAAGTAAGATGAAGAATGATGATCATGAATGTTTATTTCTTTTTCCTTTAGCTTGCAATATTTCATACGCTCTTCGAATTGATGTTTGAATAACGATTAGAAAAAGAGAGTAATATTAAATTATATGTAAGAGTTAAAAGAAAAAAAAAGAGTTATAACAAATGTAGATCAGGTTTAGAAATTAAACACACAAGACAATGAATTTTTTCTTAAGAGAGAGCTTAAATAGACTCTTAAGAAATCCAAACAAAACAAAACAAAACAAAACATATCAAGGACAGAGAGAATAAATTTTACTTCAAGCTCTAACAAGCTATATTGCCCCGAATAAGATTAAAAAAAATAATTCAGTCGTTACAATCTTACTTCAATTTGCTCGTAACTACAATACTCGTAGAGCTTCTTGAATCAATCCTAACAATTAATTCTAGTATGATCAATATAGTCCATTGATTCATGTTTATTTATTTACAATACATCTAAATCATAATTGTTAGAGGAGTACAAAAATGCTTGATCTTCTATCAGACATTGTTGATCCAATATACTTTTCTAGTTGATTAAGGGTGTGCGTTAATTTTGCATCAATGATGTATCAGCTATACAAAAGCACATTGGCAGAAACAATGTTGATCCTGTGAAAGACCACATTAGGAGAAATGACTACATGGGGAGACAAAAAAGTTTTCAGAAGAAACTTCATAAGCAAAAACATGTAATCAAAAGAAACAACCTCATCAAAAGAAACAACTGTAACATTTCTGTAAAACTCTAACATCCATCATTATATACTGAACTATTTAAATCCCGTGTGTTACACGGGTGAAATAAATGAAATATTATACTTTTAGAATACTTGTATATATTGCACTAAGTTATAAACACGTGTATAACACGGATTTAATATAAAATATTAAATTAAAAAATTTCATTAGATGATAAAAATCTCATTGTTTAAAAAATCCTTTTATAATATATTTTATTTAAAAAATCATTTTTTAAAATAACTTGTTGTTTACATAAATTTTGTTTTTTGAAAATAAAATATTTTTTACTTTAAAAGTTTTGATTTTAGAGAATTTCATATATTATAAAAATATTTTAAGGTGTGCTTTATAATAAAAAGATAAATAATATGTTAGTTATTAGTATTATAAATATTTATTTAATAAGAGGGGGAATATAATTATTTAATAGGAGAGAGAATTAAATGGAATGATAAGGTGTTGACAAGTGTCAATTATAGTGTAAGAAGATGATATGTGGCATTGATGGTTTAAGAATATGACAAGTGACAAATTTGTTATTCTTTTATTATAGAGTATAGATTTATTCATGAGAAACTTTAAAATGTGTTTGCATTTGATGAAAATGTCATTCGAAGAAGTTTTCTTATAAAAGTTTTTAATGATTTATTTCAAATGATTTATTTCCTAATCGGAAAGTAAGTCCAAATTAATTTATAAAATATATACGTATTACGTTATACAAGTTTTATGATATTTTATAGAATATATAATTTCTTTTATAACATATTAACATTTTACAAAATTTATAATAATAAGATCACATAAAATGTGTAAAGTTTTTTTTTATAAAATGAATGACGAATTTATTTATGTAAATAAAATGGCTTTAAAATTTTATAATGCTAAATTATAAAACACTTTAAAAATTATGTTAAAAACATTATTAAAACTGAGGAATTTATTTTATACCGTTATAAATGGGGTTTTCAAACTATGAGGGACCATAATGGCCAAAATCAGAAATTAGAACTGAAAACATAAACTACAAGGGTTGTTATTGCCAAATACCCGTTTATGCTCATATAGACTTGTATACCCAAATTTCAACCCGTTTTTGATTACTGACTCATATCCACATGATTATAGCTGGATTTGTATCAAAATAGGTTAGGTTTCAAATGCGTAAACTTTGCCAATCGACAATAATTCAAATTAGCTACTTTAAAGTGCGCAAATCATTCCCAAAACTAAACATTGATCGAGAATTTGAATGTGACCGAATCGTGTATAAAAGACCTAATCAATCAAACAACTGGCTACCTTTGAACATTACAGAAGTTTCTGAGAATACGTAACACACACACAAACAATGTAACACACTCCGAATTGGATCTATAACTTGTTGTACGTTCAACGGCTCGGTCTCCTTATCAAAACTCACCCAAACGGAAACACATGTAAGCATGGTTGCAAAAGTCGCTAGGCGCTCCTAGGTCGGAACAGATCTTTGGAGCGAGTAATCGGAGAGTACTCGGCCCTAGGCGGGAGTACTCGGGTAATATTCAGGAAGTACTCGGCCTTGGAACAACTCATTGGAGCGAGTACTCGGCCTTGTACATGTAAGTAATTTCTATGCCAAACTACTCGTTATTCCACTCTAAACAAAAGCCCTATGGTTCCTTCAACTATCGGATTCTTATTAAGATGAATTTGAGTAAAGATGAACTAGTGTTAGCGGTTAATCTAGATTTGGGGGGAAACACAAGCGACTTGTTTTATATTTTTGTTTTGAAATCCGTTTAGTAATGAGACCTAGACAGAGTAGCCTGGTTGTGTGCGCATTGGGTTTTGCCATCAATGTGACCCGGTTTCGAGCCTGCCTTCTTGCGGGTTTGAACAAAATTTTTTTAATTTCTTTTATAACTTTTTATTTTAAACTATTTTTAAATTCTTATTATTCAAGAAAAGTATATATAAATATATTATCATTCTATTTAAAATATATTTTATATATATGTGAGTGCGTGAATATATATATATATAAATATATATATAAATACATATAATATCAATAATAAATCATAAAAGTTTTACTAAATAATTATATTAACAAAAGAAATAAATTTAGTTGGTTAAATAATTTTTATAAACTTTAAAATGGTGATTCCTTATTATTCTTAAAGTTATTTTCAATATGATACATAAAACTTTATAAAATAACACATTATACTTTAAATATATTATTTTTATATATACATTTATATAAAATGTATGCTCAAGATTTTTATATTTACATATGTATTATTTGATACTAAAGTAATTAGTGTTTATTTAGAATATTGAGGCTTTATTACAACTTATAGGTTACTCATAATATTTTTTAGTGATATATTATTAAACTATTTTTAGACTACAAAATTTTATACACAAAATACAAAATGTTCTGGTTATGTTTTGTTTCTTTAAAAGCTATTTAAATTTATAAAAAACCCTATTATACAATTATTAAGATTAATGAAATTAAATTTCTTTTAATCTTAAATCAATAAAATAATTATTACATATGATTTAAACCTTTAAATTTCTTTTTAATTTTAATTGTAAAATCTTAAAAGCTAAATGAGATTCCCTTACTTATATTGAGATAATATTTTTGAACCAAAGCAATTCCTAAACATTCAGCTACGCCCTCAAATCGAACTTAATGATCTACTCTAGTTACATTAAGAATTACACAGCTACACTAGCTTATATTTATTTAATCTATTAAGGTTGATTGGATTTCATTTGGGATATTCGAACTACACTTGGCATGTATATTGCAAGATATTAACTCATCAAAGGTAAGTTCTTCATAACCCCTCTTTTACATTGTTTTGAACTTTGGGGTTAAACATGTTACAACTATTTAACTACGTATTTAACTAAACATCCATGTGAACTTAGCTTAATGGCTTTAATTGTAGTGAACTTAGACTTTCATTCAGCACACTAAACATTTTAGTAACAATGATAGATCTATTGCATTGTCCATCCCACCATCATTTGACCTACGTGGGAAGCCCATGGTGATTGTTTACTAAGCTCAGTATCGTTAGGAAGGCAAAACATGGTCAAACTAAGCTAAACTAAACTACACTATTTTATATGCCTCTTAGTTCATCTTACATGCATTGATTCAAACCTATGAGAGCTTACCAACTTTTTAATTGACTTGTATTTTTAACATGTTTCAGATGGAAATGCAAACTAAGGACGCTATAAGAGCTTGGACCTATATAGTTGATTAAACAATTATTAATGTAATATTTTAGGATATTAAATTATGAGACTATGTATTGAATGGTTTGAGATAAATGTTGCATTGAATGATATATTTTTAATAACTACATTTTAGTAACCTGTGCTTATGAATAACTTACATTTCGTGGCGCCCCGATGATTCCGCCATTGGTCGGGTTGGGTGCTAAAATGACTATATAAGGAGAAACTTGATGCTTCATCAAAAACCAGTATAATCACTTGAAAGTAGATATCCAAAGAAACGGTATACAAGATGTTCTATTTGTTGCAACAAATTGCCACTCAATAAGTTTGCAATAGCCACTTTCACAAGCGATGCCATAGTGAATAGTATCGATTATTGGCGACCATTTTTTCTTCGTTTTCTTTTGACATAAAATTTTTGAAAAATCTTCTTCCCTCTTGCCTTAGTACTGCATAGTTTTTAACCATGTTTAAAAGCTTTCAAAAAGTTTGTTTGATTAATCATATACTATAAGCTTTAAACATAAATGACAAGTTTAACTTTTGCATTTATTAAAACAAATGAGGCGTGTGCTTCTCTAGTTTTGTTGTAAACCACTTTTAGATCATTTTTGCCTTCTATACAAGATGTTATGAAAAACTAATTCAATGGGAAGAGATTCTTTCAAGACTTATGTCACACCTCAACCAACGGTAGAATATGTGAAGGCATGATTTATGGTTTTTCAAAAGTTCATGATGCTACATTGAAGTTTAAATATTCAAAATTCAGTCAAGCATTCACTAAAAGAAAAAAAAACAAATTCCAAAATACATAAAAGAAATTACATGACATAGAATTTTATAAAGTTTATGTAATATTTATATTGTTTATTTGTCACATATTTGATTTAAAATAATAGCATTTATAAAATAATATATATACACACACACTAGCAGGAAACCCGCGCGATGCAGCGGTGTCGATAATTTACAACGTGCTACTCGTTATCAGTTAGATTATCAACAGTCTTGAGATATATTATATACTCGGGTCAATCCACTTTGGTTATTTCTTCATATCATACTATCCATACAACTTCATATATACATAACACATCTTATCACCCAATCTAGTTCGAAAATTCAAGATGTTGATAGATAATTACCTGACAATTGGAGTTAATTGATTGAACTTACAAGCCTTACATTCTCCCTTTTTGTTTTTAATTTCTCCTTGCTATAAACTTCATGAAGCACCATTAAATCCAAAAGCATGTGAACAAAGTAATATTAGAAGCCTGGGTCTCCCTTTGGGATGATTATTGTTGTGTTTTACAACATATTTGTTAACCATGTTTCCTAATAAATGTAGGCAACAATAAATCTAAACAAATATTTTTATAAATGGAAGCCAAAAAATTAACAATTTGATCTCGAACATTAAGAAAGCTTGGTTAATAGTTACCACATATGTTACAATGCACAAAGACATTTCATCAAACACTTGTAATGCATATTAACTCAAGCACCCAAGTAAACAAATTTGGCCTAACAAACAAAAATAATTTGTAGTATATGGGGTAAGAAACATCACCAAACATTCTCAAAATTCATTATATGCAATCTAATAACTATTATACGTATGCGACTCCATAAATGAGAAGAAAGAGGCATCTTATGAAAACAAATATGGTAAATTAGGAACTTACATGCAATTAGACCTTCAAAATGTAGCAGATGATGATATGAACAATTGGTTTCGTCTTCGTCCTTTATCCGACATAAACGATAGAGCCCGTAATCAAACCCCTAAATATATACACAGGTGCAGTTTTCGGTCCTTTATTATGTGAATTATTGGTGTTCAGGCTGGGCATACCTCAGACCAACCATGTAACACCCCAACCAATGGCGAAACATAGGTGCGACACGAAGTGTAGATTGCTCATAGCACAGTTGTAAATAATTAAAACATCGCATTCAATTCATCATTAAATTCCATCATTCAATACATTGCTTAAAATTCAAACACTAACTATTACATCAATTGAATTCAAAACATTAAACATAAATAAACTTAAATCCAAGCTCAATAAATTAGCTAATTCACATTCCCACCTGAAACATGTTTAAAAATCAAGTGTCAATTACAAAGAGTTGGTGAGTTATCATAGGCTTGGTCATAGCAAAATAGTTTAATAATAGATATGTCAACACATGTGATAACTAAGCTAAATGCACAAAGATTGTAAATGAACAAACATTAGATTAGATAGTTAAGTTTGACCAGAATGGAATAATCACCGTGAGCTTTCCCTCACAGGGAAAACCCATCCTAGGTGGGTGGTCAATCCAATGGAATCCATTATTGCTACCAATTAATAAGTTGTGATCAATGCAAGTTCAATCGATAAGTTCAATAGATAAGTTTAAAAGATATGTTGAAAACAACTAAGGCCATTTAAGCTAAGTTCACATGGTTTAAAGATAAGTCAAGTTCAAAGTTACATATTTCACCCCAAAAGTTCAAAACAAGTAAAAAAGGGGCTATGAAGACTCACCTTGATGTGAGAGATAACCTTTGCAATAGTTGTAAAGTGTCACACCTCCACCTCTCTTCACATGTTGATGATGTCACTGAGAAGATTGCGGAAGCATAGTGGTGATGTCTCAGAGATGAGGTGTGACTTACTTGTTCCGATATCATAGCACACAGATTAACTTAAAGTAAATATATCACAATGATCGTCATTACAAACAACTGTACATTTTACAAACTAAGTTTATTACATTATCTAATTACAAACTTATGAAGTGCATCCTCACCCGGTGGTCACTGTCTTCCTGCAAAAGTTTTAAGGTAAAAAAAACGTCAGCACAAAGCTGGTGAGTTCGTAAAGTTCATGTTCAACAGTATGATATGATATGTAAGTTCTCAAAGTATTCAGTTCACAATAACCATGAGACCCATATCTAGTTCCTTTTGAACGTGACTTTACGATCTTCGCAGACATTACCTACTGGTAATATCTTATGCCTCATTGTCTTAATGCCTATCACAACATTAAGAAGTTTTGGAAACAGGTAACAAACATTCACAACAAGGGGAGTTGCAAACTCCTAGCAAATGGGTTGTCAGCCGATAGTACTATCAATGTTCCCTCTTCTGCCCCACACCGGTTCACTAGATACAGTTCAAGAATGAGGACTTTTAAGTGTTGTGATAGAGTTCTGGTTTACAAACACAATCCCATGAAATTCACAAGTTCTCAACAGATCACATGAAATCATATAAATAACAGTGATACATATCATATAGTTCTGAAAAGTTTCATAATGCTACCCCTAATCAATCAATAACAAGCTATAAGGTTAAAACGAATCATTACCTAATCAGATGGAGTTTTAACCGTAGAACAGCGATCAGAACTTGTAAACACGATCCCTGGTGCGATCCTTGGAGTTTGGCAGCTTCAAATTGAAGTTTAGATGATAAAAAGTTCATCTGGTATGTGTTTTGAGCGTATATGTTCGAGAGAATTGAAGAAATGAGTTCTGCATGTAATTTGATGAAGAAAACCAAGTTTTTCCACCGCCTCACCCATCGCGTACCGCGAAGAGGGTCAAAGAAGGGCTTCGAGTACCGTGAAGAAATCCGGAGAAGTTTCAGATATTTCGATCCTTTGCGTACCGCCGAGAACCCTCAACCTAGCCTTAGTGTACCGCGACGACCCCCGGAGTTCAATACTTAGAAATTTTTCTTCGTTTTTCGATTCCGGACAATCCAGAACTCTGTTTCGCGCACGTTTTTCGCCCACATTCATCATTTCTCGCATACTTTCAACCTGTAGTAATTTCAATTGTCAAATCATCTTGGATTTCTAGAATGACCAAAGGTGTTCATGTCATCGATGACGTAATTCTCAACTGCAATTGTCAGAGTCTCCTCCTTTTAGAGAAATTTTGTCCCGAAATTTAGTGAAGACTTACTTGATGACAATCGTTTATGATAATAGATGTGGGTATTTTGCTTTCATTCGATCTTCATGTTCCCACGTATACTCAGGTTCTCGTTGCGAGTTCCATCGCACTTTGACGATTGGTATGCGACTACGCTTCAATACTTTCACTTCTCGATCCATCACCTATACCGGTTCTTCACTAAACTGAATTTTTTCATCAATTTGAATTTCTTTGAGAGGTACGATCAATGATTCGTCAGCTAGGCACTTTTTCAGATTTGATACGTGAAAGACATCATGAATATTACTGAGTTCAAGAGGTAGTTCATGTCTGTAGGCTACTGATCCAATTCGTTCAAGAATTTTGAATGGCCCTACAAATCTTGGTGAAAGCTTACCTCCCTTTCCAAATCTGAAAATACCCTTCCAAGGTGAAACTTTCAACATTACTCGATCACCTATTTGGAATTCTAAAGGTCTACGACGATTATCATCATAAATCTTTTGACGATCGCGAGCAACTTCAATTCGTTCCTGAATGAGTGCGATCTTATCAGTTGTTTCTTGAATGAATTCTGGGCCTATGATCTGGTTTTCACCTACTTCTGACCAACAGATAGGTGATCTACACTTGCGTCCATAAAGTGCTTCGAATGGAGCTCATTGAATACTGGTTTGGTAGCTGTTATTGTATGAGAATTCAACAAGTGGAAGATGAATATCCCAGCTACCTCCAAAATCAATCACACAGCTTCTGCGCATGTCCTCAAGAGTTTGATTTGTTCGTTCAGTCTGCCCGTCTGTTTGTGGATGATAAGCTGTGCTCATATTGATTTGTGTGCCCAGAGCATTCTGAAGTGTTTGCCAAAATCGTGACATAAATCGACTATCTCTGTCAGAAATGATAGAGATTGGTACTCCATGTCGAGATACAATCTCATTAACATAGAGTTTAGCGAGTCGATCCATAGAATAATCTTCTCGGATGGGTAAGAAATGCGCAGATTTAGTAAGGTGATCAACGATAACCCATATCGAGTCATGATTATGTGATGTTCTGGGTAATTTAGTGATAAAATCCATAGAGATTTGATCCCTTTTCCACATGGGAATTTCAGGTTGTTGCAATAACCCAGAAGGTCGTTGATGTTCAACCTTAACTTTGAGACATGTTAGACATCGATCTACGTATTCAGCTATGTGTTTCTTCATTCCAGGACACCAGTAAAAATCTTTAAGATCTTTATACATTTTATCAGCACCTGGATGAATAGAATACCTGGATTTGTGCGTTTCATCCAAGATAATTGTTCTAGAGTTACCGAATAAAGGAACCCAAATTCGGCTTTTGAAATACAACACCCCATCAGTCTTGATTTCAAGTTGCTTGTCTAATCCTCTTAGTTCCTCAGCAAGATAGTTCGTTGCTTGTAAAGCTTGTTGCTAAGCTTCTTTAATCTGAGGAATTAGACTAGTTTGAATAGTCATCCCTAACGCTTTCACACGTAAAGGTTTGACTCGTTCCTTGCGACACAAGGCATCGGCTACGACATTCGCTTTACCTGGATGATAACGAATTTCACAGTCATAGTTGTTTAAGAGTTCTACCCACCTCCTCTGTCGCATGTTCAACATTTTCTAATCTAGAATGTGTTGAAGACTTTTATGATCAGTGTATATAATACACTTGGTTCCATATAGATAGTGTCTCCAAATCTTGAGCGCAAACACCACTGCACCAAGTTCTAGATCATGAGTGGTATAGTTCTTCTCATGTACTTTTAGTTGTCGAGAAGCATAGGCAATTACCTTGTCGTTTTGCATTAAAACACACCCAAGACCTTGACGAGAAGCATCACAGTACACTGTGAAATTATCAGTACCTTTCGGTAATGCCAAGATAGGTGTGTTGCAGAGTTTGTGTTTCAACAGTTGGAATGCCTCCTCCTATTGGGAACCCCATATAAATGGTTGATTTTTATGTGTTAATGTGGTCAGTGGCAAAGCTATCTTTGAAAAGTTCTTGATGAATCGGCGATAATAACCTTCCAGCCCTAAGAATTGACGCATTTCAGTTGGGGTTCGTGGTATTTCCCATTGTTTCACAACTTCAATCTTACTAGGATCCACTTGAATACTGTTTTCATTCACTACGTGCCCAAGAAATTGAACTTCCCGTAACCAAAACTCACACTTGGAGAATTTGGCATATAATTTCTCATGTGCCAAAAGTTCTAAGATTAGTTTCAAGTGTTGAGCATGTTCTTGTTGGTTCCGAGAATAAATGAGAATATCATCAATAAACACAATCACAAATTTATCCAGATAAGGTCTACACACTCGATTCATCAGATCCATGAAAACTGCAGGTGCATTAGTTAATCCAGACGGCATTACTAGAAATTCGTAATGTTCGTAACAAGTTCTAAAAGCAGTTTTAGGAACATCATCATCATGAATTCGTAACTGATGATATTCGGATCTTAAATCGAGTTTTGAAAAATAAGTAGCACCTTGTAATTGTTGCATTTTTCATTGCACACGGCTTTCCCTCTGTATACATCTAAAACTCAGTTCTTTCATTATTTCATTAGACAAGAAAAGGTTGAATACAAAAAGGTCATCTATCCGTGGCAATGGATAACGATTTTTGATTGTTAGTTTATTGAGTTCCCTGTAGTCAATGCACATCTTGAATAACCATCCTTCTTTTTAACAAAAAGAGTCGGTGCTCCCCAAGGTGAGAAACTAGGTCTGATAAAACCTTTGTCTAACAGTTCTTGCAGTTGACCTGAAAGCTCTTGCATCTCTGAGGGTGCTAATCGATAAGGAGCTTTAGCTATAGGTGCTGCACATGGAATCAAGTCAATACGAAATTCGACTTGTCTCACTGGGGGTAATCCTGATATATCCTCAGGAAAAACTTCAGGAAAATCCTTGACTACTGAAAAATCTTCAATACGTTTTGGTAAAGAACAGTTCTCGATCACATGTGCTAGAAAGGCCTGACAACCTTTCCGTAAGCATTTCTGAGTTTGCATACAAGAAATGATACCAAGTTTCCTACCAGCTCGTTCTCCTTGAACTATCAGTGTATTACCATTAGGTAATGGGATACTGATCATCTTGTTTTGGCATACAATTTCTGCTTGGTTATCAGAAAGCCAGTCCATACCGACAACAACATCAAAGCTCTCTAGCTCAATAGGAAGTAAATTGATATTGAAAAGATGATCATTCAAATTTAAGGAACACCCTTGAATGACACTGTTAGTTTTGATTAACTTGCCATTAGCAAGTTCAATGACATTAGGAGTTTCTAGATCTACCGTGGGCAATGAAAGTAATGATGCAAATTCAGGAGAGATAAAACTCTTATCTGCCCCTATATCAAACAGAACTGATGCATATAGATTATTAAGAAGAAACGTACCAGTGACAATGTTAGCATCAACCCTTGCCTCGGTTGAACCAATCTGAAATGCTCTCCCCCTAAATTCATTTCCCGGATTGGTGCTGTTATTGCTCGGACAGTTTCTCACGAAGTGGTCAGGACTTCGACAGTTGAAGCATGACTGGTTGGTTTGAGTGGTTTGTCGTGGTGTTTGGTTTGGTTGACGAGCAAGAAAGTTACAGTATCTGGTATAGTGTCCAACTTGATTACAATTTGTACATTCAGGACATGGTCCTGTGTGATGATAAGGACACTTATTACATTTGGGTGCCTGCCCAATATAAGCCTTCCTCTCAGGAACAACCGCACCATAGTTTTTCACATTTGGTTTGCTCTGGCTAGTCTTAGCCAGAGCCTTTGCTTTGGTTTTGCCAAACCACTTTCGTTTAGTACCTTTAGAAACATTCGAGGTTCGGACATCACTACGGCTCACCGCCGTCTGAGTTTTTGTGTTCAAAATACCACTCCTTACCGCCTCATCGGTAAGCTTGGTGGTCAAAAGAATTGTATGCTTCAGAGTTGTGGGTTCAGCTGCCGTTACCATTCCCTGAATCTGTGGAACCAGACCTTTAATGTACTTCTCAATCAACGCTGCTTCCGTAGGAAACATATTGGGAAGTAAGCAAGTAAGTTCATGGAAACAATCGGTATAAGCTAAACAATCAGCACCGATCATCAAGTGATTCCAGAATTCCTCCTGGAGCATTTGAATTTCAGTGATTGGGCAGTACTCTTACTTAATCTGAGTTTTAAAATCATTCCAGCCCATCGAGTCAATTGTAGCTGAGCCCAAAGTTTTAGCCGAAGTTTTCCACCAGGTTAAAGCTGATTCTTTCAAAGAACAGGCAACATAAGACACCTTATGCTTCGCTAAACATTTGCTGATTTTCAGTTTTGTTTCCATCTCCTCAATCCATCTTATAAGTCCAGCCGCTCCTTCTTTGCCCGTGAAAGTAGGAGGGTTGCAGGAAGCAAAGTACTTGTGAGTACATCCTTGCTGTGGTGGATCAGGAGCAGTTGTTTTTGTGGTTGTTGCACCAGTGGTATTATGAGTTTCTACGTGGCCACTAGTAGCATTATGTTCCACATGATCATGATCCCCACCAGAACTCGTAGTGATATGTGGTTGGTGTTATGTCAAAACACCACAAGCTGATAGCTGTTCTCTTACGATTCGTGCTATCATCTCTTCATTTGATTCAGATCTACTTGCACCAGCAGGTGGAACAGTGTTCACTTCTGGGTTCAGAGGTGGAAAGTATTTGTCTCCAAATTTTCAGGTGGAACCATGTTCGCTTCCGGATTTACATATGGATCCGGATTTGATTCGATGTTCACAGGTGGGACTTGATTCAGTTCAGGGTTCGTAACGTTCTTGGTAGCTTTATTAGCTGGTCAACCTCTTTTAGTAGCCATTATTCTGCTCACATGCAGACAAACTCAGGTCCGTTCAAGAACACTAAAGATATAACCCGTTTGATCACATAAATTCAATCATATTCAGTTACACTGAAATTTTTTATGTTGAAATGTGATTATAAGAAAATATAGTATAACTACATTGATATAGTTCAAACATGTTCTCAGTACATAAAGATCACACAAATGTTCGTAGTTATACTCAGTCCTGTTATTTCAAAAACATGTTATAGTATCACACAACTTACAGTATTGTGACACTAATATAGATGTAAATACAACATTACTAGTTTTTCGATCTATTATAATATGAGTTTTTGAGATATTAACATACAGGACTTTAATACGTGTCATAGAGACCATAGATGGAATACCACACAAGGTATTTTACGAGAGTATACCACACAAGGTATTTTACGAGAGTATACCACACAAGGTATTTTACGTGAGTATACCACACAAGGTATTTTACGTGAGTATACCAAACAAGGTATTTTACGTGAGTATACCGCACAAGGTATTTTACGTTGTCATACAGTCATTAGATAAGTTCTCGTACAAATGTTCTTATAGTTCTGGGTATAGTTCACGCGTCACACACATAGCTCATTACACAGATAGAAAAATAGTCATTTTATTACTATCATAGTTTTGTACAACCATATCAAGTTTATACAGACGGCCAAAATCCAAACATTACAACTAGATACTAGGGATCTGTTTTACAACCAAAATCATCCCCCAAACATCCCACACTCAACCTATCCGCATGCTGTTGATGATGTCTACACTGATGATCCCAAAATAACCTCCTAAACATACTCATCGTATGAAATACGATAAGCAAGAAAATATCATGGCTACAGCTGCCATGATCACAGCCAGGACTATCATCCTGGTCTCGAAGCTAACCGTCCCAAACCAAACCAAAAAATCTCTCACTCGCATTACTCCTGCTCTCAATACCTCCACCTGCTGCCAAAATGTAGCAATAATCCTCTGCCTCCAAGTCCTACGTAAACGCTCCTCTACCGTGACCCTCCATGATCGGGTATCGGTGTCTAGTGTGTTCACCTGATCCAATAGGGTCAGATGAGAGGCAAGAATATCCAATACCGTGTTACGGGTATCATCAAGAGTGGCATTCTGCTGCTGCATCTCCTGTCTCATCCCTTGCAGATCCTGGGAGACCTGCTGTAGCTGGGCTCTAAGCTCAGCCTGGTGGGATGTTTCCCCAACCTCATGCAAAACCTGTGGCTTATCTCTCGGTGCTAAAGGATGCCTAGGAGGAAGTCCAGTAGTCTTGCGGGCCAGCCCCCGCATCCTCCTCAAGCCATCCCATCCAGGGACTCTCTGTGGAGACGAGCTAGGTCATCTCTCGGCTGCTGTATTCTCAGCATGAGGCTGAGAATGTCCATGTGATACTGACTGTGCTGGTGGTGGTGGTGGAGTAACAGGTATAGGAGATGATGGTGTGTGAGGTACTGCAGGTACCTGAGATGCTACTGATGAAGCCTCAGAAGGATCTGAATCAGATCCAGAACTAGAACTGGGTGTATCGTCCAAGATAACGTATGGAAATTGCTGATATATATATCTCTCTCCCTGGTTGGCCATCGATGTATATACAAGAAGTTTAATCAGTACCAAGATATAAATATTGAATAATAATATTCAACATAAACATGATATGACATCTCTTCCTATCTCAAAGCAACTACTCGTCGCTATAGTTATTAATGTTCCGCTTGAATTAAATTAAACTAGAATGCACACGTGTTGTGAATTTCAGTTATGCTGGCCAATCATAAGTGGAATTCGTACCACCTGATTATCCAGGCTTAATTCAAAACAAGTTTTGTTCATTTGTTATGTTCGGTGCTCTCTTTGTCAGTATTTGAGCCTATGGTTACAGTCTAGGTCTCTAAGTCAACCTAATTCTCTATAACATGTGGCTCTGATGGCTCTGATACCACCCTGTCACACCCCCACCTCTCTTCACCTGTTGATGATGTCACTGAGAATATTGCGGAAGCATAGTGGTGATGTCATAAAGATGAGGTGTGACTTACATGTTCTGATATCATAGCACACAGATTAACTTAAAGTAAATATATCACAAGGATTGTCATTACAAACAACAGTACAGTTTACAAACTAAGTTTATTACATTATCTAATTACAAACTTATGAAGTGCATCCTCACCTAGTGGTCACCATCTTCTTGCAAAAGTTTTAAGTTTAAAAAAAACGTGAGCACAAAGCTGGTGAGTTAGTAAAGTTCATGTTCAACAGTATGATATGATATGTAAGTTCTCAAAGTATTCAGTTCACAATAACCATGGGACCCATATCTAGTTCCTTTCGGACGTGACTTTACGATCTTCGAAGACATTACCTACTGGTAATATCTTATGCCTCATTGTCTTAATGCCTATCACAACATTAAGAAGTTTTGGAAACAGGTAACAAACATTCACAGCAAGGGGAGTTGCAAAATCCTAGCAAATGGGTTGTCAGCCGATAGTACTATCACTGTTCCCTCTTCGGCCCCACACGGGTTCATTAGATACAGTTCAAGAATGAGGACTTTTAAGTGTTGTGGTAGAGTTCTGGTTTACAGACACAATCCCATGAAATTCAGAAGTTCTTAACAGATCACATGAAATCATATAGATAATAGTGATACATATCATATAGTTCTGAAAAGTTTCACAATGCTACCCCGATGTTTATAAAAGATTAAAAAGAAAGGGGGCTGTACGAAACTCAACTGATAACTCAGAAGTAGCAGAATGTCACACAACTGATAATAAAGAGGTGATTCTACATTTATTTACGTTTAATGAGTTAGTTAGGTTTTAACTTACTGATTAGATCTTTCTGAACATTCAATGTCAAAGACGTTGCTTTGAAAGTCATCAAACTAAATTTAAGTATTTAATTAGTTCTTTTAATGTCATATCATACAATGTATGATAATGTAGAAACCTACACTAAATTAGGTTCCTAATACAAAGTTGATGAAACACTTGATTAATCAGAATAATCTCGGATTAACCAAATAGTTAAGGTTGTTGATTATATTGCTAAAACGGTTCCTGGATAGATTAATGGCTTAGGAATGATCAATCCTTGTTATTGATTACCCAAAGATAATGAAATATCACAATGTAGCATTAGAATAGGTTTAATAACCATGTCTAACATACTAATCTGACTGTTATCATAAACATCAGATAATCGTTACAATGAGTATGTTAATGATTGTGATTACTTTGAAACACTTGGATTTAACCTTGCATTTCAAAGATTAACCAAACTAATCACCTACATTGTCATAATCAAATGGTTTAAATCATTATAATCATGGGTATATTTTCATGCAAACCGGGCATTACAACGGATCAAAACAAGGATTTACCCATTAGAACATCGTGTTCTTCGTTTATAATCAATCCTAGCCATCATCTAGGCAATAATCAAAAATCCTAACTATGTCATAACATTCAAAATCAAGATCTAATCAATCAATAACACGCTAGAAGGTTAAAACGAATCATTACCTAATCAGACAGAGTTTTAACCGTAGAACAGCGATCAGAACTTGTAAACACGATCCCTGGTGCGATCCTTGGAGTTTTGCAGCTTCAAATTGAAGTTAGATGATAAAAAGTTCGTCTGGTATGTGTTTTGAGCGTATATGTTAGAGAGAATTGAAGAAATGAGTTCTGCATGTAATCTGATGAAGAAAACCAAGTTTTTCCACTGCCTTACCCATCGCATATCGCGAAGAGGCTCAAAAAAGGGCTTCGCGTACCGCGAAGAAATCCGGAGAAGTTTCAGATATTTTGATCCTTCGCGTACCGTCGAGAACCCTCAACCTAGCCTTAGCGTACCGCGACGACCCCCGGAGTTCAATAGTTAGAAATTTTTTTTTCGTTTTTCGATTTTGGACAATCCAGAATTCCGTTTCGCGCACGGTTTTCGCCCACGGTAATCATTTCTCGCATACTTTCAACCTGTAGTAATTTCAATTGTCAAATCATCGTGGATTTCTAGAACGACCAAATGTGCTCATGTCATCAATGACGTAATTCTGAACTGCAATTGTCACATAAAGTATAGCTCGAATTATGTTCACACAAATTCAATATCAACCTATATAGTTCATTAGGCATAAGTTTATGTTCTTATGTAACTGTGACTTCTATGTAACACCTACAATCCAGATGGGTCATAGTGTTTGTTTTGTTTTGAGATGTTATTAAATGTTTAACTATTGCTTTGTTTAAAGTAAATTTGGTTTTATTGTAAAAGTTTAAATGTAAATTTTAAATAAAATTTTCCAGAATTGAAATATGTAAACCATCCAAATGTTATTAATATTAAAAGAAATGGAAGTTACTAAAAAAATTGAAATAGCTTTTAAAATATATAAGTTAAACAACTAATATTAAAAGATTTATTTTGCATAGTCATTTGTGATTAAGCTTAATAATATCATTTTTAAAATAAAAGTTTAAATGTTTGTAAGTTATATAAATTGAAACAAAAATGTTTTTATTTAGATATAATGCATTTAAAAATGTATAATCATTTGTTTAAGATGTAAACTAAAATATGATTTTTTTTATAATTCAAACTATAAATAATATATGTTTTCATAAGTTGTTAAAATATATAAATTTATATATATATATATATAATCACTTTGTATTAATTTATAAATCAATAATATATATATATATATATTTATACAAGAAAAATAAAAAATATACACATATATATAACCACTTTGTATTAATTTATAAAGCAACTAAAATATGATTTTTTTTATAATTCAAACTATAAATAATATATGTTAATATATATTTGTACAAGAAAAATAAAAAAAATATATAATATAAAAAAAATGTTAAGTTAAAAGTTAACAATTTGAAATATAATACAACCACTTTGTATTAATTTATAAATCAACTAATAATACACACACACACACAGATATATACATATATCCCGTTTATAAAATTAATTTTATAAAAATTTTCTATGAGAACAGAATGTTAAAATAAATTTTTATCTAAAGTTATAATGAAAAATGTACAAAAAAATTGGTCCAACCCTGCCTCAGCAGAGATTCAAACCCGAGACCAACCCTCTAGAGTCACATGCCTTTACCAGTTGAACCAGAGCCGTTGTCTCAACTAATGTTCGGTTTAATTAGTTTTAAAGTACCCGACATTCCTTCCCCCAAATAAGATTCAAGAACAAGAGAATCCTAATCCTTTCTTTCGATCAATTCGTTCGATTCATGATTCGATAGCCTCAATAATCACAGGGCTTTTGTTCTTCCACTGAAAGCGAGTCTATTGAGGTAAGAAACACTAACCTTGTCGAGCGTTTGAATGGAGTTCGAGTTAGAGAGATAAAGGAAATTGGTCGAAGCTTGCAGGGGCTTGAATCGCGACCAAGATTGTTTGTTTGAGTATTTTGTGATCACATAATGTTTCAAAATGCTTATTGGAGTGACCAGGTTAAGTTAATTGTGTTTTTATACTCGTTTCCCTCGATTTTGAATTTACGATCGAAGTTCATAGTTTTGGAAAGTATTTACACGTTAACGAGCCGTCAATTCAATCATAATTGTGATACAGTTTTGATTAGCTATGATATCACTAGAATCGATGGATTTGAATACGGGCTAGAGATGGGTTGAATTCGAGTTTGTGGGTGGTCCGACTGCGGCATGGGTGGAGGAGAAGCATCTTTGGGGGTTTGGCAAAAACGACCCCTCCTGTTTTCCTCTCTATTTATAGTTTCAAATTTTGACACCTTTTACCCTTCAACGTTTGTTAACCACTTTCTAATTGTGATAACTTTAAATTTTATAACTAATATAAATTAGTTATATTTTTATAAAACATTATTTTAATGTTAAGTTAAAATTATATACTTAAAACATGGTTATTTGTTTTATTTATTTAATGTTTATGAATTTTAATTATGATTAATAAAAGTTTGTAAACATTTTGTTTACAAATAAGATATATATATATATATATTATTAAATATACACACACACACATATTTTATAAATTTATTTATTAAAATTAAAAATTTATTTGTTTAAGTTATTTATTTATAAATAAATTCTAAATCTTATGAGTTTTATTATAAATCTATGAACTTTAATAATATGTTTTTTGTTTGTATTTCTTGTAATTGTATAATTATAAATAATTTCTCATACATAGATAGATACATATGTATATCAAAGATGTTTAAATTTGTTTTCTCATAGGTATGTATATATATATATAGTTATATTTGTATAACTATATAATAACTCATAGATGAAAATTTTACATGACGTCATAAATTATTTAATAGATATAATTATTAATTATAAATTAAAGGAATATGACAAACCAGGTACCCAACGACGTGCCGCCCCTCTCTTTGTCTCTCTCAAGCATCAGTTTAGATTTTGAAAGATGTTG
Source organism: Mikania micrantha (assembly GCA_009363875.1). Taxonomy (NCBI): domain Eukaryota; kingdom Viridiplantae; phylum Streptophyta; class Magnoliopsida; order Asterales; family Asteraceae; genus Mikania; species Mikania micrantha. The sequence continues at coordinate 54,075,623 of CM018691.1, read as the reverse complement.
TTAGTTGGTTTTGAAATTGAATTTGAGAAAAGTTGATAAGGAAAAGATGTTTAGGGAAAGAAGACATAAGTATTTCTTCATTAAGATTAACGGTTGTACCACAAGCTTTAAATCTTGTACAACTCTTAAAATTAAGAATTTTTTAAACTCTCTTTCATATATGCATTATATGGTATATATGTATATGAAATTTTGCGAAACTCCAAGATATATAATTGATATTCTTCTTTTTTTAAAACCAATATTTCTTGAATTTATATGATTTTTAATTAGATTATAAAATAACTTTGTACTTAATATTATAATTTAATTAGTAAAAATAAATAAATAATTATATTTTAAAAATAATCAAAACTTTCTAGAATGTCTTATATAATGTTTTAGGATTTTTAGAATTTTTTTGAAAGTTAAAAACTTATCTAAATGATTAAATTGACATTAATAGAAAAAACTGATTAGACTACAGGGTTTCGAGCCTTTGCCTCTTGGCTAGCCCTTGGTGTGTCTTAACCACTTTGTTGGCCAATGGTATGCTGAGGGAACATAATAGGATTTCATTTTATCATGTGCTTCCTTGGCGCCTGTCACACCCCAAGCCGGCGGGCTGGATCGAATGTCCCGTCGGGCGGAATGGCCCCGGGGCGTGATATTAGGATGATAATCAAAGTGATCACATTGTTTACATTACACATGATAATAATGAGAAGCACTAAATGAATTAGAATTACACAGTTAAATTACATCAGTTTCGTTTATAATTTAGTAATGTAAATCTACTATTCAACATCATAATTCATCTATCTTGTATCTACGCAAGATATACAAAAGAATTCATATAATGATGTTCAAAAATATGCACGCCCAAAAATACTAGGTCTTCTATCTGGGCACCCAAGTAAATAGCACGAACTCCTACTTAACCTGTTCGTCACTTGAGAAGTCATGCAAAAAGATCAAGTCAACACATGGTTGGTGAGTTCATATTGTTTATTTGAAAATGAATTTGTACAAACCTGACCGAATGACAACCTAAACCTCACCAACAACCACCTATGTTATCTAGTCAAGTATGCTTATATATAGGGCATATGTAAGGTTTAGCCAGCCGCCAGCCCACCACATACCAAACAGTATAACAAATTGTTGTCAATGATAATTAAGCGTTTCACTCCTCATTATCAACACACCAGTTCTTAGTTCTTGTTAGTTTCAATAAAATGTGGAAATCCTCTCGATTCCTTAAGCTCATCACACACACATGATCAACCATAGCATTTGTAGAAACATTAAATTAAATGCTTAAGTAGATAATTAAATAAACAATTAATAAAAATCAAAGACCTAATGATTGGGCCTTGGTCATACTCGAGTAGACTAGTCTAGCAATCAAGGTTCTTATTAGTTGAGGAAATCTGTAAATATCATCAAACATGCGACCTATAATCAATCAGTCTAGCTAGGACATCTTTTGATGTATAGGATTTTATAGTTCGTCTAGATCATCCATAGTTCATTCTTGTACGTTTAGATCGTTAGTTCTTTGGCACATGTTATCTTTGAATATTTCCCAGACATTCCTTTGAAAATAGATCGTCGAAAACAGTTCTCCGTACTAGTTCTATAGTTCTTTGAAAATAAATCGTTGCATACAGTTCTTTGAAATAGATCTTTAGTTCTTTGTAAACAGACCGCTGAAAATAGTTCTTTGATTTAGATCGTTAGTTCTTTGAAAGACATACCGTTGAAAATAGTTCTTTGATTTAGATCGTTAGTTCTTGGAAAAACAGACCATTGAAAATCGTTCTTTGATTTAGAATAGTTATCTACTAGGATAACAATTTTACATGTAAAACATATATGAAGTAAAAGCATTTAAGTAAATATAATCCAAGGAAAATAATTTACGCATGCTTCTTAGCCCCGCGTTTGCAAAACGAAAATGTTTAGAAAAGCGGCAATGAACTCACCTGTGTTGCTATGCAATGAATCACTAAAGATATGCGCACTTGTTGATTGTAGATTAAGTATCTTCAGTACATGTGTTGATTTATTATTATTCGAATACGATAAGTGTCGAAAGATGACGTATATAGGATTTTGGTCTCGGTGCGCGACTATGTGTCCTACAAACTTGCTAAGGTGTTTCTAAGTTTCTCTAACTATTCTATGCTATATACCCTTTATGAACCTTTATCCCTTAGTGAAACATTATTAAACCTTATTTATATAAGGTCTATATTAATCACATTCATGATCTTTTAAATAAAACATCATTTATAAAATCCGCTTTAAGTTGCAAAATATTAAGTTTATAATTCATCCAAATTACTTTGAAAACATTTTAATAAAGGAATTTATAAGTCGTTTTATTTTATTAAAAACATAAGTTATTTTTATAAAAATGTAAGTTAAACTTGTTAGAACTTAAGTTAATCCTACTTGATTAATTATAAGTTCCTCGTTAGGTCTTCATTACAACTTTGTTCTTTGTTTGTCAATGTGTACAACGTAAATTAGATTGTTCAATTTAAACTATCTATGTTAGTTATACAACTGCATAAAATTCACTAAGTATTGAGTGTTGACACATAAAATCAACCCATCTCTACTTTGTTTCTTGATCTTCCATGGATCCTAACTTGTTTCTCTAGTTCTTTGATCTCATAAGTACCCATCATGCTACCTTTTGTAGTAACCTAGAAATCATAAGTTAGGTTATTAACTCCCAATGTTACTAGTTTATCACTTATGATCATTACTCTTTTGCTTAACACTTGTTTAAACATCCAAGTCTAGCATCTATAATCGCCTTGTGCTTAGTGGTTTTCTTTGATAATAAACTTTAACACTTAACTCAAGTGTTTGTTTAAAACATATATTAGTTTATAAAAGTTTTAGTGTTAGAAAACTTATTATTTTTGAACACCAAGTTGGTTAACGTCCATATAACCACAATGGCCATTGTGTGATGTCACCAACTTTATTTAAGGTTTTCTTAAACATATTCACGTACTAGATACCCAAATGATCATACAAAACATTATTTTATATGTTAAGATAGTTTAGGAAAAACTTGTTCTTGAAAACCTTTAGATCGAGGAGTACATGACCGGTTCTAACACCATGAAAACCCTAATGGCTCATAATCAACTAACCCATGTTCAAACCCATACCTTGAACTCGTTTCTTTATGATTTTCGATGATTCCCAGCCTAAGCTACTTGGATTAGGGTTGAGTGGTAGTATCGACATGAGTCCCAACTAATATCGATGGTAGCGGCTGGATAGTATCGACAACAGGCCCTGGTTCCCTTCGGTATTACAGCTTCGATGTACCCAGGTTCGACAGCCCTTAGGGCCATCGATATTGGAAATATCGATGGTGTCCTTGGCATCCAGACTTGAAGGTGGTCTAAATTGGTAAGTTCGAAGAAGCTCCATCGATTCTTCAGGGTTGAGGATATCAGTATCGACTCATGAACATGGTGATGATCTTCATACATCGATACTAGCTATACCCAGCTGTTCTTGCTTCGATTCTATTGTTTCCAGGTTTAAATCAGTTTCTAACCGACCCAAACTTCAATATAATGTATTCTTTAACTTCCTAACTTGTTTTAGTGTAGATCCTAAGGTTTATCAGCTCCAAAATAGACTAAAAACGAGTTGGGTTTTGTGAAAACTCACCCCAAACAGTAACAATCTGAAAACAGCTCGTTCTAACTTGTTTTTGATCTGTTTTTGATGATTTAAAGCTCTATTTCTTCCTCTAATCACGATCTACACGTTCCTCCGGTCGTTTTGACACAAAATTCACCTTATTTGGTCAAGAATTGAGGGAGAAAAGTGGGTTTTTAGAGAGAGAGAATTCTAGAGAGAGAGTGGAACGAATTTGATGAGAGAGAGTGGGTAGGTTGAAATGTGGAATGGCATTTAATGCCATCATAAATGTTTCAACCACTCGGTTGTGTTCTGGCTCGTTCGGTTCCGCTCGGTTTCGCGATTAAACGTCGGTTCTCGGTCGTTTTTGTAACGAAACGTCACGATTTTAAAAGTATATTTTATAAATTTCAATTAGGTGGTAATTTCTAATAAATTAACTAATTATCTTTTATTTATTTTTAAATTTCTAAAAACATTTAATTTATTTGTTTAATCGAATTGTACTGTTTTCGCGCGTATTCGTTCGGATCGTCACCCGTACGAACACGACGACAACAATACTTTTCGATTTGATTTTCTAATTATTGGACATCATTCAGAACGTTAAACTTATAGATATATTCATACATGTCGTCACCTACACGAATAATCCGTCAATTTAGCATTCACGTAACAACATCCGTTATGGTTTTGTTCTGTACATCTCACATACGTTTATACGTAATAAAATACTAATTAACATTCACATAATAGTTCTATGTTGTTAGATATGTTTCTGACTGTTAAATCATGAATCTACATTTTAATTCTGATATGAGTCTGTAATAGTAATGTATTAAGCATCAAATGATAATAGCATACATGAAATACACGTAGTTCGTACCTAATACACTGTACATATTACTGTTCTGATTATGATTTGGACACTGATGTTACAACGCCCTCAAATTCTCCATGAATCCTAGGTATTAGATGATCCAATTCGCAAAAAAGGTGATTTGGGAGCTCTGGGGATCATGGGGCTTCCATTCTAGATTTCTAAATGAGTAAGTATATTTTATTGATTACTTTGTAAGATGTTGGATTGATTGAGCTTGAGTTTCAAAGGAGTTTGACTGTTCTTTGATTTAAAAAAAATCGAATGATTTTGATAGGGCTTTTGCTTCCATTCGTATCACAAAGGGATCACAAGGGTTTGTGGATGCGCAATTTGGTTAGAGGTGTATTGTTCTAGTTAATTAGCCTTAATTTTCAATGGATTATTTTCCGTCTATGTTTATGCATTAATAGTTAATCAATTTAGTACTTAGTTATGTGGTTTGATGTATGATTATCCGTGAATCATGTAGCGTTTTGACTTGTTTTGGTGAAAAATTAGGATTGCGAAGCTCGAATGCGCGATGTTGTTCCCATCTTGATGTTGAGAACTTGAATTGTGCAATAATGGTCACTGGTCTCTTGTTTATTACCGTTTTGGCTTAAAGTTTCTCTATTCACATATTGAATTTCCGAAAATTACATCTTCAATCCCTCTAGTTTAAAAATTATTATTTTATGTCAAAGACTTTTATGTAAAGTTTATAAATATTATTTTTTATATTTTATAAATTATTTGTTTTATAACTCTTCATAATTTTAATCAATGTTGTAAAAAATGTATGACTATGTTTTATTTTAAATTTAATATTATTAAAATTTCTAGCTACTTCATAACATATTATATATATATATATAAACACACACACACACGCACACACACACACACAGATATATATATATATATATATATATATATATATATATATATATATATTTGTGAATAAAATAGACTAAGGAATTTTTAAAAACATTCATTTATTTGATATTTGGCAAGATTATGAGTCGAAATTATTGTCGAAAACCCTAAATTTAACAACTTAATTCCAATTAAAATCTTGTTTTTGTAAATGTCCTTTATTTCATAAAATGTAAAACTTATTATTTGTTATTTAAAACCTTTGCAAGAATACGTCGGAGCGCGAACGCTCGTTCAATAGCTCATGATAAACTAAAATGTTTCATAATTCATGTAACCAAATTACACTGGCTTACAATCCAAAGTATAGAAAGCTCAAACAAAACAAAGTTCAAATAAACATAGATAAAGTCCAAATTATTATTAAAGCTCTAAAGTTCAAAACATCTTATGTGTTCATCGAATGGCTCACAAAGTTGCACCTGAAACATGAATAACTTGGAAAACCACAAAAGTAGTTGGTGAGAATCATAAGTTGAATCAATAAATAAGGCTTAATGTGGAAACACACATTGTACTATTGGAGATCAAACCTTAGTTAACCAAGTTAGGCATAGTAACACATACTATCCTTATAGCTCAAATTGTTCAAATTGTGCACAATAGTTCAAAAATCCAAAGTTCAATAGTTAAATTGTTGGTAACGGAGTGATCACTACTGGCTGAATGGAGTGCTCGGTTCAATAGCTATTATGACAAAAATCAGGTTAATATAGTTAATGATCAATGCAAGTTTCGAGAATAGTTCACATGCAGTTTGGGACATAAAAGCTCAAATTACAAGTCAAGTTCATGGATACAAATTGTTCAAATAGTTATGGTTCATGTTCATCCCTAATGTTTTGAAAACAAAATCAAAATCAATAAAAATGGAATATAAAACTCAGTTGGTTAAGATGAATGACTAAGTTGCAAGCTCATGTAGTTGTAGGAATTTGCAAGAAGCAATTCCTCACAACAAACCTCTAGTTTCAAGTTCATAGTTCCCTAAGTTCAATAAGTTTGTAAATGAAGTTCTAAGGCATTTCTTGCTTCAAGATCTAGGTTCTAAGTAGGTTTGGAGAAATTAAAGCTAAGTTAGGTGATTACTGTAACACCCCGATCGATGGCGGAAACGTCGGGATGCCTCGAGGGATGTGTAGATTGTTCAAAAGCTCGTGGGCATCTAAATCCAATCATCATATATCAATCAATCAACCAAAGTAATTACACAAAAATCATGTTCATCATGAAATAGTTACAACAAATACAAAAGAGATTTAGCTATCTAACTAAATTCTAGTCGCTAGATATTTAGTTATTTAGCTAAGTCCAAGACCCTATATGATGATGTCCAAAATAGAAGAGATCACCCTCTTCATCCTACTTGTCTCCATCACCTGAAACATGTAAGAAATCAAGTGTCAACTACGAAGTAGTTGGTGGGTAATCATAAGTTTTTATACTTAAAAGTGTTTTTATAAAATGATTTTAAAAGTTTGTGTTTGAAAAAGGGTTTTATAAAAAGTTTAGGAAAATGAGTATAAAAACTTATAGTTTATCTGAGAAATTCCACAATAGTACCTGTATAAGATAATCCAACACATCCACCAATTCAACAATCAAACATTCAATAAAACACATAATCACATATCAATTAAGTCATAGTCAATCTTAGGTAATCATAGACAATAATAGAAAATCAAACACATCACCAATCAACCAATCTCAACAACAATATTCTCAAGAGTATCTGTGACAATACATGGACATTATGTAATTAACATAAGTTAAAGACATGATCCATGGAGTGGTGGCTAACCACGTGACAATACATGAGATCAAAGCAATTAACCGAAGTTAAAGGCAACGATTCACGAAGTTGTGATAATCCAAGTGACGATGCGTGTAATCTTTGTTATTGACCGAAGTCAATGACAATGTTACACGGATAAATAATGATAAGAGATAATCCATAATTAATGATAATTCTATAAAGTGAATATCATTTTGATAAACAGGTATTATCCTTGTGTTATCAAAATAATATTTAAATTGGTATACATGTTTCGTCTCCGAGTTTTAAAACAAAACATTTTAAAGAAAGGGAGGTTATGAGAACTCACCTGAAGTCCTTAGATTATGTGTTCTCGTATTATGCACGCTCTCGTAAGAACTCAAATCAACTCAAAGATCTGAAATTTGTGCGTTTACATGTTCATAAGTATATGCGTTTTATTTCAATTATACATCCATAAGTGTTTATCTTTGAATTAGTGTTTCTTTAACTTAGTCCTTTTTTATTCTAAGTTAAGTTGTCACACTTAACATATTCTACTTCTTATCCTATAGGATAACTCAACTTGTTAGTGTTAATCATATTATATCTAATGATCTTCCAATTGATGTATCTAAGTCTTATAATTTGCAAAGGTATCACCCTTACATACCTATATAAATACATTTACAGTGCATGCATGCGTGTGTTTTATACCTATTTATTCATTTTAGTAAAATCCAACCTATAGAATTTGCACAAAACCTTTGAGTTAGATTCATTCTTATTATAAATCAATTGACAACTTTATGAATTTCCATAATCAAGATCATAGCTTTTACTGTAGATTTGAGACAATTACAATTAAGTCAATTGTGTAAAGTATTCCATATTTTACTTTCAAAGTTTATGTCACCATATTTATTAAGAGAGTTATGATTTAAAATGTTAGTGCATGCATGCTACATCCATGTATGGGTATACATACGTTCATAATTCCTTAGTTAGAAAAGTGTATATCGAAAGGCCCTAATACCAGCGAACCTTTGGGCTTTGTTACCCCGAGGTTCGCAGTCCATAGAGGGTTCGTGACCCTAGGTTTAGCCTCAAGGTTCGGCTTTTAGAAATGGTTCGGCCATAATGGTTTTTGACTAGGGTTCGTCTATGGGCAGCTATAGTTCGGCTGAGCCCAAGGGTTCGACCCTCAATGGTTCATTTAACATGCAAGGGTTCGGCCCTAGTTTGTCAGCACTTAGGTTCGCAGCCCCCAAGTGAAAGGTTCGGTTATCATCAGCACAGGCTCGGGACCTAGTAGGTTCGCTGGTGTAATGATATGCATGCAAAGGTTTGTCCGAGATATCGTAGTTAGGGTTCGCCTGCTAGCAAGAAGGTTCGTCGGACTGGGCTAGGGTTCGCCACTGAAGAAGGGTTCGGCTAACCCATGCAGGGTTCGGGGTTCTCGGCCCGCTGCTATGCCACAGGTTCGGCCACCTCAAGGGTTCGCCGTCCTGCAACTTTGGGCGCCGACCTGTTCATCAATCCTATTTTCGAATTTTCACAGATTTTATGATCATCTATGTTTTCCCATGGTTCAAATCAACTCTATTTAAGATCGTACCTGTTCTTAGTTCGACTATAACCATCCAAAGTCCAAGGTTTGATATTTGCAACAAAACCGAAAAGAAAACAACATATTTACCTCGACTCGTGGATCAAACGTGATATTTTCTTGTACTTTCTTGTTCTTCTCGATTCCCACGTCGTTTAGGCTCCGAGATCTCGAAAATCCGTCAAGAAACGAACGCGTAATCGTAGAGAGAAGTTGGGTATTGTGAGGGTGAGGAAAATGGTTATAGAGAGAGAGAGAGAGAGTTGTAGGTGAGAAATGAGAAGAAAGAAGGAGAAAGTGGCTTTTATAGCCCGGGATCTCCCCGAGTGTTCGGTTTCGTTTTTCACGCGATAATTTATATAAAAATGTTTGGTTATGCTCGGGTTTTTAACGTGAAACCCATTTTAAACATAAAACATTTAAATAGATAGATTTTGTCTTAATAAAATGATTTTAAGTAAATTGTTTCGTAAAATGGTTCCGTTTCATTTTCATTAAATCAAATATTTGCTAAATTAATTTTTTCGAAATCGTTTTAGGTTGTGATTCCTAATAAACGTTTTAAGTTTTCATTTATTAGATTAATATCGTTTGATATTATTAAATTATCTCCTCGAAACGCGTTACTCGCGTGCGTATTCGTAAAGATCGTCACCTTTGCGAATCCAACGCTCGTATCGTATTTCGATTCGATTTACTATTCATGGAATATCGTTTCAGAATATTATTCTTAATGATTATATTCGTGTGAATCGTCACCCGCGCGAATACATTTATTAAGTTAATATTTCTGAATTAATATTCGCGTTTAGATAATGTCCGTATCCTCACCATCGCGTAATTAATTCCAGTTACACTCCCATTATTTTATTAACTTTATTATTATCTTCCCAAACCAAAACCCACTAAACCGACTCACTGACACATCCATGATAGACCGAAATATGCATATATATAGGGCATATGCAGAGGTAGATCGCAACCTCCCCTACACCGTTCCACCGCTATTTCGATAAACCATAACCATGTGTCCTTGACTACGTTTAGTAACCAGACCATAACAAACCCCCAGTTTCCATCTCAATTCAACCCAATTCCATTCTCAAACCAATAATCCATAATCATCAATAATAGCACTGCGATAAACTCTCTGGTTCTATTTAGTTGAGTTACAACTAAACTTCCCATGGTTTACGCGTATAATATGTTATAAAAATGCATACCAGTAATAGTGATAGTCATCAAATAATGTGTCAATATTAGTAATTACAAAATCTCAGGTCGTAACAGTACAATCGTACGGATGTACGGATGTACGGACAACCTAAAGTACAGTGATGTTACAGTCTCCCCTAGTTAAGGGAATTTCGTCCCGAAATTCAACTTGGAGTGACCGCGTAAATAAATGTGGGTACTTAAGCTTCATCTGATCTTCTCGCTCCCATGTGAACTCTGGACCCCGCTTCGATTCCCAACGTACTTTGACAATTCGAATTCTACTGCGTTTGAGCTTTTTAACCTCACGATCCATTATCTCCACTGGTCTTTCAACAAAATGCATGGTATCATCGATGCGAATGTCATCGAGTGGTACCTGAAGATCCTGATCAGCTAAGCACTTTCTCAAATTGGACACGTGAAACGTTGGGTGCACGTTACTTAGTTCAGTAGGAAGTTCTAATTTGTAAGCAACCTTCCCGATCCGTTCAAGGATCTGAAAAGGGCCAACGTATCGTGGAGCAAGCTTTCCTTTCTTCCCAAATCGCACAACGCCTTTCCAAGGCGACACTTTGAGCAATACCATATCTCCCACTTCAAATTCTAAAGGTTTCCTTCGTTTGTCCGCGTAGCTCTTCTGTCGACTGCCAGCAGCTAACAGATTGTCGCGGATCTGGCGGATCTTGTCAGTCGTGTCCTGAATAATCTCAGGACCAATAATCTGCGAATCGCCGACCTCAGTCCAACAAATAGGTGACCGACATTTCCTACCATAAAGAGCTTCAAACGGCGCCATACCAATGCTCGCATGATAACTGTTGTTATACGAGAACTCAACCAATGGTAAATGGCTATCCCAATTGCCACCGAAATCGATGACACAAGCTCTCAACATGTCTTCCAATGTCTGAATCGTTCGCTCCGTCTGACCATCTGTTTGAGGATGATAAGCAGTGCTAAGATCCAATCTTGTTCCAAAGGCTTCATGAAGTGATTCCCAAAATCGTGCCGTGAAGCGAGCATCACGATTCGATATTATGCTTACGGGAATTCCATGTCGACTTACAATCTCATCAATGTAGATACGAGCTAACTTCCGTACAGGGTACGTTTCGCGTATCGGTAAGAAATGAGCCGACTTGGTCAATCTGTCAACTATCACCCAGATACTATCTTTACCGTTTGCGGTTCGTGGGAGTTTAGTAATGAAATCCATGGAGATATTCTCCCACTTCCACATGGGTATTTCTGGTTGTAATAACAATCCCGAAGGTCCCTGGTGTTCTGCCTTGACTTTAGCATAGTTAAGGCACTTTGACACGTATTCAGCAATATCCTTCTTCATTCCAGGCCACCAATACAAGCCCCTAAGGTCTTGATACATCTTATCAGAGCCTGGATGGATTGAGTAACGAGACTTATGAGCTTCATTCATAATCACCATCCTAAGATCACCCCGGTTCTGTATTCACAACCGATTCAAGTAATACATCAATCCATCATCTTTAGTTTCCAATAAAATTTCAGCCCCGCAAGACATCTCATTTTTCAAATCATCTTGAGCTAATAAGTGTTGTTGGGCTGTGAGAACATCATCACGGAGACTAGAGTGCACTCGGACACTATGGATCTGAACTTGACTTTTGCGACTAAGCGCATCTGCTACTACATTCGCTTTACTAGGATGGTAGCGAATTTCACAGTCATAATCATTCAACAGTTCAACCCATCTCCGTTGTCTCATGTTGAGCTCTTTCTGATTGAGAATGTGTTGCAAACTCTTATGATCAGTAAAGACTACACACTTTGTGCCACAAAGATAATGTCTCCATATCTTCAAAGCAAACACGACTGCACCAAGTTCCAAGTCGTGTGTAGTGTAGTTTTTCTCATGAATTTTCAGTTGTCTTGATGCATAGGCCACAACCTTTCCCCGTTGCTTGAGAACACAACCGATACCTAGGTTGGATGCATCACAATAGACCACGAAATCATCATTTCCATCAGGTAATGTCAAGACAGGAGCATCACAAAGTTTCTGCTTCAAAGTCTGGAACGCCTCTTCCTGCTTCGGTCCTCACTCATATGGCTTATTCTTCTGTGTCAAAGAAGTAAGCGGGACAACAATCTTGGAGAAATTCGAAATGAACCGCCGATAGTAACCGGCAAGTCCAAAAAATGATCGAATCTCCGTGGGTGTCTTCGGTGTACCCCAATTCTTCACCGCGTCAATCTTTGCTGGATCCACGTGAACACCATATTCGTTGACTATGTGCCCCAAGAATTGAACTTCTTTAAGCCAAAATTCACATTTGGAGAATTTGGCATACAGTCGTTCTTCCCTTAGGATCTCCAAAACCAACTTAAGGTGTTTCTCGTGTTCTTCTTTGGTCTTTGAGTAGATCAAAATATCATCAATGAATACAATCACAAATTTATCCAAGTATGGCCTGCAAACGCGGTTCATGAGATCCATGAAAACCGCAGGTGCATTAGTAAGGCCGAAGGGCATTACCAAAAATTCATAATGGCCATATCTTGTCCTGAAAGCTGTCTTGGGAATATCATCTTCATGTACGCGAAGCTGATGATACCTAGACCTGAGATCGATCTTTGAAAACCATGCCGAGCCTTGAAGCTGATCGAAGAGGTCATCGATGCGCGGCAGTGGATATCGATTCTTGATTGTAAGTTTATTCAATTCGCGGTAATCGATGCACATTCGGAATGACCCCTCCTTCTTCTTGACAAACAAGACCGGTGCACCCCATGGCGAATGGCTCGAGCGAATGAAACCTTTATCCGTAAGCTCTTGCAGCTGGCTCGCCAATTCTTGCAACTCTGAAGGTGCAAGTCTGTAGGGAGCCTTAGCAACTGGGTTCGCACCAGGTACTAAGTCAATTCGAAACTCTACTTGACGTTCTGGTGGAAGACCCAGCAAATCATTTGGAAATACTTCTGGAAAATTCCGTATCACTGGAACATCTTCAATTTTCTTTCCTTTCTCTTTCTTTTCCACAATGTGAGCTAAGAATGCAATACATTTCTTCCTAAGGTACTTGTGTGCTTTAGTGCATGACATAAGCTTAAGACCTTTGCTAGAAGTTTCTCCAAATACTCTTAGGGTTTCGCCAGAAGGTAAGGGAATACGTATGTATTTCTCATGGCAAACTATCTCCGCTTTGTGGGTGGCTATCCAATCCATGCCTATGATAACATCAAAGCTACCAAGAGGCATAGGTATGAGATCAATCGGGAAAACGTGATCATTTAAGTTCACAGTACATCCGATAATAACAGTGTCAATATCAATAATGTTTTCGTCAGCCACCTCCACGTTAAACGATTTATCTAAATATGTACGTGTTCTACCAAGCAAGCATTCAAAATCATATGAAACGAAAGTCCTATCGGCACCAGAATCAAATAAGACAGATGCATAAGAATTGTTGATCAGAAATGTACCGTTGACCACGTCCTGGTTGGCTTGAGCAGCTGGAGCATTCAGTTGGAACGCCCGACCTCTTGCCACCCTTTGATTGTTTCCAGTCAACTTTGGGCATTGATTTCTAAAATGACCCACTTCACCACACTCATAACAGGCTCTCGCCTGTGCAGGAGGTACTTGGTGAACGGGTACAGCTGGAATAGGTTGTGCTTGTGGAGCAGGCAGTGCAAGCGGTGCTTGTTGCATCCTTTGTGCTTGCGGTGCACTCCTACAGACGTTTGCATAATGACCATACTTGCCATAGTTGTTGCAGACGCGACATGGAAAGTTAGGTGCGTGATGATATCGGCAAGTATTACATTGGGGAGTAATTCCAACATAATTCCTGGCAGTAGTGTTGTTTGATGATTGCTGCGCAGACTTTGCAGCAGGAGCAGTGACCATGAAGTTCCTGGTCTTCCTCTTTTTGTTGCTGCCTTTGGATGAACTGGCAGCTTCAGTCTTGACCTCAGTCTTTGTTTCTTTCGCCGCAGGCTTCACCTCAGCCTTCTTCGTTCCCTTCCTTGTGAGTGTCCCATTTTTCACATGATTATCAGTAAGAGTTGCAGATAAACGGATAGCAGCCTCAAGTGTTTTGGGGTTGCTTCCGTAGACAGTATCTTGAATCTGTATCGGCAGACCACCGATGTACTTCTCAATCGCCCTTTCCAAAGGTGTCACCAGATGAGGCACCAGTAGGCTATACTCATGGAATTGAGTATTGTAGATGACATTCTCTCCGCTGTCTTGCTTGAGTTCCCAAAACTCAGTCTCAAGCCTCCTCATCTCGCTACGTGGACAGAATTCAGTGGTCATCTGATTCTTGACCTCTGTCCATGTCAATGCTAGGGCAGCATCAACTCCCCTAGTTCGCTTTTCCCCATTCCACCAAGTTAGTGCTCTCTTCTGGAAAACACTGGTGGCATAGCGAACTTTTAGGTTATCGGGGCAATCACTGTTGATGAAAGTGTTCTCCATACTCTCGAACCACTGCAGCAAACCAGTGGCTGATTCAGCGCCAGTAAACTTCTGGGGGTTACAGGAGTTGAAGTGTTTAAAGGTGCAATTGGGCGGGTTTGCACCACCTCGGTTCTGATTGATATTCTGATTGGCCTGAGTCAGTTGATTCACCAATCCAGTTATCAGTGTTGCTAACTCTTGTATGCCGGAGTTGGCATTACCGTTGTTAGCGTCCCCACTGTTCAAGTCATCATCGTTGTGACGGCGCGGCGACATGTTTCTGAGAAATTAGAAACATGTTACTACCGTTTACAACGTAAGTCATACAAACAATGGTCAATTGAGCTCATTTAAACAGTTGGGATTACACATAGGAACTATATTTTTCTCCTATCTGTTCTTAAGCTCATAGCATTTATAAATTTCCTAATATTTTACTAAGTGTCCTAGCTGGTCATAACTACTGTTAGCTAACTATTCCTAGATCCTATACATTCCCCACCCTATACCAACACTGACAACCTCCCGATGCAATGCAACAAGCTTATATATAGGGCATATGCAGAGGTAGATCGCAATCCCCCCTACACCGTCCCACCACCGTTCCATTGCACCACGATTATGCCCTTGTTAGTGTTTAGGGTGTATCATGTATTTCACCATAGTCTCACTTCACAAACCATATCCCAGGTAGGATAATTTTGAGTGAAGTGGTCTCTAGTTTCCTTGGACAATTAGGCTCGCCTAATGTCTAAGTTCACCTGACATGTAGGTTTGCCTATTTCTAAGTTCACCTAATGTCTAAGTTCACCTGACATTAAAGTTCTCCTATTGTCTATGTTCACTAAATTCCATACCAAATCTCAATGTCCATAATCATGAATAAGGGTTCATATCATCACTAAGTGCTCTTATTGTCACTAAGTGTTCATATCTTCCCTATAATTTATTTTCATCAAGTGTCCATACCATCACTAAGTGTTAGTATCATCACTATGCGTTTATATTATCACCAAGTGTCTATATCATCATCCAAGTCTACAATCAATCACTAAGTGTTCGCGTCATTCATTGATCCTATGCACCCTACGTGTCCAATGAGTGTGTTTATAAAAGTGTTTATATGTGTCCATCAAATGTGATCATTCAAGAGTCCATCCAAACCATTCCAGCCATCATACCATCAACAACCATATCTCATCAATCTCAACTTTACAACAATTCCTAATAATATCCTAAGTTCCTGACACTGACAGACCCCCGATATACTACAAATGGTATATGTATAGGGCATATGCAAGGGTAGATCGCAACCTCCCTTACACCGTCCCACCACCTTTGTAGTGTACCACGAGTGTGTCCTTGTCTGGAGATCAATAGATCTAGCAGATAGTTCCTAAAGCAGATAAATTCCTAAGCAGTTAAGTTCTTAAACAGATAAGTGTCCCAAACGGGTAGTTCCCTTATTCCTTAATACTAACATCCACCCGATGTACTGTAAATGGTATATATATAGGGCATATGATAAGGGTAGGTCGCAACCGCCCAAACCACCGTCCCACCACCTTTACAATACACCACACCACGAGTATGTCCTTATCGAGTCATTAGGGCACAAGTAAACAATTAATTAGTAGCAGCATATATAATCAGACGTATAGCAGGAGTTCAGTTAACATGTAATATACACATAAGCATGAAATCCTGAATATACTAACTAGTGTATGAAATAATTCATACTAGGGTATCCTACGGTTATAGACTAGGTCAACCATTTCTAGTAACCTAATTCCCTATAACCCAGGCTCTGATACCAATCTGTAACACCCCGACCGATGACGGAAACGTCGGGATGCCACGAGGGATGTGTAGATTGTTCAAAAGCTCGTGGGCATCTAAATCCAATCATCATATATCAATCAATCAACCAAAGTAATTACACAAAAATCATGTTCATCATGAAATAGTTACAACAAATACAAAAGAGATTTAGCTATCTAACTAAATTCTAGTCGCCAGATATTTAGTTATTTAGCTAAGTCCAAGACCCTATATGATGATGTCCAAAATAGAAGAGATCACCCTCTTCATCCTACTTGTCTCCATCACCTGAAACATGTAAGAAATCAAGTGTCAACTACGAAGTAGTTGGTGAGTAATCATAAGTTTTTATACTTAAAGTGTTTTTATAAAATGATTTTAAAAGTTTGTGTTTGAAAAAGGGTTTTATAAAAAGTTTAGGAAAATGAGTATAAAAACTTATAGTTTATCTGAGAAATTCCACAATAGTACCTGTATAAGATAATCCAACACATCCACCAATTCAACAATCAAACATTCAATCAAACACATAATCACATCAATTAAGTCATAGTCAATCTTAGGTAATCATAGACAATAATAGAAAATCAAACACATCACCAATCAACCAATCTCAACAACAATATTCTCAAGAGTATCTGTGACAATACATGGACATTATGTAATTAACATAAGTTAAAGACATGATCCATGGAGTGGTGGCTAACCACGTGACAATACATGAGATCAAAGCAATTAACCGAAGTTAAAGGCAACGATTCACGAAGTTGTGATAATCCAAGTGACGATGCGTGTAATCTTTGTTATTGGCCGAAGTCAATGACAATGTTACACGGATAAACAATGATAAGAGATAATCCATAATTAATGATAATTCTATAAAGTGAATATCATTTTGATAAACAGGTATTATCCTTGTGTTATCAAAATAATATTTAAATTGGTATACATGTTTCGCCTCCGAGTTTTAAAACAAAACAGTTTAAAGAAAGGGAGGTTATGAGAACTCACCTGAAGTCCTTAGATTATGTGTTCTCGTATTATGCACGCTCTCGTAAGAACTCAAATCAACTCAAAGATATGAAATTTGTGCGTTTACATGTTCATAAGTATATGCGTTTTATTTCAATTATACATCCATAAGTGTTTATCTTTGAATTAGTGTTTCATTAACTTAGTCCTTTTTTATTCTAAGTTAAGTTGTCACACTTAACATATTTTACTTCTTATCCTATAGGATAACTCAACTTGTTAGTGTTAATCATATTATATCTAATGATCTTCCAATTGATGTATCTATGTCTTATAATTTGCAAAGGTATCACCCTTACATACCTACATAAATACATTTACAGTGCATGCATGCGTGTGTTTTATACCCATTTATTCATTTTAGCAAAATCCAACTTATAGCATTTGCACAAAACCTTTGAGTTAGATTCATTCTTATTATAAATCAATTGACAACTTTATGAATTTCCATAATCAAGATCATAGCTTTTACTGTAGATTTGAGACAATTACAATTAAGTCAATTGTGTAAAGTATTCCATATTTTACTTTCAAAGTTTATGTCACCATATTTATTAAGAGAGTTATGATTTAAAATGTTAGTGCATGCATGCTACATCCATGTATGGGTATACATACGTTCATAATTCCTTAGTTAGAAAAGTGTATATCGAAAGGCCCTAATACCAGCGAACCTTTGGGCTTTGTTACCCCGAGGTTCGCAGTCCATAGAGGGTTCGTGACCCTAGGTTTAGCCTCAAGGTTCGGCTTTTAGAAATGGTTCGGCCATTATGGTTTTTGACTAGGGTTCGTCTATGGGCAGCTATAGTTCGGCTGAGCCCAAGGGTTCGACCCTCAATGGTTCATTTAACATGCAAGGGTTCGGCCCTAGTTTGTCAGCACTTAGGTTCGCAGCCCCCAAGTGAAAGGTTCGGTTATCATCAGCACAGGCTCGGGACCTAGTAGGTTCGCTGGTGTAATGATATGCATGCAAAGGTTCGTCCGAGATATCCTAGTTAGGGTTCGCCTGCTAGCAAGAAGGTTCGTCGGACTGGGCTAGGGTTCGCCACTGAAGAAGGGTTCGGCTAACCCATGCAGGGTTCGGGGTTCTAGGCTCGCTGCTATGCCACAGGTTCGGCCACCTCAAGGGTTCGCCGACCTGCAACTTTGGGCGCCGACCTGTTCATCATTCCTATTTTCGAATTTTCACAGATTTTATGATCATCTATGTTTTCCCATGGTTCAAATCAACTCTATTTAAGATCCTACCTGTTCTTAGTTCGACTATAACCATCCAAAGTCCAAGGTTTGATATTTGCAACAAAACCGAAAAGAAAACAGCATGTTTACCTCGACTCGTGGATCAAATGTGATATTTTCTTGTACTTTCTTGTTCTTCTCGATTCCCCGGTCGTTTAGGCTCTGAGATCTCGAAAATCCGTCAAGAAACGAACGCGTAATCGTAGAGAGAAGTTGGGTATTGTGAGGGTGACGAAAATGGTTCTAGAGAGAGAATTGTAGGTGAGAAATGAGAAGAAAGAAGGAGAAAGTGGCTTTTATAGCCCGGGATCTCCCCGAGTGTTCGGTTTCGTTTTTCTCGCGATAATTTATATAAAAATGTTTGGTTATGCTCGGGTTTTTAACGTGAAACCCATTTTAAACATAAAACATTTAAATAGATAGATTTTGTCTTAATAAAATGATTTTAAGTAAATTGTTTCGTAAAATGGTTCCGTTTCATTTTCGTTAAATCAAATATTTTCTAAATTAATTTGTTCGAAATCGTTTTAGGTTGTGATTCCTAATAAACGTTTTAAGTTTTCATTTATTAGATTAATATCGTTTGATATTATTAAATTATCTCGTCGAAACGCGTTACTCGCGTGCGTATTCGTAAAGATCGTCACCTTTGCGAATCCAACGCTCGTATCGTATTTCGATTCGATTTACTATTCATGGAATATCGTTTCAGAATATTATTCTTAATGATTATATTCGTGTGAATCGTCACCCGCGCGAATACATTTATTAAGTTAATATTTCTGAATTAATATTCGCGTTTAGATAATGTCCGTATCCTCACCATCGCGTAATTAATTCCAGTTACACTCCCATTATTTTATTAACTTTATTATTATCTTCCCAAACCAAAACCCACTAAACCGACTCACTGACAAATCCATGATAGACCGAAATATGCATATATATAGGGCATATGCAGAGGTAGATCGCAACCTCCCCTACACCGTTCCACCGCTATTTCGATAAACCATAACCATGTGTCCTTGACTACGTTTAGTAACCAGACCATAACAAACCCCCAGTTTCCATCTCAATTCAACCCAATTCCATTCTCAAACCAATAATCCATAATCATCAATAATAGCACTGCGATAAACTCTCTGGTTCTGTTTAGTTGAGTTACAACTAAACTTCCCATGGTTTACGCGTATAATATGTTATAAAAATGCATACCAGTAATAGTGATAGTCATCAAATAATGTGTCAATATTAGTAATTACAAAATCTCAGGTCGTAACAGTACAATCGTACGGATGTACGGACAACCTAAAGTACAGTGATGTTACAGTCTCCCCTAGTTAAGGGAATTTCGTCCCGAAATTCAACTTGGAGTGACCGTAGTAAATAAATGTGGGTACTTAAGCTTCATCTGATCTTCTCGCTCCCATGTGAACTC
Source organism: Mikania micrantha (assembly GCA_009363875.1). NCBI lineage: Eukaryota > Viridiplantae > Streptophyta > Magnoliopsida > Asterales > Asteraceae > Mikania > Mikania micrantha. Next base: position 54,055,605 of record CM018691.1, on the reverse strand, counting down.
TGGACCCCGCTTCGATTCCCAACGTACTTTGACAATTCGAATTCTACTGCGTTTGAACTTTTTAACCTCACGATCCATTATCTCCACTGGTCTTTCAACAAAATGCATGGTATCATCGATGCGAATGTCATCGAGTGGTACCTGAAGATCCTGATCAGCTAAGCACTTTCTCAAATTGGACACGTGAAACGTTGGGTGCACGTTACTTAGTTCAGTAGGAAGTTCTAATTTGTAAGCAACCTTCCCGATCCGTTCAAGGATCTGAAAAGGGCCAACGTATCGTGGAGCAAGCTTTCCTTTCTTCCCAAATCGTACAATGCCTTTCCAAGGCGACACTTTGAGCAATACCATATCTCCCACTTCAAATTCTAAAGGTTTCCTTCATTTGTCCGCGTAGCTCTTCTGTCGACTGCCAGCAACTAACAGATTGTCACGGATCTGGCGGATCTTGTCAGTCGTTTCCTGAATAATCTCAGGACCAGTAATCTGCGAATCGCCGACCTCGGTCCAACAAATAGGTGACCGACATTTCCTACCATAAAGAGCTTCAAACGGCTCCATACCAATGCTCGCATGATAACTGTTGTTATACGAGAACTCAACCAATGGTAAATGGCTATCCCAATTGCCACCAAAATCGATGACACAAGCTCTCAACATGTCTTCCAATGTCTGAATCGTTCGCTCCGTCTGACCATCTGTTTGAGGATGATAAGCAGTGCTAAACCATAACCATGTGTCCTTGACTACGTTTAGTAACCAGACCATAACAAACCCCCAGTTTCCATCTCAATTCAACCCAATTCCATTCTCAATAATAGCACTGCGATAAACTTTCTGGTTCTGTTTAATTGAGTTACAACTAAACTTCCCATGGTTTACGTGTATAATATGTTATAAACATGCATACCAGTAATAGTGATAGTCATCAAATAATGTGTCAATATTAGTAATTACAAAATCTCAGGTCGTAACAGTACAATCGTACGGATGTACGGACAACCTAAAGTACAGTGATGTTACAATTACGTTTATGAACATGACAAAGTTGTAGTTTTAGTTTGATAAAAATTAATGTTATAAGTTAAAGAAATAATGATTTAAAATTCATAACTTAACTACTTTAGGAATATTTAAAAGCTAAAGTGATATACAAATATAAATAATTAGATAAGTCTTCAATTATATTACTAAATAAAATCTTATGTTTATATAAAGTTTTTAACCTAAATTAATTTCTATAAAATAAATTTATTTAAATAAAAATAATTTCTGTTCTAAATAGTTATTTCAGAAAGTCTTTGTACTTTTATGAAATTTTATATATATAAAATATTGATTTAATATACTTATAATTGAAGTTAATTAGCTATTATATTCGAATAAAATATATATTTTCGAAACAAAAATATTTCTGAGTTACTTTTAATTCAAATAACTTGTATAAAATTGTTCAGAATTTTTTTTACAAATTTTATTATTTTTAATAAATTATTTATGCAACTTTATAACGCCTTTAAATCAAGTTAAAGAGTGTAAATGCATAAATAATAAATATTAAAATATTTTTAAGTTTATAAGGGCTCCAGAAATATTTATAATTTTTCTAGAATTTTTATATACGTTTTAATGTTTTTAATAAATTATTTAAACATATTTGTAAGACCTTTAAATCAATATAAATAATATTACAGCCTAAAAATATAAATAAAAATATGTACAAGTTTATAGAAATTTTAGAAAGGTGATATAATTTTTATAGAATTTTTGTGATGTTCTTGATATGTTTTTATAATTTAATTGGCTACTTATAACCGTAAAAATTCAATTTTACAATAAATAAAAAGAATATTTTGTCACCAATTTTTTTTTTCTGCGTTTAATAAATGATCCTAGATATTTTATATAAATTTTATAAAGCATTTTGGATTTTATAATTAAAAGAAATGGATTAAAAAGAAGAATAACAAAACAAAAGGTTTATAGGGGTTGGGTAAGAGTCTCGAACCCCTGACCATTGGTACAAAGAACCCTAGTTCCTAGATGTTCCAAAATCGTTTGTTCGGATTGATGTTAGCTGAAATTTATAGAGGGGTTTTGTTACTCCCTAAAAATCAAATCTAAGGATGTGTTAACTTACTTGATGGTTATTTCTGGCTATTGCATATTTAGTGGGTTATTTTTTATCCTTTCCATATATATATATATATATATATCTATATCTATATATATATATATATATATATATATATGTATGTATAATATGTGAGTACTAAATGAGAAATTTCAACGTAATCAATTTATTAATATTTTTACGCGATTACAATTCGAATAACATCATTGGAATTACTACCGGAATATGTCAGATATTATAGTCTCCCCTACTTTAGGAGATTTCGTTCCAAAATTAGTTACTCGAAGTCGGTAGGAAGAGATGTGGGTACTTGTTTTTCATTTGGTCCTCATGTTCCCATGTGAGTTCTGGGCCACGCTTGGATTCCCATATGTAACATTTCGATAACATAGGTAAATTAAAAAGTTATTAATTATAATTCGAAATTTCGTTCTTTACAAATTATTAATCTATATATATATATATATATATATATATATATATATATATATATATATATATATATATAGGGGAAAGATCAAATAAGAATAGATTTTTGCCTAAGAAGAGTAAAAACTAATAATAATTTGAAATTTGGCATGATAATTTACGTATAACTTCATTTTTTTGTACTAGATTTTTATTTTTTATACCATATTATTATTTTTTTGTTCTTCGTTTTACTTATACTAGATTTTTGTGTTTCTTGTAATACATTTTTATTTTTTTGTACTGCATTCTTATTTTTTGTACTGGATTGTTATTTTTTATGTACTGGATTATGTTTTTTGTACTGGATTGTGCCACGTGTCAAATTTCTATTGCTTCTTACTCTTCTTAGACAAAAATCTCTTCTTACTGGATCCAACCCCTATATATATATATATATAATATAGTGCTAATAACAACAACAACAATAATTATAACAATTTCAAGTTTTAAAGAAAACATACAAAATAAAGTTTTATAAAATAATAAATAATAATACTATTTAAAGATATAAATGTTTTATTTACACAAGTATTGAGATTTTATAAAAGTTATAATTTTTACAACACTTTATAAAGGGGGTTATGACTTGGAGGGACCATTATTGTCAAAACAGGATGTTAAAACACAAAACGAAAGCAAGGAGGAACCAATTTATCGATTCGAAGTCAAACATACACAAAATTTATCGATTCAGAGTCAACATACACGAAATTTTAGCCAAAATACTTGTAAACGAACAAGAACTCGAAGTCTATATAAAGAAACATTAAAACCAAATTAAATTCACCCATACACACATTAGAGGTCGACGAATCATTCTGTATAACCATATGACACTCATAATAATTCTAGTTCACGAAATCCATTTCGTGAACTCTCCTTTTTTGTGAAATTAGCATATATATATGAGTGACTTGGGAAGCGTGCACACATTTGGCTGGAAGCACTCTCTCTCAAGTTCTCGAAGTGGGCTGTTCGTGAACTACAAGAAACGACTTTTGAGTAACCAAACGAAGGAGAAAACAAGCGAGAAGCTACCGGGAGGATCACCTAACATCAAGTAGCTGTTCTATGTGAGAAATTTAGGATTTTTATTCAAAAGTGAACTTATGCATAACGCTCATGCCTTTATGCATAAAATATAACATCACTGTATTTCAGGTATGTCCGTACATTTTTAATTGTACTGAAAAAATCTGATATGATAATTTGATAAATTTTGATTTATTTTAATGGTATTATCACTGGTATACATTGATGAGAACATATGATTAATGAGCATAAACCATGTGGAAGTCTGGTTTGGAATATAACTAGAGAGAACCATAGAGTTTATTGCAATTGAATATATATGATATGATCTGGTTTGGTTTGGGATTGGTAGTGGTATAGGGCTCTATCACCAAAGATAGACAAGGGTATAATCATGGTCTATCGAAGAGGTGGTGGGTTGGCAGCTGGATAAGTTGCGACTGATTCCTACATATGCCCGATACATAAGCTTCCTTCGGTTTATCATGATTATGTTAGTGTTGAGGATTTGGTGAGGAGAATCTGATGTGTTGTTTTGAGTTGGTTATAATGGTTAAAGGTTATTGGTTTGGTCACTAAATATAATCAAGGACACATGGTCATGATTTATCGAAATGGTGGTGGGACGGCGGCTGGATAGGTTGCGACCGACTCCTACGTATGCCCTATACATAAACTTATTTCGGTCTATCATGGACGTGTCAGTGATATGATTTAGTGGGGATTGGATTGGGAATCTATAATAAATAAAATAATGGAAACGATATTGAGAATAATTACGCGATGGTGAGGTTACGAATATAATTTAAACGTGAATATTATTTCGGAAATATTAACTTAATAATGTATTCGCATGGGTGACGATTCACACGAATATAATTATTAGGAATAATATACTGAATCGATATTCCATAAATTGTAAATCGAATCGAAATACGATACGAATGATAGATTCGAAAAGGTGACGATCTTTACGAATTCGTACGTGGGTAACACGTTTCAATGAGATTACCAAAATAATAATTTTACGATATTAAATTAATAAAAAGAATGTAAAAATGTTTATTAGGAATTACGACCTTAAACGAATTTAAATAAAATCATTTTATTAAATAATTATAAAACGAAATCATTTTATTTTTTGTTTCGTGGTTTAAAATGTAACTTACGTGAAAACCAGACATTTAATAATCATTAACGCGAAATAAACGAAACCAAGCACACGGGATTGGTTCGGGGTATAAAAGGGTTGGATCACCCTTTCTTCTTCACTTTCACAAGCCTTACTCTCTCTCTAGAAAACCAAATCCGGAACTCTCTCTCTACAACTTCTCTCTAAGATTTCTCACTCAAAACTCAACCATTTTCGTTTATTCTTGGCCCAAAACACTTCTCCACTCGTGTAGAACAAGAACCCACGAAGATTTCAAGCATTTGATCGAGATTTGAAGGTAGATCTTGTGATTTAGTTTTTGAGTTTCTACTAAATGAAAACCGGTTTCGAGCACCATCTTTCTAAATGCTTTTAACACTTTTTAAACCCTAAAACAAGCGCGTATGTGCAATATGAAAATCATGGGATAAAGCTGCAACAGGTGGAGACATCCAGATGTTGAAGATGTGCTACAGTGTCGTCAAGATTGAGAGTATCGACACTGTGGTTGTCGATACTATCATAAACCGTCAACACTAGTCATCTTCGATATTAGCCTTTGCCGATTCTAATCATCATCGATACTAGTTGTCTGATCGATACTATACTGTCGATATTGTGATCATTCAACCTTCTTGTCGATACTAAGCCTCGTCGAGACTATTAGTGTCGATGGGGGTGGGTCACCGATACTAACAAATTCGAAGGAGGATAGTAGACGATAGATAGAATGATATCAGTATTAGCCTGCACGTCGATATTATGGGGTCACCGATATTGCTGGATCAATATTGTTCCATCGAAGTTGGCCTGGTCGAAATAGGCAATATCGACAGCCACCTAAAGGCTGTCGATACTAACCATGGATGTATATCTTCGATATTACGGTTGCCGAGACTAGTCTCCTTCGATACTGGTCATCGATATTAGAATGGCCAGTACTATGGTGTTGCTGAACTTATTATATTCAACAATGATCATCGATATTAACAGGAGCTGTCGAGACTAACCATCGAGACTGACAATCTCGATGGTGATGTTGTTGATAATGAACTAAGTCTCGATGATAAGGATCGAACATAATAATCTCGATAGATAGAAACACATATGAAATAAAGGTTAAAGATGATGATAGCATATAACCAAGCATGCAAATATATAATTTCACTTGCCATCTTTTACAAAATATATACATATATATCTTAATGAATTTACGTAAATTAGACTTTTATGAAAATGATATTATTATCTTTTCTTTAAACCTAATTAAAGTTCATAGACTTAAGTTATAATTATTAACTTAAACTATGTTTTTAAAACAATGAAGAGTGATCCACGCAAGGGTTAATACATGCATGTACGTGTGTCTATATAAAGAAAGTGCTACCTTTCTAATATACATATACGCATATGTATCATAATATACATTGGCTTTAAAAGGGTTAATCATAATTATTTGTTCAAAACTAACAAGTTTTAGAACTTTATATTTTAATGATGATAAATTAATAATATCAAGTGTTGCATTATAACTTAGATAACTAAACTAAGTTAGTGACACATTTAATGATTCAAAATAAACATGAATGGAAACTTAATAGAAATTAAACGCATATACTTACGAACACGAACACGCGATAAATACAGGTTACTGAGTAGTTATTAGATTCTACTTATGTGAGCGTGCATTCTACAAAATACTGAATCTGAGACATTCAGGTGAGTTCTCATAACCCCCTTTTAAATCATTTTGCTTTCAAACTCGGGGGTGGAACATGTATACCAGATTAATATTATTTTGATAACACATGGGTGACACCTGGATTATCAATATGATATTCATATTATTGAATTATTATTGATTGTGGATTGACATGGATTATCACTACTCCGTGCGTCGTTGTTCGTTGAGTTGACTTCGGTCCTCCGCAATGATTATGTTACTGTTGTTGAGTTGACTTCGGTCCTCCGCAGTGCACTGTATTGACACTTATGATTATTAGGAATGTCATTGATCGAGTTGACTTCGGTCCTTCGCGATGATTCCATTTACCGTTGTTTGAGTTGACTAAGGTCCTCCACGGTACATTATATTGAGATAATTATGATGAATGATGATTGTTGATGATGAATGTGGATTTTCTCTTGATTTATCTAATTGATGTGTTTGGTTGTGATTGATTGACTATACTTGGATGATAAACTGTGATTACTTGGATTACTTGATTTTTGTGTTTGTTGTGTATTGGCAGAGCTGGATTATCTCACAGGTTCACATGTATATTTTCTTTAATACTATAAATTTTTATAATCAATTGTAAACATTTTTGAAAAATAAAAACTTATGATTACTCACCAACTACTTTGTAGTTGACACTTGATTTTCTACATGTTTCAGGGAATGAAGAAAAATAGGTTGAGAATGATAGTCTCACACTTTTGGACATCATCACTTAGGATCTTGGACTTAGCTAAATTAACTGGATTTCTGAAGACTAGAGTTTAGTCAATTTAGCTAAATCTTTTGTGTAACTTGTTGTAACTAAATGATGACAAACATAATTTTTTTGTCATTACTTTAATTGATTTAATTGATATGGGATGATTTATTTAGATGCCCACGAGCTTATGAACAATCTACACATCTCTCATGGCATATCCTCCAAAGTATGGATGGTCTGTTCAGTTTGACCATCCATTGTGGGTGATAAGAAGTGCTAAGATTCATGTAACACCGGTGCCGGAATCGTAACCGGAACAGTTACTTGCACAGTAACTCAAACATAAACTACGTGTATTAACTGTATACTATTATCATGTAATGCTTGACACAAAACTAATATGCAATGGATTCAGTAATCTGATTCAAACTCACAGTTTAACAGTCTGAAACATATCAGACAACACTGAATTGACACATGAATGCTTGTTAGGATTCTATTATGTATAAACGTATGCGAGGCTTTACACAACAAAACAACAACGGATGTCGTTACGTGAATGCTAAATCGACAGATTATTTGTATAGGTGACGATCTGTACGAATATATCTGAAAGTTTAACGTTCTGAATGATATCCGATAATTAGAAAACAATATTGGAAAGTATAGTCATCGTCGTGTTCGTACGAGTGACGATTCGAACGAATACGCGCGACGACAATACGATTCGATTTTAAACAGTAAATTAAATATTTATGAAGTTTAAAATAAATGGAAGATATTTAGTTAATTTACTAGGAATTACCACCTAAAATAAATTTCCAAACATTACTTTTAATATCAAGACGTTCCGTTTCGAAAACGGAAGAGAAACGACACTTCCACGCGAAACCGAGCGGAACCGAACGGACCCGAACACCCGGGTATGATGAAAGCCTTAATGAGGCTTTTAATCCCTCATTTTTCCCCACCATCAGATCTAACTTTCTAACCGGTATATTTGAGGTAAATTCGCGATTCATCTTCGATTTTGGGGTTTTAAAAACCCTAAATCGAACCCACTGTTAAAACCAGTCCCAACCTACTTCGAGCCATAGGAAAGCATACCTTAATATCTTAGGAGGTTGTAGGAACAAGCCCCATGTCGAAACTCAGTGTTTTAACCTTAGGACGATGGCTGCCGTGAGCTGCGCCCGAATGGCCTAGCCACCAGGTGGCCGAAGGGCCTGCAGGCCGAAGGAAATAGCCATTCGGCCGAATGACTTGAGAACGACAGAACCCCATTCGTGAGGGCCACATTTGGCCAAGTCAACTCATTCGCCAGCCACAGCCTCAAACAGCCCAACTCTTTCGGCCAAGAAACCCCCTCCCCTTCGCTGGAACTCTATTCGGCCGGCCATGCAGACCCTCATTCGACCAACCATTACCTTATTCGGCCACCTTGCTTCTGTCGCCTATACATTCGGCCACTAACCACCCTGTCGGCCCAATAAGTCCATTCGGACGGCCCAAACATCAAATCAATGGGTTGCACTTGTTCGGCCCATCATGCAGGCATGAATGTGGATGTGTGTGCATGGGAGGGGTTAACTAAGGGGTCAAACATAGAGTTTAACAAAGGAGAAGCTACTAAGGTTTCATTATGTGGTCATAAACTAAGGTTTTCACTTATTGAAAATGGGGCTTAACCTTGGATATGGCTTGATTTAAAACACAAGAGTTTATTTAAAAGACACCATGGATTAGAGTTTTCAAGTAAGGAAATCAAGTTGTAAACCCTCTTGTTTACGGATTTATAATGCAAACACTTAAATAAGCAAGGGTTGAACTACAAACACGCAATTATTCTAGATGATCCATCGAATTATCTAGTACGAGTTACTCAAAGAACCATGGGACGATCAAAGACTAGTAATGGGCCCAATGATAGTCTAACAAGATTAACTTAAGCCCATCATGTTTAATTATATTTTTCTCTTAAAGTTGATTATGTTTTAATAAAAGAAATTCAATTGTAAACTTTCTTAAATTAATTAAATGATCTTTTTAACTTAATGTTTAACTTAAAATGAATTATCTTAAAAAACGCTTTAATTAAAGACTCATAATAATAATGTGGGATTGGGGATTATTAATGGGTAACACATTAGATTAGTTAGTGAGAAACATAGCAACACATTAGTAGCATAGGACACTTAGTTGCACACCGAGACCAAAACCCTAGTTTGTGTCTATTATAAAGACTTATAGTATTCGAATCTCTTATAACAACTCAGGTGTTGAAGATACTTAAGCTACAATTAACGAGTGTGCATTATCTGTTGTGATTCAACTCTTAGCAACACAGGTGAGTTCATTTGTCCCTTTTCTAACTATTTTGATTTTACTTCGGGACTGAGAAGCATGTTATACATTGTAAAAAAATGTTTAAATGATTTATAAATGCTTTTATACTGAGTCATAATGCTAACACTAATGCTTGTTTTACTTATTCTAAATGCTAAAAGCCAAGGCTTTATTTTAAATGCTAATGCTTGTTACACTTAACCTAACTGCTATATGCTAAATGCTAATGCTACAATGCTAATGCTAAATACTTATGCTACAATGCTAATTCTAAATGCTAAATGCTAATGCTATATGCTAATACTAAATGCTAATACTATAAGCCAATGCTACATGCGAATGCTAAGTGCTTATGCTACAATGCTAATGCTACAATGCTAATGCTAATTGCTAATGCTACAATGCTATTGCTAAATGCTAATAGTAAATGCTAATGCTATATGCTAATACTAAATGCTAATGCTATATGCTAAGATTACCTGCTAAAGCTTCTGACTTTTAAACTAGTTTGCTTAGAACACCGGATGTTTTTCAAATGCAAAGAATACAAATACTAACAAATTAAAATGCTTTTATAAACTAACTTTAAAGGCTTGAATGCTCTAACTTAGAAAGACGGATATCCTTGATATGCGTATTATGCTCGAAAGCTCGGAATTTTTGAAATGCTAAGAATACTATAAATGCTTATTATGCTTGCCATGCTAAAACAACGGTTTGGCCTCTCAGTGCTTGCCCTACCGGTTGTGAAGCTAGTACTTGTGCACAAGATACTTAAATGTTATATGAATGCTATAAACTTGTATGCTAAAGCTATCGGCTATGGTTGAACATACTGATTTGGCCTCTCAGTGCTTGCCATAGGTTGTTCTCCATAGTCAGGTATTGAAGGAACAGATCGTCGGCCTCTCAGTGCTTGCCATAGGGTGACCTTTATAGTCCGGACATAGAGGAACAGACTGTTGGCCTCTCAGTGCTTGCCATATAGTGATTCCTCATGGTCTACTCATGTTGTAAACTTAATCTTAATGCTAAAGCTATTGGCTAATATAGAACGGCCTCTCAGTGCTTGCCATAGGGTGTTCTTTGTAGCTAGGACTATTGTAGAACGGACCTTTCGGCCTCTCAGTGCTTGCCAAAGGGTGTTCTTCATAGTTGGGATCTTGGGGAGCAGACTGTTGGCCTCTCAGTGCTTGCCATACAGTGATTCCTCATTGCCCACTCATGTTGTAAACTTAAACAAAATGAAAAAGCTATGACGGAAATGGATGGTTGGTAAAACGCTTAATTATCATTAGCAACAATGTCATATGTGGGTCAGTATGTGGTGGGATGGCGTCTGGGCGGGTTGTAGGCTCGACCCTTTCGTATGCCCTATATATAAGCATACCGACCTGGATATTACATGTGATGTTAATGAGGTTAAGGTTGTTACCGAAAGGGTTGGTAAATTCCATTGTGTGTGCGGCTTAAACTCTTAAACAAAATGCTAAAGCTACGATAGGGAACAGATGGTAGGTAAGACGCCTAATTATCATTAACATCAATGTCATATGTGACTTAGTATGTGGTGGGATGGCGTCTGGGCGGGTTGTAGGCTCGACCCTTTCGTGTGCCCTATATATAAGCATACCGAGTTGGATGATACAGGTATGATAATGAGGTTAAGGTTTTACCTAAAAGGTTTGCAAAACTATTTTTTCAATACTAAAAACATATGAACTCACCAACCATTGTGTTGACTTTGTTTTCTTACATGCTTTCTCAGGTGATGTACAAGAATAAGCTAAGGCTAAGGAATGCATGCTAGGATGCCCAGTTAGAGGACCTAGTGACTTTTGGGAAGCACATCTTTCGTAATCACTATGAATCATTTTTGATAGGTTTACTAAGCTAAATTATCAAACATTAACAGTTGTAATTTAACTTTGTAAATCCTAGTCTAATGCTATATTGTGCTTTAATTATTCTCAATGTTGATGCTATGTAAACAATCTGATCATCACGATTATCACTCACGATATCGCGCCCCGGGAACCTTTCGCCCGACGGGACACACGATCCGGCCCACTGGCTCGTGGTGTCACAATTCAATATATGGCCCAATGCTGATTGTAGATATTGCCAAAAATGAGAGGTAAAACGACTATCACGATCAGAAATTATGTTTTAAGGTACCTCAATGACTAACCATAAGGTCATTGTAGATTTGAGCTAACTTGTCGGTTCGATAATCCTCACGAATTGGAATAAAATGAGTTGACTTAGTTAAATGATCAACAATTATTCAAATATTGTGATACCCACTTGATGTACGAGAAATTTTAGTTATAAAATCCATGGATATACCTTCCCATTTCTAGACGAAAATTTTTGGTTGTTCAAGTTATCCTGAAGGATGATGGTGTTCAACTTTAACTTTAAAGCATATAAAACATTTTCATACATAAAGAGCAATGTTCTTTTTCATAAAGGCCACCAATACTCGCTTAGAATATCTTTGTACATATTTTTCACACCTTAATGAACGGACTAACGAGTTTTGTGAGCCTCGTTCGCATGAAGACTTCGAAGATTGTCTCGTTGAGGAACCCAAACACAATCAAGGTAGTAATGTAACCCATTAGGTTTAGTTTGAAGTTGATGCTCGGCACCACACTCCATTTCTTCAGACATAATACCCTCAGTAATAGAGGCATGTTGAGCTTCCAATATACGAGTTTGAATGTCACTTCAAATTTTGATATTGTGGATTCTAACAGGTATTATATGACTTAAAGCGTCAGCTAAAACGTTCACTTTTTTAGAATGGTAGCCAATCTCAATATCGTAATCTTTAAGTAATTCAACCCATCGTCATTGTCTCATATTAAGTTATTTTTAATTGAAAATGTGTTGATTAATTTTGTGGTCCGTGAACACCACACACTTGGTAACATAAAGGTAGTGCCTCAAAATTTTGAAGGCAGAGACAACATCACCTAGTTCAATATCGTGTGTCGTGTAATTCTTCTAGTGGATTTTGAGTTGTCGCGATGCGTAAGCTATAACCTTGCCCTGTTGCATAAGAACATAACTAAGACCTTGATTAGAAGAGTCACAATAAACCATGAAGTCATCGTTACCTTCGAGTACATTTAATATAGGAGTGTTGCACAACTAATGTTTGAGAGTTTGAAAGGCTTCTTCTTGTTGAGTAACCCAAACATACGGTTTGCATTTGTATTAAACTAGTGATAGGTATATCTATCTTAGAAAAATTGGATATGAAACGTCTATAGTCTCATGCAAAGTCAAGAAATGAATGAACTTTAGTAGGAGTTTTGGGTGCATTCAATTTTTCACAGCTTCAATCTTTGCAGGATCTACATGAATGCCCTTTCCATTTACTATGTACCCCAAAAATTGAGCATCGTTAAGTCAAAATTCACATTTATAGAATTTGATATACAGTTTTTCTTTCTTTAAGAGTTCCATAACCAAACATAAGTGTATCTCATGTCCTGCTTCTGTTTTGGAATATATTAGGATGTCATGGAGAAAAACAATGATGAACTTATCCAAGTACGGTAGGTGCATTAGTCAAGCTTAAAGGCATAACCATAAACTCGTAATGACCATATATATCTTGTGTGAAATGTTTTTTTTGGAATATCTTCATCGTCGGCTCGAAGTTGATGGTATCTAGATCCAAGATCAATCTTTGAAAAACAGGTTGCCCTAGCAGTTTGTGTGACAATCCGACTTTTTGGATTAACCCTATTAACCGAAAATAATGAAATCACAAATATGAGGCCCAATGTAGGCCCAAGGTAGGCCCAATTGTATTTATTAGGCCCAAAAGGGTTAACATAGCCAACAATGTTCTAAGTGGCCCAATTAGTGACAATTCGGCAATTCGGATTAACTCCGTTAACTATGGAATAAACCGAAATGTTTTGTAATCGAACAAAAATAAATTATAAGGGTTTGAATTAATAAAAATCAGTCCAAAAATCAATTCAATTGCAAAGATTGAATTTGTAATTGGTTAAAACACTAGTTTGACCTTTAAAGTCAAAAAAATTTGTTTGTGCATATGAGTGAAATTCGAAATTAGAATGTATTACACTATAATTAACCTGATTAAATTTCAATAAACACACAAATGATGGGAATTACCTGTTATCATCAGTTATCAATTCATTAAAACTCGAATTAAACCAATAAATGAGCTATAATGCTTAAACCGTTACTAAATGGTTATGAATACCCACAATTCGATCAAGATTCGCCTAATTGACAATCTAAACACTATAATCGGCCCCTTTAGAGCCTTTTTCATAAAACAATTGCAACCAAGAACGTTGGGATCGAAGATTTGATCTAAGGGTCGGCCGAACTCGAGCATCTAATCGAACTACATCAATTCGGAGTCGAATCAGGTAACAAACTACACCCACACATCCTAAAACATGCGACTAAGAATATCCCTAACATAAATTCAACTAACATCATCGAATTGAATGAATTTGATTTCTAGGGTTCTTGAGCAAAAACGTTTTGGGGATTTCTATGCAAATGTTTTTAAAAATCAAATTAATATTTACAGATAGATTCGAAATCATTCATTCAATGAAAACCATGTGGCAATTGTATTAATCAAAAACGAATTTAAAGATTTCTAATTCTAGGGTTCTTAAAAGAAACGGATTCGGGAGTTTTGATTCAAATGGTCTCAAAAATTAAATTAAATGGTACATGTAGTTTCAGAAGGTTCCGATTATTAATAACCCTATGTAAATTTCATCAAAGAACTATAGATTTTGTGATTTCGACTTCTAGGGTTCTTAACATTAAACGATTTAGGGGTGTTGATGTAAACGGTATTAAAAATGAAATCAAACTATGCAGAAGGGTTCAAAATATATTTCTAAATGAAAACCCTATGTTGTTTTGGATTAACAAACATGAATTGGAACAATTATGCATGGGGATTAACATACTCATGTTCGAAACTATGTTAATCTCGAATTATAACTTTTTTTTGATTGGCAATCAAATTAAATTCGTCTATGAACTCGTTTGGATCAATGGAAACAAAGCCCTATGATGTCAGGGTCGATCGGGTTTGATTCGGGGTCTAATTTGAACCAAATGGGTTTAGTATAATTAACAAAGGGGAACCCTACTCCTTGTTGCTTAAAACCATTTACAAATCAATCTGTTAACAAAAATGGAAGCAGAGGAGATGGTAAGGTGTTCGGGTTGTGAAGGTGAGGTCATGAGTTCGAATCCGAGGGCCGTTGGTTTTTGGGTTTTAAAACTATTTTTGGTATTTTTATCATAAAACATTCGTTTTAAGTCCGTTTTAATCCGTTCAAATTTCGTTAGAACCGTAATGGAATAACGAACAAAATAAAATGATAAAATATATATTTTGACCAAAATCTTAAACATGTGTAATTTTGTATCTTAAAATGAAATCGTATACGTTTATACAATTTAAACAAACGAATCCGGAATCATTCGTACTTTTAGTATGAACGTTTTAAACAACTTAAATTTCGTTATCATTCGTACTTTTAGTATGAACGTTTTAAACAACTTAAATTTCGTTATCATTCGTACTTTTAGTATGAACGAATCCGAGGGCCATTGGTTTTTGGGTTTTAAAACTATTTTTGGTATTTTTATCATAAAACATTCGTTTTAAGTCCGTTTTAATCCGTTCAAATTTCGTTAGAACCGTAATGGAATAACGAACAAAATAAAATGATAAAATATATATTTTGACCAAAATCTTAAACATGTGTAATTTTGTATCTTAAAATGAAATCGTATACGTTTATACGATTTAAACAAACGAATCCGGAATCATTCGTACTTTTAGTATGAACGTTTTAAACAACTTAAATACGTGTGTTGACACGTATAAGACCAAAAACACGATTTGACATTACGAAGAACGCGACGTTATTGTAATGACACAGATTTTTCGTAGAAGGTTTCTACGCGAATTTTCAAGCACGTGATCATTCTGTTTACTATCAAAGGTGCGTACACGGCCCCTTTTTATTTTAACTGTTTTGGGGGAGAAAACATGTGCAACAAACATTTTTAGATACATATCACTTGCATGAGTTAGCTGTTTACATTAAGTGCAAACATAGCATTACAAAGCCTTACATTTCGAACCGTTTAGTTTGCCGTAGCGCAAAGCGTGGTAGTTGGAAATAGATCTATTAGGTTTGACAAACCTCACTTGGTAGATGGGATCTATGCAGGTGTTTGACTGACCAAACACACATTACTATTGTTTGTGCTAGACAGTAGTGGCAAGGCAAAAACATGCTATAGCATGGCAATCGTCAGGTTCGGTGTCGACCACTTATGTAAATAGTACAAATGACTAGCTATCATGACTATGCATGTGTGATTATGTTATCTGCAAACTTTATATTCAAACTGTGGTTTCAACATTTGTGAATGCTTAAACCAGTGTTATGCACCAACCTTTGTGTTGACTTGATTTACATGTTTTCTCAGGACACTAAGGCACAAGCAAGGACAAGCAGGGACTAGGATGTTGAGTCTCATGCATACATTTCAGTTCAAGTGTTTTAGCTTTGATAAATTAAGACATTGAATGTTCTTGGATTTGCACTTTACATTTTCAAACCGTTACGTTTTGTTATTGGTTTTAAAACGCTTCCGCAAACGTTGAAACTTTGATATTACAGTTTTAGACCGAAGTATGTTTGAAAATCATATAGAGGTCTTCGTTATGTCTAATGATCTGAGATCCTGGTTTGTCACGTCCCAAACGGTATGATTCCGTTAGTTGAAAATTGGGAGTGTGACAGATTGGTATCAGAGCCATTGGTTATAGCGAACTAGGTTTGCATTTGTAGACTTAGACTATAACTGTTAGACATTAGACACTTGCTTACACGATAGTTTGTATAGCACTTACATATAGCATTATGTAACAGACATGGCATCATCATCTACACCTACTCACACTGAGGAACAAGTTGTAGCATTGTCAGACATCATGACAAGGAGGATCGAATCAGTGGATGATACAATCCACTATGGGGAGGAAACACATGTTCGAAAAAGGGGGAACAACCAATATTGGCAATGGTTTCCTGACCTCATACATAGCTGGGTGCGTGAAGAACGAGTGCCACCACCACCAACTGCCACCACTGCTAATAGCCTTTAGACGTTACCTACTCTTGGATATCCACTAGAACAGGCATTTGCTGCTTTTGTTGCACGCATGGAGCGTGAAATCCGCAATGTCACACCCCCACCTCCGCGTCACCAGACGACGTCATTTTTAAAGGTAGCGGAAGCATAGCGGCGAAGTCTCGAAGGTGAGGGGTGACTTACTTGATCCGGTATCATAACACACATAGTTAAGAAAAGCACTAATTACAAATCACGACAAATATTTATTACATGTCCTGAGTATCCGTTTACAACTTAAGTTCCTTCTATTACATCCCAAGTCCTAACTACATGGTGCGTGCACAGGTGTTTCCTCACCGTTGGTACTGATTACCTGTAAAAGATTTAAAGTTTAAAAATATCAGTATAAACTGGTGAGTTCATAAATAAGACTCGATACAATATGATATGATAGTAAAGTCAATGGTACACATTAACATAAGTGAATAATCATGTGACCCGTATCCAGATCCTTTCTGACAGTCCAGTCTAGAAAATAACCGAAGTCAAAATCCGTGCCTCTAACTCAATGTCTCACTACATCAAGTCGATACCAGGAATGGTGACAAGCATTCACACAAGGGTAGACGCTATCTATCCATGAATGGGGTTGTCAGCCCGATAGTACTATCTTTGTCCACACATTCGGCCCCACATGGGTTAACCAGATACAGTTGGTTTTGAGGACTTTTGTTGTACACAGAAAATAGTCATAATCCCATGACACCCACATGCAAGCCGGTATTGCAATTGTTACTAAACATATCACACGTTTGATAAAGATTTCATAATAGTCACCCCGATGTTAAGAAAACAGTAAAAGAAAAGGGGTTGTATGAAACTCACCTGAAGTTTATGAAAAGATAAAATCACACAAACGGTGGCTAAAAATGCTAATCTGCATTAGTTTATTTATAATTAATTATTTGTGTTTTAACTTGCTGATTAGATCTGTTTGAACGTTCAATGTCACCGACATTGTAATGAAAAGTCATCGAACTAACATTAGATGTTTAATTAATTATTTAGTCTAATATCATACAATGTACTATGATGTAGGTACCTATACCCGTTTAGGTACCTTGTGTTAAGTTGATGACTCATTGGATTAGCCGGGATAATCTCCGACTAATTAGTTAGGTAATGCTGTTGATTATATTACTTAAACAGTCCCTAGATGAAATCTCGGCTTAGGAATGATTAATTCTTGTCACTAATTATCCATGTATCACAAAACATAACAATATGACATTGGAATAGGTTAAACAATCATGTTTAACATATTAATCCGACTGTTATCATAAAACCAGACAGTTATTCCAATTGGTAGGGTAATAATTGTGATTAGTTTGAAACACTTGGGATTAACCTTGCATTTCAAAGATTAACCAAAATAATCACCTACATTGTCATAATCCAATGGTTTAAACCATTAGAAGTATTGTTATGGTTTGGTGAAAACCGGGCATTATAACGGATCAAAACAGGCATTTACCCGTTAACAAGACAAGTTATCCGTCAAAAATCATTCCTAGCTATCATCTAAGCAATAATCAACAACCCTAACTATATCATTACATTCAAAAACACGATCTAATCAATGAAGATCAAGTCAGAAGATTAAAAAGGATAGTTACCCAAATCAAACGATTCTACGGACAAAATCACGATCAGGACGTGTATACACGTTCACCGGTTCGAGCTGGACGTTCTGGTGGTGTCAAATATGAGTTTTGGTGGGAGATTGGTCAAGATCTTGAGTTACAGAGGGTTTAAAGTCGAGAGGAAAGAAAATAGAATTTTCTGCATGCTTCTGCGATATAACAAGCTGGTTCAACAGACCGACCTACTCGTCGCGTACCGCGACGAGTGGCCCACATGTCGTCGCGTACCGCGAGGGATTCCGGATAAAATTTGATATCTTGACTTGTCGCGTACCGCGACAAGACTCCAAGGAGTCGTCGCGTACCGCGAGGGATCCAATTTCAAGATTTTTCTTCGTTTCGCGATTCCGGACAATCCGTAACTCGGTTTCACGCACGGTTTTCTCCCATGTTCCCAATTTCTCGCACACTTTAAACCTGTAATGATTAAAATCATCAATTTAACACAGATTCCTAGAACGACCAAACGTGCTCGTGTTATTGATGACGTAATGTTTACCTGCAATTGTCACAGTCTCCTCCTGTTACAGAAATTTCGTCCCGAAATTTGCTTTAACTCCTACAGTTTGATCGCCTATGTAAACAAATGAGGATACTTCTGTTTCATGCGGTCTTCACGTTCCCAAGTGTACTCTGGCCCTCGTTTAGAATTCCATTTGACTTTCACAATTGGTATTCGACTTCGTTTGAGGGTCTTTTCATCTCGATCCATTACTTCGACTGGTTCTTCCGTGAACTGTAGGTTTTCGGCAATGTGTATCTCATCAAGAGGTATGACTAGTGACTCGTCCAATAGGCACTTTTTCAGATTCGAGACATGAAACACATCATGTATGTTACTAAGTTCTGAGGGTAACTCTAATCTGTATGCTACCATTCCAATCCTTTCAAGAATTGTAAATGGTCCTACAAATCTTGGTGAGAGTTTTCCTCGTTTTCCGAATCTGAAAATACCTTTCCAGGGAGAGACTTTTAGCATCACTTTATCACCAATCTGGAATTCGAGTGGTCTACGTCGATTATCAGCATAACTCTTCTGTCGATCGCATGCTGCTTTAATTCGTTCCTGAATGAGCGCGATCTTATCAGTCGTTTCCTGGATCAGTTCCGGGCCAACAATCTGACTTTCGCCTACTTCTGACCAACACACAGGAGATCGGCATTTGCGCCCGTACAAAGCTTCAAATGGAGCACATTGGATACTAGTATGATAGCTGTTATTATAAGAAAATTCAACCAATGGCAGATGAGTATCCCAGCTACCTCCAAAATCAATTACACAGCTTCGAAGCATGTCTTCTAATGTTTGATTTGTACGTTCAGTCTGCCCATCCGTTTGTGGATGATAAGCTGTGCTCATGTTGATCTGTGTACCCAAGGCATGTTGAAGAGTTTGCCAAAAACGTGACATAAATCGACTATCTCTATCAGAAATAATAGAGATTGGCACTCCATGTCGCATTACGATTTCGTTGATGTAGAGTTTAGCTAAACGGTCCATGGAATAGTCTTCCCGAATTGGTAAGAAATGTGCTGATTTGGTAAGGCGATCTACGATGACCCAAATAGCATCATGGTTATGCGCCGTTCTGGGTAATTTAGTGATGAAATCCATGGAAATTTGTTCCCATTTCCACATAGGGATTTCTGGTTGTTGCAATAGCCCAGATGGTCTTTGATGTTCTGCCTTAACCTTAAGGCACGTTAAGCATTTATTCACATATTCTGCTATTTGTTTCTTCATACCAGGCCACCAGTAGAAGTCTTTGAGATCTTTATACATCTTGTCAGTACCTGGATGAATAGAATATTTGGATTTGTGAGCTTCGTCCAAGATAATTGGTCTGATATTACCAAGTACTGGGATCCATGCTCGGTTTTTGAAATATAATATTCCATCCGTTTTGGTTTCAAGTTGTTTATCTAACCCTCGTAATTTCTCAACGGTGTAATTTGTTGCTTGCAAGGCCTGCCGTTGAGTTTCACGTATTTGAGGGTTTAGACTAGTTTGAATCGTCATTTCCAGTGCTTTCACACGTATGGGTTTGACTCTCTCTTTGCGACTTAAAGCATCGGCTACAACATTTGCTTTACCTGGGTGGTAACGGATTTCGCAGTCATAGTCGTTCAGAAGTTCCACCCATCGCCTTTGTCGCATATTTAACATTTTCTGATCTAGAATGTGTTGAAGACTTTTGTGATCTGTATAGACCGTACACTTCGTCCCGTACAAGTAATGTCTCCATATCTTGAGTGCAAACACTACTGCACCAAGTTCTAGATCATGAGTAGTGTAATTCTTCTCGTGCACTTTTAGCTGCCGAGAAGCATAGGCAATCACCTTGTTGTTCTGCATCAGCACACACCCGAGTCCTTGACGTGAGGCATCACAGAAGACTATGAAATTCTCTGTGCCTTCTGGTAGTGCCAGAATAGGTGCATTGCAGAGTTTATGCTTCAACAGTTGAAATGCCTCCTCCTGTTGAGAGTCCCATATGAACTTTTGATCTTTCTGGGTTAGAGTAGTTAAAGGCAAGGCTATCTTTGAAAAGTTCTTGATGAATTTTCTGTAATAGCCCGCTAACCCTAAGAATTGACGAATCTCTGTTGGGGTTTTCGGTGTCTCCCATTGCTTTACCGCTTCAATCTTGCTGGGATCCACTTGTATACCATTTTCATTTACTACATGCCCAAGAAACTGGACTTCCCGTAACCAGAACTCACATTCGGAAAATTTGGCATAAAGTTTCTCATGTGCTAAAAGTTCCAAGATCAGTTTTAAGTGTTGCACATGTTCTTGTTGACTGCGGGAGTAAATGAGAATGTCATCAATAAAAACAATCACGAATTTATCCAAGTAAGGTCTACACACACGATTCATCAGATCCATAAACACTGCAGGCGCATTAGTCAGCCCGAAGGGCATTACTAAAAACTCATAATGCCCGTATCGAGTTCGAAAAGCTGTTTTAGAAACATCATCATCATGGATTCGTAGTTGATGATATCCAGATCTGAGATCGATTTTTGAAAAATAGATAGCACCTTGCAATTGATCGAATAGATCATCTATACGGGGTAGTGGATAACGATTTTTGATTGTCAATTTATTGAGTTCCCGATAGTCGATACACATCCTGAGAGTACCGTCCTTCTTTTTCACAAAAAGGATAGGTGCGCCCCAAGGTGAGTAACTCGGTCTAATGAAACCTTTGTCTAAAAGTTCCTGTAATTGACTCGATAGTTCTTGCATTTCCGATGGAGCCAATCGGTAAGGAGCTTTAGCTATAGGTGCTGCTCCTGGTACTAAGTCAATACGAAACTCAACTTGTCTCACTGGGGGTAATCCTGATATATCGTCAGGAAAAACTTCAGGATATTCTCGAACTACAGGAATGTCTTCAATACGTTTTTGATGTGGTTTGTTTTCAGTCACGTAAGCTAAAAAGGCTTGACAGCCCTTTCTTAAGCACTTTCGAGCTTGCATACATGATATGATACTCAGTTTCCTGCCAGCCCTTTCACCTTGTATCATAAGTGTATCACCATTTGGTAATGAAATACGAATCATCTTATTTTGACATATGACTTCCACTCGATTTTCTGAAAGCCAGTCCATACCAATAACAACATCAAAGCTTCCCAATTCAATAGGAAGAAGATCAATATTAAAAAGATGATCGTTTAGATTCAATAAACACCCTTGAATCACATTGTTAGTCATAATTGACTTGCCATTAGCAAGTTCAATGACGTAAGGGTTTGTTAGGTTATCAACGGCCAATCCGAGTAGTGAAGCAAAATCAGAGGAAACAAAACTTTTGTCCGCTCCGGTGTCAAAAAGAACAGATACATAGTGATTGTTAAGAAGAAACGTACCGGTAACGGTGTTGTTATCACGTCGAGCCTCTTCCGCCCCTATCTGGAAGGCTCTTCCTCTTGCTTCATTGCCCTGGTTGGTGTTGTTGGTAGGGCAGTTTTTCATGAAGTGATCCGGGCTTCCACATCTGAAGCACGACCGGTTGAATTGTTGTGGTTGTTGTTGTTGAGTTCCTTGGTTTGATCGGCGAACAGGGAGATTGCAATATTTGGAGAAATGCCCGACCTTGTTACAATTGTTACAAACAGGGCAGGGTCCCACATGATGAAATGGGCACTTAGGACATTTAGGTGCTTGCCCTACATAGGCTTTTCTCTCCTAAGTTGTGGCAATGTATCCCTTTGCCATTTGCACATTCCGGCTGGGTTCCACCGGAGCCCCTGGTTTGCCTTTCCCAATCCATTTTCGTTTCACCCCTTTAACAGTGCTGGGGGTAGTGGTTGCCAGACTGCTGCTTGACTCACCTTTCACTGTCAAGGTACCACTTCTTACTGCAACATCGGTAAGCCTGGTGGTTAAGGTGATAGCATGTTTCAAAGTACGTGGTTCAGCTGCCGTGACCATTCCCTTGATTTGAGGTACCAGACCTTTGATATATTTTTCTATCAAAGCCTGCTCAGTTGGAAACATGTTTGGCAGCAGACATGTTAATTCGTGAAATCGATCGGTATATTTCAAACAATCAGCACCGATCATAGAATGGTTCCAAAATTCCTCTTGGAGCTTTTGGATTTCAGTGATGGGACAATATTCTGACAGAATCAAAGTTTTAAACTCGTCCCAAGTCATAGCATCCACAACAGCCGTGGTCAAGGTTTTTGCCTGGGTATTCCACCAGGTCAATGCTGAGTCTGTCAGTGAACAAGCTGCATAAGACACTTTGTGTTCAGCCAAACACTGGCTGATCTTGAGCTTAGTCTCCATGCTCTCAATCCATTTCAAAAGTCCTGACGCTCCTTCCTTCCCCGTAAAAGTAGGGGGATTGCAAGAAGCGAAGTACTTATAAGTGCATCCTCGTTGTGGAGGATCCGGATTGATTGTGTTGGTACTAGTCGTATGGCGGGTTTCAACATGTCCGCCTGTAGCATTATGCTCCGTATGGACTCTACCCGAGCCAGAAGCACGATTTGTTTGATATTGGGCCAACATGCCCGTAAGAACAGCGGATAATTGGTCACCTGCTATACGAGCAACGTCCGCTTCATTTAGACTGGGTCCATTCACAGGTGGATCCTGAATGGATTCTTGAGTTTGAGGATTTTTAGCAGAACGACCTCTTCTAGGGGCCATAGTCTGATCACACACAGATAAAGTAAAGTCAGAACAAGAATCCATAGTCGTAATAAAGACAAATGTTGTATAACTACTTCGAGTTTTTCATAGTTATATTGTACACCACTAAGTCATGTTCATAGTTGCAGTTATACTAGTACGTCTGTTTGTCTTGCCAAGCGTATACTAGTATCATTTTATAGTCTACCAAAATGACACCGATTTAGACATGTTACTACACTGATATGTACTAGTATTACATTATTTCACTATAATGTAGTACCGATATTAATATGTTTCTACACGTGTTTATTATGTACTAGTATTACATTATTTCACTATAATGTAACACCGATATTGATATGACTCCACATGAGTCTTGTTATGTACTAGTATTACATTACTTCACCGCAATGTAACACCGATATTGTTATGACTCCACATGAGTCTTGTTATGTACTAGTATTACATTACTTCACCGCAATGTAACACCGATATTGTTATGTTTTCGCACAAGTTTTCTTTTTATATGACTTGAAAAGTTAGCACCGGCTATAATGTAAAGACACAATGTTGCACATACAATGTTAAAAGAAAACTTTTATTATAACTGTCACAGTTGTACATTAGGATTAGTACATATGCAAGAAAATATCCTAATGCAGTTGTACCCACTATTACAACCTAACCGTCCGAGGCCTATTTTACAAGTCAAAACTTCCTCGGAGTAGTACAGTCCAGCCTATTCGATTCCTTTACCGTAGTAAATACAGTAAACATGTGATAATGATGGCCACCGCTGCCATCACTATTGCTGCGTCCAACAGTCGTAGCTCCATCCTCATATTGCCTAACCCTACCATCCATCCCCTAACTCTCTCTACCCCACTCCTACACATACCACCTAAAGTCCACTGGAGTCTACCCTCAATCACCTCCCTCCATGCCCTGGCACCTGCCTCCAGGACAGCAACATGTTCAGCTAAACTCTCATAGGCCGTGCGAGTTTCCCACAGAGTGTCACGTGTTTCCTGCAATGAAACACGCGATAACTGAAGATCCAATGTAACCCGTCGCAGCTGAACTCTCATCTCAGCCTGCTGAGATGACTCGCCTTCCTCATGTATGGAATGAGGTACATCCCGGGGTGCTAGTGGTCCTCTCGGAATAGGACCTGTCGAGATGCGGGCTCGTCCCCGCCTTCCTCCAAACCCTGTAAATACTGGTACTTGCTGTGGTGGTGTAGGGCTTTGTGCCCTCCCGATAGCTGGTGAGTCAGCATCTAACAGATGCTGAGGTATAGGTGGTGTAGGTGGTATTGATGGTAAAGTCTGGTGGGACATTTGAGATGACGGCACTGTCTGTGTTGATCCTGAACTTGTTTCCGTGCCAAATGAATCACTTTCTGAGTCTGACATTGCTGTATCGACACACAAGTTCGTATTAGTAACATAAAATAAATAAATAACAACATTTATTTGAGTGTTTATATTTGTTAACTATGTTCGGTGCTCTCAGTGTAACTATTCGAGCCTATGGTTATAATCTAGGTTTCTAAGTCCGCCTAAATTCTATAACCTGTGGCTCTGATACCACCCTGTCACACCCCCACCTCCGCGTCACCAGACGACGTCATTTTTAAAGGTAGCGGAAGCATAGCGGCGAAGTCTCGAAGGTGAGGGGTGACTTACTTGATCCGGTATCATAACACACATAGTTAAGAAAAGCACTAATTACAAATCACGACAAATATTTATTACATGTCCTGAGTATCCGTTTACAACTTAAGTTCCTTCTATTACATCCCAAGTCCTAACTACATGGTGCGTGCACAGGTGTTTCCTCACCGTTGGTACTGATTACCTGTAAAAGATTTAAAGTTTAAAAATATCAGTATAAACTGGTGAGTTCATAAATAAGACTCGATACAATATGATATGATAGTAAAGTCAATGGTACACATTAACATAAGTGAATAATCATGTGACCCGTATCCAGATCCTTTCTGACAGTCCAGTCTAGAAAATAACCGAAGTCAAAATCCGTGCCTCTAACTCAATGTCTCACTACATCAAGTCGATACCAGGAATGGTGACAAGCATTCACACAAGGGTAGACGCTATCTATCCATGAATGGGGTTGTCAGCCCGATAGTACTATCTTTGTCCACACATTCGGCCCCACATGGGTTAACCAGATACAGTTGGTTTTGAGGACTTTTGTTGTACACAGAAAATAGTCATAATCCCATGACACCCACATGCAAGCCGGTATTGCAATTGTTACTAAACATATCACACGTTTGATAAAGATTTCATAATAGTCACCCCGATGTTAAGAAAACAGTAAAAGAAAAGGGGTTGTATGAAACTCACCTGAAGTTTATGAAAAGATAAAATCACACAAACGGTGGCTAAAAATGCTAATCTGCATTAGTTTATTTATAATTAATTATTTGTGTTTTAACTTGCTGATTAGATCTGTTTGAACGTTCAATGTCACCGACATTGTAATGAAAAGTCATCGAACTAACATTAGATGTTTAATTAATTATTTAGTCTAATATCATACAATGTACTATGATGTAGGTACCTATACCCGTTTAGGTACCTTGTGTTAAGTTGATGACTCATTGGATTAGCCGGGATAATCTCCGACTAATTAGTTAGGTAATGCTGTTGATTATATTACTTAAACAGTCCCTAGATGAAATCTCGGCTTAGGAATGATTAATTCTTGTCACTAATTATCCATGTATCACAAAACATAACAATATGACATTGGAATAGGTTAAACAATCATGTTTAACATATTAATCCGACTGTTATCATAAAACCAGACAGTTATTCCAATTGGTAGGGTAATAATTGTGATTCGTTTGAAACACTTGGGATTAACCTTGCATTTCAAAGATTAACCAAAATAATCACCTACATTGTCATAATCCAATGGTTTAAACCATTAGAAGTATTGTTATGGTTTGGTGAAAACCGGGCATTATAACGGATCAAAACAGGCATTTACCCGTTAACAAGACAAGTTATCCGTCAAAAATCATTCCTAGCTATCATCTAAGCAATAATCAACAACCCTAACTATATCATTACATTCAAAAACACGATCTAATCAATGAAGATCAAGTCAGAAGATTAAAAAGGATAGTTACCCAAATCAAACGATTCTACGGACAAAATCACGATCAGGACGTGTATACACGTTCACCGGTTCGAGCTGGACGTTCTGGTGGTGTCAAATATGAGTTTTGGTGGGAGATTGGTCAAGATCTTGAGTTACAGAGGGTTTAAAGTCGAGAGGAAAGAAAATAGAATTTTCTGCATGCTTCTGCGATATAACAAGCTGGTTCAACAGACCGACCTACTCGTCGCGTACCGCGACGAGTGGCCCACATGTCGTCGCGTACCGCGAGGGATTCCGGATAAAATTTGATATCTTGACTTGTCGCGTACCGCGACAAGACTCCAAGGAGTCGTCGCGTACCGCGAGGGATCCAATTTCAAGATTTTTCTTCGTTTCGCGATTCCGGACAATCCGTAACTCGGTTTCACGCACGGTTTTCTCCCATGTTCCCAATTTCTCGCACACTTTAAACCTGTAATGATTAAAATCATCAATTTAACACAGATTCCTAGAACGACCAAACGTGCTCGTGTTATTGATGACGTAATGTTTACCTGCAATTGTCACACGCAACATGCGGGAAGTAGCAGGGATGATCACAGAATTGCTTGAGAATAACAACTGGCAGACACAAATGTGGGATAACCTCACTGGGGAGTTGGTTAGGACTAATGAAGAACAAGCAAATTTGGTGGAAACGATCTGGATGATGCGAGGGATGATCCTCGAACTCACTGCACGACTAGAAACTACTGAGTTACGTGTAGCTGTAGCCGAGGCAAGGGCTGAGGAAGCTAACGCACGGGCTGGTGCAGCGGTGACTGAAGCCAATATAGTGAGAGATTTGGCTGGGGAGGCCATAACCCTCATCACTAGGCATATGCGTTACCAGCATGTTGCAGTGACTGGTCCAGCAGAACTGAAAGATTCATCATCAACTGTTGGTCAACCAAACGATGGAATCTAGTTATTTCATTTACTTTAATTAACAAACTTATATGAGTGGGTTGTACTCATAAAAGTAGATTTCGTGTTTAGTTGTTTTGCATCTTTTTGACAAACAATTATAAGCACTAGTTTATCATAATTGATTAAGAATTGTTACCTAAATGACTATGGTAGTGTGTTACATTTACTTTATGCATGAATGATGATTATGCGATGGGTGTAGTCTCATTTTGTATATTTGTAAATATGAAGATCATGGCTGGAGAAAACATTAACATGACCGCAACGGAACTTGAGGTACTTATTAACACTCGAATTACCGAGACAATCGCAAACTATACGCAAACACACCAAACAGGACCACATGATCCAACGGGGGGACTGGTAAACCCACAAATGTGCACGTTCAAGACATTCTTGAACTGTAAACCACGTAATTTCAAAGGATCGGAAGGAGCCATTGGACTTCTTCGATGGATTGAACAGTCAGAATCGGTATTTGAGAAGTGCAATTGTCCGGAAGAAAACAAGGTCAGATACGCTATTGGTACTTTGGAGGGTTCAGCCTTGACATGGTGGAACTCTATCGTACAGACACTCGGTTTGAATACAACCAATGCCCTTACTTTGGAACGGATTCAAAATCCTGTTGCAGGAGGAGTATTGTCACCGTAATGAAATACAAAAACTTGAGAATGAGTACGGGTAACTCAAGATGAAAGGTTCGAATATTGAGGAATACACTACTCGATTCCAGCAATTAGCAAGACTCTTACCGCACAAGGCAACCCCGTCTAGCAAGTGGATCAAGAGATACATTGGAGGGTTGGTATCTCAGGTTCGAAAATTGATCATATCTGCAAATCCTACCACCATACAGCAAGCTGTTTGACTGGCACACCAACAGACTGATCAAACGATGCAACGGGGAACATTACCCAAACGAACAGTAACAGCTAAGGCGGGAGACCACAAAAGAAAATGGGATAGCATTGATTCCAAGAATTTCACTCAGCAGTCATTTCAGCAGAATCGCAAGCAGGAATCCAACAAGACTCATCACAATCCAAACAATAACCAACAGTCATCGGGAGGGTATAATGGTAGATACCCGAAGTGCAACAAATGTGGATTCCATCACTTTGGGAATCAATGTGACAAGTACCGATGTCAGCGATGCAGAAAGATGGGTCACGTAGCAAAAGACTGTCGAGGGGAACTACAGGCAAGCCCACTCGACCGTAGTAACACACAGGAAGGATGTTTTGAGTGTGGCATACCTGGACATTTCAAGAAGAAGTGCCCACAACTCAAGAAAAGAAGGGCTAATGATATAACTACAAAAGGAAACAGCAACAACAACACAAATGTTGCTAGAACAAGGCTTTTGTGATTGGAGGACGTCAGGCACGAGACGATCCCAACGTCGTTACGGGTACGTTTCTCTTGAATTATCACTCTGCCTCTATGCTATTTGACACCAGTGCAGATCGGGGTTTTGTATCTAGCAAATCTTGTGAATTGCTAAGTATTAGTCCTACTGTTTTAGAAAACCCATACACTATAGAACTAGCTGATGATAAGCTAGTTGTTGTAAACCATATTACTAAAGGGTGTGTTCTTGACTTGATGGGTCAAACACATGACATTGACTTTATGCCTACCTCTTTAGGCAGTTTTGATGTAGTCATTGGCATGGACTGGTTGTCCAAACACCAGGCTAAAATAGTATGCCATCAAAAGATAGTTCGTATACCTCGTTCGCATGGAGAGACACCGTATGTACAAGGCAAGAAGAGCAGTACGCCACTGCATCTCATAGCTTGTATGAAAACACACAAATGTCTACGTAAAGGTCATACGGCAGTTATAGCACTTATAACTGAGAAGCCGGTAGTTGAGAAGAATATAGAAGACATCCCAGTAGTTTGAGAATTCCCTGAAGTGTTCCAGAAGACCTACCGAGATTACCGCCTATCAGACAGGTAGAATTTCGAATCAACCTTACACCAGACGCAACACCGATTGCTAGGACGCCTTATCGACTTGCACCGTCTGAGATGCAAGAGTTATCTACACAACTGCACGAGTTGTTGGATAAGGGCTTCATACGACCTAGTTTTTCACCGTGGGGAGCTCCAGTCTTATTTGTTAAGAAGAAGGATGGGACTATCCGTATGTGCATCGATTACCGGGAACTTAACAAGGTTACTATCAAAAACCGGTATCCGTTTCCTAGAATTGACGATCTGTTCGATCAGTTGCAAGGTTCGAGTTACTACTCGAAGATTGATCTTAGATCGGGTTATCATCAACTAAGAGTCCAGGAGGAGGATATTCCAAAGACAGCATTCAGGACGCGCTATGGCCATTATGAGTTCTTGGTCATGCCATTTGGGTTGACAAACGCTCCAGCAGTATTCATGGATCTCATGAATCGTTTTTGTAAACCTTTTCTTGATAAGTTTGTCATTGTTTTCATTGATGACATTCTCATCTATTCTCAGACCGAAGAAGAGCACGCTGAACATCTCCGATTGCTACTAGAATTACTGAAACAAGAACAATTGTACGCTAAGTTCTCGAAATGTGACTTCTGGATGCGAGAAGTACAATTCTTGGGTCATATAGCCAATGAAAAGGGCATACACGTTGAACCAGCAAAGACTGAAGCGATTAAGAATTGGGAAGCACCAAAGACCCCTACCGAGGTACGACAATTCCTTGGTTTGGCGGGATACTACTGACGATTCATTGAGGGATTCTCAAAGATCGCTCAACCACTTACAGCTCTTACGCACAAAGGAACGAAGTATAACTGGACGGATAAACAGGAAGCTGCATTTCAGTTATTGAAACAGAAACTCTGCAGTGCACCGATTATATCCTTACCGGAAGGGACGGAAGACTTTGTGGTGTATTGTGATGCATCTGCACAGGGTTTGGGATGTGTGTTGATGCAACGTGATAAAGTGATTGCTTATGCTTCAAGGCAACTACGGCCACATGAAAAGAATTACACTACTCATGATTTAGAGTTAGGAGCAGTGGTTTTTGCTTTGAAGATTTGGAGGCATTACCTATATGGAACTAAGTGTACCATTTACACTGATCATAAGGGTTTGCAACATATCTTTGATCAGAAGGAGCTTAATAAGAGACAATGACGATGGGTTGAGTTGTTGAACGATTACGAATGCACAATCAAGTATCATCGGGGAAAGGCTAATGTGGTAGCTGATGCTTTAAGCGGGTTCGCGCACTTAAGATGACGATACATACTGACTTACCTGAAAAGGTACGCAGTACTCAGCTGGGAGCCTTAGAAAAGGATAATTTGGTACATGAATCCTTACGGGGGATGGAAACATAATTGGTGGATGAAGCGCACAAGTCTGATGGAACTCGTTGTTTCGTTGATAGACTTTGGATACCTTTGCGTGGTGGTCTAAGGGAACTCATGGTGGATGAAGCGCACAAGTCCAGATATTCAGTCCATCCGGGATCAGACAAGATGTATCATGACTTGAAGGCACTGTATTGGTGGCCTCACATGAAAGCCGACATTGCTAGGAATGTTAGAAAATGTTTGACTTGTTCGAAAGTCAAAGTTGAATATCAGAAACCATCTGGTTTGCTGCAACAACCAGAAATACCGATGTGGAAATGGGAACATATTTCGATGGACTTCATTACTAAGTTACCCCGTACACCGAGTGGTTGTGATACTATATGGGTAATTGTCGATCAATTGACGAAGTCTGCACACTTCTTGGCAATCAAGGAAACTGACAAGATGGAGAAACTGACTCGCATTTACATCAAGGAAGTGGTAGCATGGCATGGCGTGCCAATCTCTATCATATCAGATCGGGATGCACGATTCACTTCCAACTTTTGGAAATCACTCCATCAGTCATTGGGAACTCATTTAGGCATGAGTACAACATATCACCCACAAACAGACGGTCAGAGTAAACGTACGATTCAGACACTTGAAGATATGTTGTGGGCTTGTGTAATTGAGTTTAATGATAGCTGGGAAAACCACTTACCGTGTGTGGAATTCTCTTACAAATCCGGAACCGTATGGCAGCGGTTCGGTATCGACAAAAGAGTTACGCTGACAAACGTTATAAGCAGTTGGAATTTCAAGAAGGAGACCGAGTTCTTCTAAAGGTATCACCTTGGAAAGGTGTGATACGATTCGGCAAGCACGGGAAGCTTAGCTCACGTTACGTAGGACCTTTTGAGATCCTGAAAGGGATTGGTCCGGTTATGTATCAACTCAAATTACCGGATGAACTCAGTGGAGTTCATGATGTTTTTCACGTGTTGAATTTAAAGAAATGTCTTTCTAATAAGACATTGATTATACCACTTGAGGAGATATAAGTGGACGAACAGTTACGGTTCATTAAAGAACCAGCTGAAATCATGGACCGAGAGACCAAACAACTGAAACAAAGCAAAATTCCGATTGTCAAAGTCCGGTGGAATTCAAGACGTAGTCCTGAATTTACATGGGAAAGGGAAGATCAAATGATGAAGAAGTATCCTCATCTGTTCAAAACAACAAATACAAACATTGTGAGGACACGCTAAATTTCGGGACGAAATTTCCTTCAACAAGGGGATGATGTGATATTACACACTCTAACTGTAAGCACAAACACCTTATACTATTGATTTTGGTATAAACAACTAGGCTGATTTTGGTATAAACAACTAGGCTGAACGCCAGCCTTGCAGAATGCAAACACAAACATTTCATAGTAGTACATACATGATTGATTTCAAACAATGTACTATATTTCAAACATTACATTTGATGTATTATACATTTCATGGTGGTACAATCATGATCGGTTAAACAATGATGGAGTTACATATAGAAGGAACCAGAATAATTGTGTAAGGTAAATTGACGAATACAGGGGCCCATGTACTCGTGAATTTACAGGTACGCATGAATTTTGGAAATTTCTATTTTGTCGACTACATCCAAACATTTACTATGTGTGAGACTACATAGTTCAAACGATTGCAAACATGTTGCTATGTGCGAGGGTTACATAGTACAGTATGATCAAACACAAACAGTCACAGTTAGGTGAACTAACTAGTGTACACACAAACAGTCACATTGAACGATCATGCTTAGTTGTGATGTTGCAAGTATTAGATTTTGTGTGTGAGTACACACAAGCACACGGAATGATCAAACCACACTAACGCGTCCAATTTGAACTCGTAAGTAGTTTCCTAACTACTCCTAACATTTACTAATTTTCGGGACGAAAATTCCTTCAACAAGGGGATGATGTGACAATCCGACTTTTTGGATTAACCCTGTTAACCGAAAATAATGAAATCACAAATATGAGGCCCAATGTAGGCCCAATGAGTCCCAAGGTAGGCCCAATTGTATTTATTAGGCCCAAAAGGGTTAACATAGCCAACAATGTTCTAAGTGGCCCAATTAGTGACAATTCGGCAATTCGGATTAACTCCGTTAACTATGGAATAAACCGAAATGTTATGTAATCTAACAAAAATAAATTATAAGGGTTTGAATTAATAAAAATCAGTCCAAAAATCAATTCAATTGCAAAGATTGAATTTGTAATTGGTTAAAACACTAGTTTGACCTTTAAAGTCAAAAAAATTCGTTTGTGCATATGAGTGAAATTCGAAATTCGAATGTATTACACTATAATTACCTGATTAAATTTCAATAAACACACAAATGATGGGAATTACCTGTTATCATCAGTTATCAATTCATTAAAACTCGAATTAAACCAATAAATGAGCTATAATGCTTAAACCGTTACTAAATGGTTATGAATACCCACAATTCGATCAAGATTCGCCTAATTGACAATCTAAACACTATAATCGGCCCCTTTAGAGCCTTTTTCATAAAACAATTGCAACCAAGAACGTTGGGATCGAAGATTTGATCTAAGGGTCGGCCGAACTCGAGCATCTAATCGAACTACATCAATTCGGAGTCGAATCAGGTAACAAACTACACCCACACATCCTAAAACATGCGACTAAGAATATCCCTAACATAAATTCAACTAACATCATCGAATTGAATGAATTTGATTTCTAGGGTTCTTGAGCAAAAACGTTTTGGGGATTTCTATGCAGATGTTTTTAAAAATCAAATTAATATTTACAGATAGATTCGAAATCATTCATTCAATGAAAACCATGTGGCAATTGTATTAATCAAAAACGAATTTAAAGATTTCTAATTCTAGGGTTCTTAAAAGAAACGGATTCGGGAGTTTTGATTCAAATGGTCTCAAAAATTAAATTAAATGGTACCTGTAGTTTCAGAAGGTTCCGATTATTAATAACCCTATGTAAATTTCATCAAAGAACTATAGATTTTGTGATTTCGACTTCTAGGGTTCTTAACATTAAACGATTTAGGGGTGTTGATGTAAACGGTATTAAAAATGAAATCAAACTATGCAGAAGGGTTCAAAATATATTTCTAAATGAAAACCCTATGTTGTTTTGGATTAACAAACATGAATTGGAACAATTATGCATGGGGATTAACATACTCATGTTCGAAACTATGTTAATCTCGAATTAGAACTTTTTTTTGATTGGCAATCAAATTAAATTCGTCTATGAACTCGTTTGGATCAATGGAAACAAAGCCCTATGATGTCAGGGTCGATCGGGTTTGATTCGGGGTCTAATTTGAACCAAATGGGTTTAGTATAATTAACAAAGGGGAACCCTACTCCTTGTTGCTTAAAACCATTTACAAATCAATCTGTTAACAAAAATGGAAGCAGAGGAGATGGTAAGGTGTTCGGGTTGTGAAGGTGAGGTCATGAGTTCGAATCCGAGGGCCGTTGGTTTTTGGGTTTTAAAACTATTTTTGGTATTTTTATCATAAAACATTCGTTTTAAGTCCGTTTTAGTCCGTTCAAATTTCGTTAGAACCGTAATGGAATAACGAACAAAATAAAATGATAAAATATATATTTTGACCAAAATCTTAAACATGTGTAATTTTGTATCTTAAAATGAAATCGTATACGTTTATACGATTTAAACAAACGAATCTGGAATCATTCGTACTTTTAGTATGAACGTTTTAAACAACTTAAATACGTGTGTTGACACGTATAAGACCACAAACACGATTTGACATTACGAATAACGCGACGTTATTGTAATGACACAGATTTTTCGTAGAAGGTTTCTACGCGAATTTTCAAGCACGTGATCATTCTGTTTACTATCAAAGGTGCGTACACGGCCCCTTTCTTATTTTAACTATTTTGGGGGAGAAAACATGTGCAACAAACATTTTTAGATACATATCACTTGCATGAGTTAGCTGTTTACATTAAGTGCAAACATAGCATTACAAAGCCCTACATTTCGAACCGTTTAG
Source organism: Mikania micrantha (assembly GCA_009363875.1). Classification (NCBI taxonomy): domain Eukaryota; kingdom Viridiplantae; phylum Streptophyta; class Magnoliopsida; order Asterales; family Asteraceae; genus Mikania; species Mikania micrantha. The sequence continues at coordinate 54,020,473 of CM018691.1, read as the reverse complement.
TTTGCAGTAGCGCAAAGCGTGGTAGTTGGAAATAGATCTATTAGGTTTGACAAACCTCACTTGGTAGATGGGATCTACGCAGGTGTTTGACTGACCAAACACACATTACTATTGTTTGTGCTAGACAGTAGTGGCAAGGCAAAAACATGCTATAGCATGGCAATCGTCAGTTTCAGTGTCGACCACTTATGTAAATAGTACAAATGACTAGCTATCATGACTATGCATGTGTGATTATGTTACCTGCAAACTTTATATTCAAACTGTGGTTTCAACATTTGTGAATGCTTAAACCTGTGTTATGCACCAACCTTTGTGTTGACTTGATTTACATGTTTTCTCAGGACACTAAGGCACAAGCAAGGACAAGCAGGGACTAGGATGTTGAGTCTCATGCATACATTTCAGTTCAAGTGTTTTAGCTTTGATTAATTAAGACATTGAATGTTCTTGGATTTGCACTTTACATTTTCAAACCGTTATGTTTTGTTATTGGTTTTAAAACGCTTCCGCAAACGTTGAAACTTTGATATTACAGTTTTAGACCGAAGTATGTTTGAAAATCATATAGTGGTCTTCGTTATGTCTAATGAACTGAGATCCTGGTTTGTCACGTCCCAAACGGTATGATTCCGTTAGTTGAAAATTGGGAGTGTGACAGTTTGTCAAATAAAACATCAATTCTTGGCAACGGATAACAATTCTTGACGATGAGTTTGTTGAGCTCCTGATAATTGATCCATTCAGAATGAGCCATCTTTCTTTTTGAAAAACAAGACAGGCGCTCGCCAAGGTGAAACACTTGGACGGATGAAACCCAAATTGGCTAATTCTTGGAGTTGAATCTCGAGTTCTTGCAATTCTAAAGGTTCAAAATGATAGGGTGATTCGGCTACAGGATTTTCACCAGGTACTAGATTGATTATGAATTCAACTTGACGAGTAGGAGGAAGACCAGGTAAATCTTCTTGAAAAACTTCAGGAAAATCCCTAAGAATATGAATATCTTCAATCTTCTTTTCCTTATCTTTTTTATTAACAGTGTGGGCTGAGAATGCTACATAATTCTTACATAGGTACTTTTGTGAAATTGTACACAACATAAGCTTAAATCCACAACTTGGTTTCTCACCAAAAATGTGCAGAGTGTCGCTAGTCGGGAGAGGAATACGAATGTATTTTTCAGCACACACAATTTCTGCAAGATTTTGAGTTAACCAATCCATACCTACTATGATGTCAAAGCATCCAAGTTGCACAGGTATAAGATCAATCAAGAAGGTATGTTCATTTAATTTTAAGTGAACTTAACTAATAACTGAATCAATCGTAATGGGACTTTCGTCCGCTAAATCTAAAGCGTAGGTATTGTCTAGTCTAGTACAATTCTTAGTAAGTAAAGGTTCAAACGCAAGAGATATAAATCTTTTATCAGCACCAGTATAAAAAAGAAGAAAAGTATATTGGTTATCAACTAAGAATGTACTATTCACCACGTAGTTCTTATTTTGAACTTCATTGGCATTAATGTTGAAGGCACACCCATGAGCTGCTGCACTCCCACAAGTTGAGATGGAGTCTTGGACAAGTGTTGCGAAGGTGGTTTGGATCACCACAGCTTTAACAAGCTCTTCCTTGGATAACAAAAGGGGGTTTTGAATCATGGCATCATTATTTTGGTTGTTTGGGGTTTTTGAATGATGAGATAAGAAGGTGGTGTGCAAATGTCCATAACTTCCATAGTTGGTGCGTAGGCAACATGGCAAATTGGGTGGGTGATATAACTGACATGTGTTGCACTCATTGATCCCTTGCATTAGAACTTGGTTCAAAGGAGCACGTACAGTTATCGCAAAGTTCTTGGCTCTTCATTTATCGTTTCTGGTTGAAGGTTTGGCAGGGGTGGTGTTGGTTGGTTGAGTGGAGTTGGTTTTGGAAAATTCAACTACAGTAGGCTCAGCGATAGTTTTTGTAAGAGTACCCGTCTTGACATGATTATCAGTCAAGGTTGCAGCTAAGAGGATCACATCTTCAAGTGTTGTTGGATTCCTACCTAATAATGTATCTTCATTCTTCATGGGTAACCCACCAATATTTCACAATAGCCCTTGATAGAAGAGTGTCCATATGACGTACCAATAGGCTAAGTTCACAGAAGTGAGCAGTGTAAGCAAGATTTTCACCACTATCTTGGGGAAGATCCTCAAATTCAGCGTCAAGATTTTACATTTAATTTCTTGTGCCAAAGCAACCTTGGCTTCAAGATTATGTTTTTAGCTATTCCACCAAGCCAAGGCCCTTTTTTAGAAGACACTTGTTCCATATTGCACACGAAGGTTATATGGACACCAACTGTGTCACACCCCGAGCCGGCAGGGTTGGATCGGATTCCCCGTCGGGTGGAAGGTTCTCGGGGCGCGATATCGTGAATGATAATCGTGATGATCAGATTGTTTATATTGCACATGATATAAATGAGAAATGCTAAATAGAATAGAATTACAAAGTTAAATTACAGCAGTATCGTTCATAATTTGACAATGTAAATCTACCATCAACATCATAAATTTTCTATCTTGTATCTGCACAAGATATACAAAATATATTGTGTAATGAAGTTCCAAAAGTATACAGGTCCAAAAATACTAAGTCCTCTATCTGCAGTCCTAGTCCAAAAGCAATAACTTCTTAACTGACCTGTTCGTGACCTGAGAAGTCATGCAAAAAGATCAAGTCAACACATGGTTGGTGAGTTCATAAAGGTTAGTATGTGAAAATAGCTTTGTAAACCCTTTTTCGGTAAAGACCCTAACCTCATTAACTTCACCTGTAATATCCAGTTCGGTATGCTTATATATAGGGCATACGAAAGGGTCGAGCCTACAACCCGCCCAGACGCCATCCCACCACATAGTAAACCACATATGAAATTGTTGTTAATGATAATTAAGCATTTTTCCTACCATTCATTTCCATTCCACTATAGTTCTACATATACACAAAACATTTGTTAAACTCCCGGTATCAACCTTAACCTCATTAACATCACCTGCAATATCCAATTCGGTACGCTTATGTATAGGGCATACGAAAGGGTCGAGCCTACAACCCACCCAGACGCCATCCTACCACATACTAAACCACATATGACATTGTTGTTAATGATAATTAAGCATTTTTACCCCCATCCTTGGCTCACTAGTTCTTAAGTTCATTGTTCCTGTAAATACAACATCGTCTAGATTGTCCATGTTCGTTCTTGTTCGTATAGGTCGTTAGTTCTTTGGCACATGCTATCTTTGAATATTTCCCAGACATTCCTATGAAAATAGGTCATTGTATATAGTTCTTTGTAATAGATCTTTAGTTCTTTGAAATCACACCACTGAAAATAGTTCTTTGTTTTAGATAGTTAGTTCTTTGAAAACACACCACTGAAAATAGTTCTTTGTTTTAGATCGTTAGTTCTTTGAAAAAAGTTCTTTGACTTGAAGAGTTATTTACTCATGAAGAATAGATAACTTGTTTTAAATCCAGTAAACAGTTTACCTAGACAGAAGTCTAGGACAACAGTTATACATGTAAAACATATACTAAATAAAAGCATTTACGTAAGACAATTTAAATAAAACAGTTTACGCATGCTTCTCAGACCCGCGTTTGTAAAACAAAAACGTTTCGAAAAGGGGCACTGTACTCACCTGTGTTGCTGTGCAAATAATCTATCACAAAATGCGCGCTCGTTGTTGTAGCTTAGATTTCTTCAGTTCCTGAGTTGTTTTAAGACAATTCGAATACTATAAGTATAAATATTAATCGTCGTACCTAAGGTTTGGTCTTGGTGTGCAACTATGTGTCCTATGTTACTAACGTACTTCTATGATTTCCTCTAACTAGTCTAGTTCAATTACCCATTTGTCACCCTATCCCAAATCAGTTAGTCATAACAAGTCTTAAGTAACCTGTTTTAATTAAGTTCATTTTAAGTTAAAACATTAATTTAGAAAATCATTTTATTCAATATAACAAGTTCATAAACCATTTTCTTTTATCAAAATATCATTAACTTAGCTTAAATTAATCATTTAACATGTGATGGGCTTAGGTTAAGCCCATTGGGCCCAACTCGGCCCATTGCTTGTCTTTGATAGTCCAATGATTATTAATCACTTTCTTTGTATAATCCAACATAGATAATTCAATCATCATGTTAATTATTCGTGTTAGGACTTTTCCTAAGATTAGTGTTAATAATTAAATGAATACTGCATCCTTTACGCCTGTGTTTTGATTCACATGAGCCCATATTAATTTCCCCAAGTGTTAAATAATTTAGAAGCCCTTTATCATTACTTCAAGTCAAGGACACCCCTAATTTGTCACCCCATGCTTAATTCATTGCCCATTCGAAGTTAAAATTAGTTAGATAAAACCCTAATATGATTTCCCATGCACACACAAGAAAATTTCCATTTTGTGCATGCACACACACACACACACACACCTTCATAAGATTATTTCCCATACATAAGGCCCTAGAACCAACATTCCTTTTTCATTAATAAACAGATTTAGTGTGCAGGGGATCAGCGAACCTATGGAAGTAGGTTCGGCTAGATCAAGATTCCAGCCCAACTCCTAGGTTCGTTGCTAGCCCAAAAATTTTTAAGGGGGTATAAGGTTTGGCTAGAACAAGAATCTCAGTGAGGTTCGCCTAGGGGGTAGGATCGTTCAAGGGGATGGTTCGCCGGACTCCTATGGTTCGGCTGACATGGTTCGTGACTCCTAGCAGTCACAGGTTCGTCTCCCTTAGGGTTCTGACCATCATGTTCCTGGCCTCACCGGTTCGCCCATAGGTTTGTTTACATACAGGTTCGGCTGGATATTATGTTGGCAGCACGTAGGTTCGTGAAGACATAAGTTCGTAGTATGCAAAGGTTCGTGGGTGAAGACAGGTTCGGCCGAAAGATAGGTTCGTGAACCTGGGTTCGGCGACCTGCACTCGTGACTACCACTATTCATCGTCTTCTTTATCATCCTACCTGTTACAACCATTCCTAGAGGTCCCTAGACGTTCACAATGATTTATCTCAAGAGTTCTAAGTGTTTAAAATCGGTTAGACAACAATCCCTTCAAGAGTCATGACACACACAAAGAAAACCGAATATGAACTCAAATTTACCTCAAATTTGTTGGATGAAAGCTTAAACTCCTTGTACTTTCTTGATCTTCGTGAAGAAATGAATGTTTGGACACCAAGAACACTCGAATCCAAGGAGAAATGATCAAGAAATCTTAGTGAGAAGTTGGGATTTTAGAGAGAGAGGGCTAGAGAGAGAGTATGACGAAAATTTGTGAAGAAGATTAAGTTGGTGGTGGTTGGTGTGTCATTTATGACCACATTTAATGTTTCCAAAATACCCGGGTGTTCGGTTTCGCGTTAAATATCGATTTCTTGTGGTTTTCGTCCCGAAACGACAAGGCTTATAGAATAAGATTTACAAATTTATTCTAGGTTGTGATTCGTAATAAATTAACTAATATCTTTCGTTTATTTTAACTTATGAAATAATTAATTTACAGTTTACAATCGAATCGTACGATCGTCGCGCGTATTCGTTCGAATCGTCACTCATACGAACACGACGATAACTATACTTTTCAATGTTGTTTTCTAATTAGCAGATATCATTCAGAACGTTAAACTTTCAGATTTATTCGTACAGATCGTTATCTATACGAATAATCCGTCGATTTAGCATTCACGTAACGACATCCGGGTTGTTTCGTTTTATAATGCCTCACATACGTTTATACATAATAAAATCCTAACACATAATCACATGATGGTTCTGTATTTTCAGATAATTATCTGACTGGTGAACCATGTTTTCTGAGTTTTGTTTCTCAGAAATGATTCTGAATTCACTGTTTGATAACACAAATGATAACGATATATGATATGAACCTGACATGAATTTCAATATGTATAGTTTGTACCTGATTACTGTACATGTTACTGTTGAGATCACTGTTCCGGTGACGCTTCCGGCGCTGATGTTACACACTGTTACAAAAAATGTTCTCGATACTTTCAAACCATTGTAGCAAACCAGTGGCTTCCTTGGTTCCATTGAAAGTGATGGGTTTGCAACAACTGAAATTTTTGATGGTGGAGTTATGGTTACCACCATTTTCACAATGCCCATTTTGCCTCGCTACAGTGAGCTGAGTTACAAGTTTTGGTAAAACAGTAGCCATCTGTTGAGTTACAAGTTGTGCAAGCTCTTTGTTCCTTTTGCGATGACGAGTTTCACGACGGGAAGACATTCTATGGATATAAAACAAAGAAACGGTGGATATTTAGTTGTCAACGCAGTAATTTATAAGAATCATAAGATAATTTAGATAGGTCATATGGATTGTAACCAAGGTACAGTTACGTGGACATTCAAAGTATTTCAAGTTTTATTTAACAATTGTGTGAGACAAGCTTTAGCCTATAAGTTACTACTCACATCGAGGGTTCTCAGGAAAGCGTAACAGATCCAACAGTTGGTTTGGATTTATGCGAAATGCTTTCCTAGACAAAAACCACAAGATACAGGTAATTGCCCTTTGAGGTTGCACGTGTCCACAATTATTTTTTAAAACTCGAAAACATTGACAAGATTTTTATTTGGGATTAGACTAGAAGTCTATGAATGTTTTCAAAATCATGATTCTTTGATCGATGAAAGTTTCCTAATGATATATGGAGGGGAAAATAAGATTAAAAATGGAAATAAAAATGGTGAACACATAAGTTCCGAGCTAACGTAGGATATAGTCTAGGCCATGTCTAACAGCCTAATTCCCTATGACCATGGCTATGATACCAATCTGTCACACCACAACAGAAAAGGAAATACGCCGGGGTGTGAACGTGACTTTCAATAGCTCCTGATGAACTAAAATGTTTCATAATTCATGCAACCAAATCACAATGTCTTACAAGCCAATGCTCCCAAAGCTTTTCAAGGTGAAAGGAAGAGGCTGAGATGTGTTAACGTAGGTTTGGGAAGTTTTGTCGGAGATTTGGTGGAGAGGAAACTCAGAGACTTCGAGGTTTGGAAAAAAGGATTGAAGTGTTGAGAGTGGGTGGTATTTATAGATTTTTAGAGTATGGGACATGTTGCGTACCTCCAAGGGGGGCTCCGGGCTTCTTGAGGTACCAAGACAGAAAAAATAGTTAAATCCCGGGTTCTGGGTTCGTCGCGTACCGCCAAGGGAATTCTAACCGTCGTGGTGTACCGTCATGTGATTTGGCTGAGTTCAAATTGTCCCTCTAGGCTCTTCGCGTACCGCGACGAGTGACGCCAGGTGGGGTGGCGTAACACGATCGACTGGGTTTCCAGATTTTCGATTTCATGTATTTGGTTTTTCTCGTGTTCGATTCGTGTCGTGTTTGCTAAGTGTTTATCGCGTTGTTATTGCTCAGTGTTTGTTTGTAATAGCATGTAGTCACATACACACATGTTCTTTTGTTTGAGTTGATTTTTTAGTTCACCAACGCTTGTGTAACAAGACTTGTGTGCAATTTGTAATTCCTCGAATTACTGATTCGTGGTTGTTTGTGCTCGACTTTGTTAAATGTTTAACAGACTTGATTAACCTTAATCAATGTATAATGTACGATCCAATAGTTCCCTAAATCACCGAGTTGTAAGTGTTTGTGTTGCAATTTACCTGAATATGAATATGTTTAAAGATTTTGTGATCGTTGCAATTCACCTGAAATTATCAGGTGTCATAGTATACATGCACACACTTATACGTATCCATACAGATACACATATATAGAAGCACACACTTACAAATATCCATACATATAAACACTTAGACAAACACACACTTACATGTGCCTATTTACATACACACATACACACACACTTGAGTATATCCATACACGTATACGCACACACTTACATATATGCATACATATAATTATATATGCACATACTTACATGTGTCTATGAACATACATACACGTTTACTTGTTTGAGCACACATACATATACATGCACAACAGTTACACATATCCATACTAATACACATGCACATGCACAAATACACAAACATGCACACACTTGCACGTATTTATAGACATACATACTCATATAGACATACACACACACACACACTTATATGTATCCATATACAAACACATAGTGCAACACCTCACCAAGATTAGAACTTACATGTCATTATAAAAATAAGACAATTTAAGAAAGTTTAAACTCCCAAAAGTCACATTCATTATAATAAAAAAAGTCTTAAAGTAATTTATAAATAACATTATTTAAACTTAAACTCATATAAGTATCTTAGTTACTTTCCTTACTTGCTACCTTAATTTTCTAAAGTACCTATCGAGAAAATAAAGAAAACAACAAGAAGAAATATGGATAAGCCAGAAATTGGATATTGATGGAAGGAACTGTAGTACTTGATAATGAAATTTAGCAAATGGTATTGACTTGACAATGAAAACGGAAAATTTGGCAATATCTCATTATAATATACTAATATTTGAACAAAAAAAAATATGAAAGTTGAAATTAACTTCTACTGGTTAAAGCATATTTGAAAACTATAAAAAACATGTTGTGCCGCATCATAATGCACCTGTAGATGAAACTCAAACATATAAAAAAAGAGAGAGATACAATTCAACTATTCTCATATATAAATCACTTTCAGATTCAACTATCCCTAAAATTACGAAATTAAAATTACTAGGGAGGCCTCCTAAATATAATAATGATAAATGACGAGTACACTCTCTGAGTACAAGTTGGGGAAGTCGTGTGTTCATCTAACCATCACTCATGGTTAAACATCATTGGTGTTGCAATAGAGGGTTATGGTCTTCATCATAGGAAAGGGTATGCTCCGATACAAAGGACAATATATCCAAAATCCAAGGCGTAGATTAGCTACCAAATGTATAACTGAAACCTGAAAGGTAGCCCAAAATACATTCAATTATTTGATGGCTCCTGCACTTAGAGTATAAGTATAAGAAATATATTGCATACTATATATTTCAAGAAAAAACTCTATAATCTTGGCATACAAGATGTCCGAATGCCCATTCATGTCCTTTAGAAGAACATCGAAAGGTCTCCAAGCCAACTAGACCTCCAATATTGTACCAAAGTTTTTCTTAAGATCTAGTTTGGAGATTGTTCAACAGCTTCCAATACAAAGACTTCTGAATACTTTCAACTACTGATGCTACATTCCATTAGAAAAAATATTCTGAGTTGCTTTCTACACTCAGAACAAGTTAAGAAGATATTGTTGAGTTAGTCAGTAATAAGGTACAAATATCAAATCGGTAGAAGATACTCTGAAGACATCATCATTAATGTCTTTTGTAGCCTTGGTAATTAATGTAAAAGTCAATGGAGTGATTTCTATTAATTGTAGTTAATATATCTTGACATGTAAACTCATAATAGAATGCTAGAACTAGTTTTAGTTTGTTTCTAGTGTTTTGTCCAGCTTAGTATCATTATGAGAATACAACTGTAGCTTGTTGTATATAACATTTCACTTGCAACCCGAGTATATAACATTTCACTTGTAACCCAAAAGAGTACTAAATTTTGTTAAAAGTCTTGTACACTTTGCTTGTGAAACAAATATATAATTGAACTTGAAATATTTTCCGGTGTTAATCTTCTTTATCTTTGCTAGTGTGTTTGAGATAAGATTGATAGAGTATTCCACATTTAACAAATCAATAAAAGAAATCTTATTAAGTGTTGAGAAAATTTCACAACCTAATCCAACAAAATTGGCTATTGGATCATCCCAATTTCTAACACATATTACATCTGTAATCCAAATAAATTAGTTTCATTTTATTATACCTCACAATCATTTCATTTTAGAATTAGTCTTTACTTTTTTTTAGAATAATAATTTCCTTCCGATCACCAAAAAAATATAAATAAGATTTCTTATAGTTTATTCATAATACTTGATCTTGCTACTTGCAATCCAACATCATGCTTACTAATTTTTTTTAATGAAAATAAATGATATTGACACTAATTACAATTAAATGATTAAAATTATAGATTTAATTTACGCATTTCATACCCAATATTAAAGTTCCTTTATAAGTTTTAATATCGAGGTTATTAACTGCACTTTTAAATAATCATTTTTCTCAAAAAATTTAGAAATATACATTTATTTATATAATTTTACTTTTAACATGTTCTATTTCTACGAATTGAACTCAACCAATACCGTAATATCATATTTATAAAAAATTTACTTTCATAAATATGAAATATTTGTTTATTAATTATTATTATTATTAATTTTATTTTTGTTTGTATTATTTTCTTAACAGGAATATCAACTGTAAGAACCATTAAGGCTGATGTGCACCAAAACATCTCTGGATCAAGTCTTGGACTTTCGGAAGACTTACAACCACTGAAGGATAATTCTCTGCCACTGAAAGCTTCTGGATCCCTCTTCAGTACTTAGAGGTTCAAATCGATCAGTGGTTCCCGAGACAAAGACTTGCAAAGACTTTCTTCCTGACAAATATTCTCGATACTTATGAAAATAATCAGAGCTGCTTTCTCACACTCAGACCAACAGAGAAGTCATTCTGATGTTAATCAACAACAAAGTAGGATTTTCAGGACTAGAAAGATACTCAGCAGTTAACGCGTTTTATTGTTTAGGTATTTATTGTAAAAGTCAATGGAGTCTCTTGTATTAATTGTAATTAATGGAGTCTCTTGTAGGTCTTAGTATATAATCCTTCACTTGTTAGTTAGAGAAACACGAGTAAGTTCTTGAGCTAAGTATTGTAAGGTTAACAGTTGAATGCAATATACTTTGACCTTGAATTTATAATTGCTTTCTGTATTTTTTTCAATTTGTTTTGCAAATCAAGTTGATAGAATTTCCGCATCTATAAACTTTGTAGAAGATAACTTGTGAAAGTGTTGTGTAAGTTACGTAACCCGATTGAACAAGTGGTATCAGAGCTTTGGCTCTCTAACTTAAGCAACTAACCTTTCTTAAGTTACCAGTTGTTTATCTTCTACTACTCTTTGTTTTTCAAGCTACCTCTAAGTCAAAATGACAACCATCAGCAAGCACGACACTGAGAGTGGTACTCTCAACAAACCTCCCATGTTCACTCCGGATACTTATGATACATGGAAGGTTAGGATGGAGGGTTTCATCAGGAACCGGGACTTCAAACTCTGGAAGTCAGTTCTTGAGGGAACATTCATCCCTACCATTGCTGCTGCAGGTACTGGTGGAGCACCCATGCCAAAAGACACATCTTTATACTCTGATGAGGATTACAAAAAGATGGAGGTAGATTCTTAGGCATTGTGGCTGATTTAGATGGCAATCCCAAACTCTATCATACATGCATTCAAGAAATGCAAGTCTGCCAAAGAGCTATGGAACTCTTTGCAACAGTTGTATGAGGGGTCATATGATGTGAAGGAGAACAAAAAGGATATGCTGAAGCAAAAGTTTAAGAACTTTTGCCAAGAGAACAACGAGAAGATGGCTTCTCAGTGTTTGAGGTATGTCCAATTAGTTGATGAGTTGACTGCTGAATGAGTGAAGATAGAAAATCAGGATGTCATCAGAAAGTTTCTAAGATCACTTCCACACGCTTGGAATATCTATTCTGTTGCTATTCGTGGAACAGAAAATCTTAGAACCCTGAAGCTGGGAGAGTTATTTGGTACACTTAGTACCTACCAAATGGAAATTGACGCCCTAGAACCTAAACCTACCTTTGTTCCCTCACGTTCAGCCGCATTGTATGCTCCTATCCATAATCCCCCTTTCAAAATTATCAACCAATATACCATTCAAATTCCACACCCATTGTCACCTTTATAGAAACCTAACTCCTTCAACTTCCCATTCAAACCCATTTGCAAGCTCAACTCCACTGCTCACCTCAAGCCAGGGAGCATTCATGGCCGAAGAGACCAATTATTTTCATATGTGTCAGGAGGATTTAGATGGAATTCCTGTTGATGATCTTGAAGAAATGGACATCAACTATCAAATGGCCATGATTTCATACAGAGCACAAAAGTTCTATCAGAGAACTGGAAGACAATTCAGGAAGCATAATATGAAAACTGGGTTTGGGCTAGACAAGTCTAAACTCAAATGTTTTAACTGTCAACAGCTGGGGCACTTTGCAAGGGAGTGCAAGTCTCCAAGTTCTCAGCCATCAACTTCTAGTCAGCCAAACCACAAAGCATCATGCTCCTCCAACAGTGCAAACATTGCAGAACAACACGACTTTTCAGATTGGAGGTTTCAAGCTAAGGATGCATCCATCTCAAATAATGCATTGATGGCCAATGAATTCACTTCTTCATTCAAGGTAACAAATGATATGTGTACCCTTGAGTGTTTAGAAAGGTTAAATACTTACAAACATTTTAATGCTCAAGTATGTAATGAGCCTGAGTCAATACAAGTTCTTAAGGCAAATTTTTTAAAGCTGAATGAAATTACAAAGAAAAGATTGAGGAGTTAGAAAAGACTATCTCTAGTTTAAAACACGAGGACACAAATAAGCAGTGTCAAATAAACAATCTTTTAGAAAAGTTAACAACAGCCAAAACTGAACTTGTATTAGCTGAAGCTTATAAAGACAAGTTTCTCAGTTAAGGTGAGAAGTTTGAGAAACTTTTAAAAATGACTAAGATACCTGAGCTAGTCAAGAAAAAGGGTACTGGGGTGGGTTATAACAAAATGGAACCTCCATCTGCCTACACTCCAATGGTGGAGGATCGATGCAAACCAGAAGCTAGCCGTGTGTATGATGAAATTTTGGATATACACAAAATTCAACAAGAAAATGATTTGCCTGAATCTAGCCAGACTCAATCATCTTATACATCTGAAGATGACATTCCTAAAAATTTTGAAAAATTAAAAACAACATCTAAAAAAAGAAAAACAAGAAAAACATACCATCTTTTGTGAAGGCTAAATACGTACAAACCGGGAGTACATCTTCAGATGACTATGTCACTTGTCCATCTGACAAGTCGAAAAGGGCTAGATAAAAAGATAGAAAGGCCATTGTATCCAAGGTTCAGGTAAACCATTCAAACAAAGGTCCGGTTGGAACTCCCAAGTCAAAACAATTAGGTTCTGTGAATCACAGCTCAGCTTCCTCCAAAAGAGAGAATCTTCAGAAATCTTTCAGTGTTCAAACCATGTGTCTGATGTGTGGTGATACAAGTCATTTTGCTGCCGATTGCTTCTTCAATCCTAAAAGCAGAACTCTTTCAAGATCAATAATAAACAGCTGGAAATCGTGGAGCAAATTATCTTTTTCTTCGGAATAAAAATATGCTTTCGAAAGAAAAATTTCACTCAAGCAGCACAAGAAGCAATCGGAAGCAGGCACTTTCGACAAGATGAGGAGAAAGAACAGGAAATCTTCCGAAGCAAAAGGAACACCGGAAGCACATGTTAAAAGTGCTTTCGACAACACTTATAAGTCTCATCACTTCGGAAGAAGAAAGGCAGAAGAAAAACCCCACCTCAAGACAAAATCCAAACTGTCGGAAGAGAAGGACAAAGTTGCTTCCGATGGCAGTCAAAACAAGAAAATTCCTTCTACAGCTCCAAAAGTCAAGAAAGTCTGGAGGAAGAAGGAAACCTCTGAACCAACAGTTCAACCAATTGATCCATCGGCTTGCTCATCATCTGATCCACCAAAGATGATATCAAAGAAAATTTCGTATAATGATGCCAATGGAAAACCCAAGACCACATGGGCTTAGGTTCCCATCAGGAACTAATTCACTTCTAGTCATGTGCATGGACAACGAGATTCAAAAGGCAACTTGTGGATTGTTGACAATGGCTGTTCCAGGCACATGACAGACATCAAGACCCACCTACACATATATGAACCATTCTTTGGAGGGTCTGTTGCATTTGGAAGTGATCCAGTGGGTGGATATATCACAGGTAGAGGCACAATATCAAATGGTAAGGTAAGCTTTGAGAATGTGCATTATGTGAACGAATTGAACTATAATTTGCTGAGTGTATCACAGGTATGTGACCAAAAGCATAACATGTTGTTTACTGGGCATGAATGTATTGTCCTGAAACCAGGATTTGTTGTTCCAAATGACCAAATTCTGCTCAGAGCTCCTAGAAGAAACAACATGTATGTGTTGGACATGAGCACAACTACACCACTCAGCAATATAAATTGCTTTATCTCAAAAGCTTCACTTGATGAATCATCTATTTGGCATAGGAGACTTTGTCATGTAAATCTGAAAAATATGAATAAACTGGTCAAAAATAACTTAGTTACAGGTTTACCAACAAAAGAATTCATCTGTGTTGATAAATGTGTTGCCTACCTAAAAGGGAAGCAACACAAATCATCTCATCATGCCAAAGAGATAGATTTAATAACAACAGTCCAACATCTGCTACACATGGACTTGTTTGGCCCTACAAGTGTGAAAGGTCTAGGTAGAAAGTCATACTGCTTGGTGGTCACTAATGATTTATCTACCTAGGTATTCTTCTTAAGTACCAAGGATGAAACTGCTGAGATCTTGAAATCATTTATCCTCAAGATTGAGAATGAAAGTGACCGTCATGTAAAAATCATAAGGTCTGATCAAGGAACAGAATTCAAAAACCATACTTTAAACTCCTTTTGTGAATCTAAGGGTATTACAAGACAATTCAGTGTTCCTAGGACTCCACAACAAAATGATGTTGCTGAGAGAAGTAATAGGACACTGATTGAGGCTGCTAGGACCATGTTGTCTGATGCCAAGCTTCCAATAACTTTTGGGTAGAAGTAGTCAATACTACCTATTATTTCCAAAATAGAATATTGGTAGTTAAGTCACATGGTATGACTCCTTATGAAATTTGGCATAAGAGAAAACCATTCATTGGGTTTCTCAAACCATTTGGGTGTCAATGCACCATCTTGAATACCATAGATTATCTAGCCAAGTTTGCTGATAAATCAGCAGAGGGCTACTTTGTTGGGTAATCTTCACAGGCTAAGGCATATAGAGTATACATCAAAGATTCCAGGATTATTGAAGAGTCTGCAAATGTTCAGTTTAATGAGCATACTTTCAATAAACATGGAACAGGCCCTCATTGGCTGTTTGATCTTGATAAATTCTCATCTGCATTTAATCTTTTGAAAGAGTATGTTCCAGAACCACAAACAAGTACCAATGACTACACTCAGCATGCAAGAGAAGAATATTTTCGTGTGGAACTGCCAGTAGCTTCAAGACAAACTTTTGCAGAATCCACTTCATCACATCAAGCAGTCTCACAGTCTGAGACAACCAACACCTCTTAGGTTGCTCCTCTAAGTGACTCTACATCTGCTCCACAGAGTCAAGAAGAAGTTGGGAGTCCTTCTGTCGAACCAAACTCCCTGAGAACCTCTCTTCCTAGAGAAAATCAACCCACAACAGTCCAACATCAGAGACTCCAGGATCTACCAGAAATCCAGCTTGAGGTTGTACGTCCAAACCTTGAGACAAGCAACTTGGATTTAAGTTCCCAGCTGGATGTGATTCTAAGAACTCGCATTAATAATACTTATCCAACTGAGAATATCATTGGGATTGTTGAAGATGGAGTAAGAACAAGGAGTTCCATGCATGAAGCAAACATTTGTTTGTTTTCCTGCATTCTATACCAGATCGAACCAAAGAAAGTGGCTGAGGCACTAAAAGACAGTAGCTGGGTGGAAGCAATGTAGGAGGAACTTCTCTACTTTGAAAGTCAATGTGTGTGGAAAGTTTGCCCTTTACCTGAGGGAAAATATGCAATCGGAACCAAGTGTTTTTTTCAAAACAAGAAAGATGATAAGGGTGTAGTTATAAAGAACAAAACAAGATTAGTGGTGCAGGGATACACCCAAGAATAGGGAATTGATTATGATGAAGTCTTTGCTCCAGTTGCCAGAATTGAAGCCATCAGAATTTTTCTAGCCTTTGCAACTGCCAAAAACTTCAAAGTATTTCAGATGGATGTCAAGAGTGCCTTCCTCTATGGAAAAATCAATGAGGAAGTCTATGTTTGTCAACCACCTGGATTTGAGTATCCAAAGTTTCCTAACCATGTTTGCAAGCTTGATAAAGCTGTATATGGGCTGCATCAGGCTCCTAGAAAATGGTATGAAACTTCGTCCTCTTTCCTGCTGTCAAACAACTTCAAAATAGGAACAATTGACAAGACTTTATTTTTCAAGAAATCCAATCAACATATCATGCTTGTCCGGATATATGTTGATGATATTGTCTTTGGTTCTTCTGATGAAACACTCTGCAAAGAGTTTGAAGCACTAATGAAATCCAAATTTGAAATGATTTCAATGGGAGAACTGACTTTCTTTCTTGGATTGCAAGTGAAGCAAACTCCTACATGGATTTTTATTAATCAATCAAAGTATGTCAAGGATATTCTTGAAAGGTTTAACTTCACCGATTGTAAAGCTCTTGGTACCCCTATGTCCAAAACAACATCTTTAGGCCCTAATCTTGTGTGCAAGATTTCAGGCCAACCCTAAACGTTCACATATGCTTGTTGAGAAAAGAATATTTAGATATCTCGAAGGAGCACCAAGATTAGGACTTTGGTACCCTAGGAATGCCAACTTTAAGTTCATGGCCTACACTGACAGTGATTATGGAGGTTGCAACAACAGCAAAAAGTCCACATCTGGAGGATGCCTGTTTCTTGGATCCAGAATAGTGTCATGGCAATGTAAGAAGCAATCATGTGTCTCAACTTCTACTGTAGAAGCTGAATACATTGCTGCGTCCAGTTGTTATGCACAAGTACTCTGGATTCAAAATCAAATGAATGATTATGGAGTAGAGTTGTCTAATACTCCTATCCAGATTGACAACTCCAGTGCAATTTCCATAACCAATAATCCAGTCAAGCATTCCAAGACCAAGCACATTGACATCAGATATCATTTCATCAAAGATTGTGCAGAAAAGAAGTTTATTCATCTAGTCAAAGTTGATACAGAACACAATCTGGCTGATCACTTCACCAAGGCTTTTGATGAAGAAGATTCCGGTACTTAATCACAGCTATTGGTATGATCAATTTTGAGTAAATGAGTTTATGTCAAGGGTTAAATGACCCGTCAGAAGATAAACTTAACTTATCTTTTGAGTAGTATTCACTCATCAGAAGAAATGTTAAGTCTTTTGACGTGTTATTTAATCCTTAATTAGAAAAAAGTCACACTTCTTAAGATATTTATTCTTATGAAAGTATTTATCTTCCGATATAAATCCTTTGCTTTCGAATACATTTTCCTTCTGATCACTCTTCTTCATTAGAAGCTCATGTCTTCCGAAGCATACATTTCTTTGATGCACAGGTTTATTTTCTTCCGATACTACACGAAAAGCTTTTGGTGTTTTCTCAGAAGAATCTTTTTCATCTTCTGAGATTCACTGTGCTACCCAGCTGTCACGAAAGCCCTTTCTCTCTTTTATATTTCCGGATCTCAAATATTTAATGTGTCGTTATATTAAATGCTGACATTCGAAGGTATAAAAGGTCTCCCGCCCATTCAAATTCTCACTTCCTTCTTCTTCAATCAATAGTTTCTTTCTGAACCAAACCCTAACCGTCAATCTCAAAAATAGTTGTTCTTGCTTTCAAACCTACTCACAACCTTGTTGCCAAACTATCTGCTAATCACGATGCCGATTTTGCTTCGATCATCTCGTTTCTCCGTCAGAGCAGGTATTTTATTGCATTAACTATTAACCCCATGGTGTATGAATCTCTTCACCAGCAATTTTGGGGATCGTGTTTTGTTGTTGATTCCCCAACTGGTAGACGTCTTTCAGCTATCATTGATGCTCATCTTATTTCCATTTCTGTGGAAACCGTCTGTAGACATCTTAATCTCAATGATGTTGAAGGAAGTGTTTCTTTCACAAGGGATGAGGTAGCAATGACCTTTAGGTCAATGGGGTACGAAGGTCCTCTTCCTTCAACTACCTATTTGAAGGGAAGAGTGTCCTAAAATTACAAGTACCTCCTACATGTGTTTTAGCATTGTCTGTCAAATAAAACCGGTGGTTGGGATCAAATTCCGTCTGACTTGGCCTCGGCTATTCACGGACTGATCTCTAATCAACTGTTTAATTTTCCATCTTTTGTCTTTAATAACTTGGTGGACAACGTGGTATCCCCAAAGAAATTATGTATGTATCCCAGATTTTTGCAACAAATTTTTAATGGTGAGTTGCTATCTTCGCTCTCACTAACTGGGAACATCTATAAAATGCCCTCAATTGCCACCAAGGTGTTTGTGAAACTTAAGCAGATGGGTGCTCAGTTATCTGGAACTTTCACTACTCTTCTTCCATCCATGGAACAGCCTGCTCCTGAAGGTGACAGCTTTGCTCAACCACCAGATTCTGAACCCACACCTTCCACTCAAACAGCCCACTCCATTAAAGTCACCTAAAAATGCAAAAGACATCCTTAACAGTTATCTAGAACTGTTCAGGCTCCTGCTTCCAAACCCAAAAAGAAAAAGGTTAAGAAATCTGGCAAGGGTCCAATTTTGCCTATGATGCAAACCACACCTGCTGTTGTACCATTGGATCTTCCTTTAGATCCAGTGGCTACCCTTCACCAATCTACTAGCCCTCAGGATATGTCACCATACATACATGAGAATATCCAAAGGGATGCTACTGCTCAGGAGCCTACTTCTTCGGAAGTTGCTCCTCTAGTTTAGGGACTATCTCCCAGGTCCCTAGAAGAGTATAACCCATCAATTCCCCCCACCCATACTTCTACCTTGGCTCAAGGCCTCTCTGCAGTAGATCTGGATGATCGACTCTCTCCTACTTCTCAAACTTTACTGAGAGTGGTAACAGACCTACAAGCACGGTTTCCTGACCCAGAGCCTTCTAATACAGAGTTTGACCCCAGAAGTTCTGAAATGGTCAATACAGTGGAGGTTGCCACTATTGATGAACCTTCTTAGGTTCTTTAGGCCAGTAGTACAGGCCATAGGATCTACTTTGTGGCAACTCCCGTTGCTGATGACTTCTTTGAGGTCATTTTCAATGAGAGGAAGCCAGGGCGCCAAGAAACCACATCTGTTGATGGAGGTGCAGGAGCTAGGCTCAAGACTCCATTGCACCATGATTCCACTATGGTGGATGAGGGCAGAACTATCCAGGAATTAATGGTCAGCATCTCCTCCTTACAAACCAGGGTAGCCCAATTGGAAGCTGAGGCTGCTGCCCTGAGGCTACAGGTCAAGGAAAAGGATGCTATCATCTTGGACCTTCAGCACACACAATTTCAGCAAGATTTTTAGTTAACCAATCCATGCCTACTATGATGTCAAAGCGTCCAAGTTGCACAGGTATAAGATCAATCAAGAAGGTATGTTCATTTAAGTTTAAGTGAACTTAACTAATAACTGAATCAATCGTAATGGGACTTTCGTCCGCTAAATCTAAAGCGTAGGTATTGTCTAGTCTAGTACAATTGTTAGTAAGTAAAGGTTCAAACGCAAGAGATATAAATCTTTTATCAGCACCAGTATAAAAAAGAAGAAAAGTATATTGGTTATCAACTAAGAATGTACTATTCACCACGTAGTTCTTATTTTGAACTTCATTGGCATTAATGTTGAAGGCACACCCATGAGCTGCTGCACTCCCACAAGTTGAGATGGAGTCTTGGACAAGTGTTGCGAAGGTGGTTTGGATCACCACAGCTTTAACGAGCTCTTCCTTGGATAACAAGAGGGGGGTTTTGAATCATGGCATCATTATTTTGGTTGTTTGGGTTTTTTGAATAATGAGATAAAAAGGTGGCGTGCAAATGGCCATAACTCCCATAGTTGGTGCGTAGGCAACATGGAAAATTGGGTGGGTGATATAACTGACATGTGTTGCACTCATTGATCCCTTGCATTAGAACTTGGTTCAAAGGAGCACGTACAGTTATGGCAAAGTTCTTGGCTCTTCATTTATCGACTCTGGTTGAAGGTTTGGCAGGGGTGGTGTTGGTTGGTTGAGTGGAGTTGGTTTTGGTGGATTCAACTATAGTAGGCTCAGCGATAGTGTTTTTAGCACCTTTCTTTGTTAGAGTACCCGTCTTAACATGATTATCAGTCAAGGTTGCAGCTAAGAGGATCACATCTTCAAGTGTTGTTGGATTCTTACCTAATAATGTATCTTCATTCTTCATGGGTAACCCACCAATATTTCACAATGGCCCTTGATAGAGGAGTGTCCATATGACGTACCAATAGGCTAAGTTCACGGAAGTGAGTAGTGTAAGCAAGATTTTCACCACTATCATGGGCAAGATCCTAAAATTCAGCATCAAGATTTTTCATTTAATTTCTTGTGCCAAAGCAACCTTGGCTTCAAGATTATGTTTTCAGCTATTCCACCAAGCCAAGGCCCTTTTTTAGAAGACACTTGTTCCATATTGCACACGAAGGTTATATGGACACCAACTGTGTCACACCCCGAGCTGGCGGGGTTCGATCGGATTCCCCGTCGGGTGGAAGGTTCTCGGGGCGCGATATCGTGAATGATAATCGTCATGATCAGATTGTTTACATTGCACATGATATAAATGAGAAATGCTAAACAAAATAGAATTACAAAGTTAAATTACAGCAGTATCGTTCATAATTTAACAATGTAAATTTACCATCAACATCATAAATTTTCTATCTTTTATCTGCACAAGATATACAAAATATATTGTGTAATGAAGTTCCAAAAGTATACAGGTCCAAAAATACTAGGTCCTCTATCTGCAGTCCTAGTCCAAAAGCAATAACTTCTTAACTGACCTGTTCGTCACCTGAGAAGTCATGCAAAAAGATCAAGTCAACACATGGTTGGTGAGTTCATATAGGTTAGTATGTGAAAATAGCTTTGTAAACCCTTTTTCGGTAAAGTCCCTAACCTCATTAACTTCACCTGTAATATCCAGTTCGGTATGCTTATATATAGGGTATACGAAAGGGTCGAGCCTACAACCCGCCCAGACGCCATCCCACCACATACTAAACCACATATGAAATTGTTTTTAATGATAATTAAGCATTTTTACCTACCATTCATTTCCATTCCACTATAGTTCTACATACACACAAAACATTTGTTAAACTCCTGGGTATCAACCTTAATCTCATTAACATCACCTGCAATATCCAATTCGGTACGCTTATGTATTGGGCATACGAAAGGGTCGAGCCTACAACCCACCCAGACGCCATCCTACCACACACTAAACCACATATGACATTGTTGTTAATGATAATCAAGCATTTTTACCCCCATCCTTAGCCCACTAGTTCTTCAGTTCATTGTTCTTGTAAATACAACATCGTGTAGATTGTCCATGTTCGTTCCTGTTCGTATAGATCGTTAGTTCTTTGGCACATGCTATCTTTGAATATTTCCCAAACATTCCTCTGAAAATAGGTCGTTGTACATAGTTTGTAATAGATCGTTTGTTCTTTGAAATCCCACCACTGAAAATAGTTCTTTGTTTTAGATCGTTAGTTCTTTGAAAACACACCACTGAAAATAGTTCTTTGTTTTAGATCGTTAGTTCTTTGAAAACACACCACTGAAAACTGTTCTTTGATTTGAAGAGTTATTTACTCATGAAGAATAGATAACTTGTTTTAAATCCGATAAACAGTTAACCTAGACAGAAGTCTAGAATAACAGTTATACATGTAAAACAGGTACTAAGTAAAAGCATTTACGTAAGACAATTTAAATAAAATTGTTTACGCATGCTTCTCAGCCCCACGTTTGTAAAAAAAAATGTTTCGAAAAGGGGCAATGAACTCACGTGTGTTGGTGTGAAAATAATCTATCACAAAATGCGCGCTCGTTGTTGTAGCTTAGGTTTCTTCAGTTCCTGAGTTGTTCTAAGAGAATTCGAATACTATAAGTATAAACATTAATCGTCGTACCTAAGGTTTGGTCTCGGTGTGCAACTAAGTGTCCTATGTTACTAATGTGCTTCTAAGATTTCCTCTAACTAGTCTAGTTCAATTACCCATTTGTCACCCTATCCCAAATCAGTTAGTCTTAACAAGTCTTAATTAACCTGTTTTAATTAAGTTCATTTTAAGTTAAAACATTAATTTAGAAAATCATTTAATTCAATATAACAAGTTCATAAACCATTTTCTTTTATCAAAATATCATTAACTTAGCTTAAATTAATCATTTAACATGTGATGGGCTTAGGTTAAGCCCATTGGGCCCAACTCGGCCCATTGCTTGTCTTTGATAGTCCAATGATTATTAATCACTTTCTTTGTATAATACAACATAGATAATTCAATCATCATGTTAATTATCCGTGTTAGGACTTTTCCTAAGATTAGTGTTCATAATTAAATGAATATTGCATCCTTTACGCCTGTGTTTTGATCCACATGAGCCCATATTAATTTCCCCAAGTGTTAAATAATTTAGAAGCCCTTTATCATTACTTCATGTCCAGGACACCACTAATTTGTCACCCTATGCTTAATTCATTGCCCATTCGAAGTTAAAACTAGTTAGATAAAACCCTAATATGATTTCCCATGCTCACACAAGAAAATTTCCATTTTGTGCACGCACACACACACACACACCTTCATAAGATTATTTCTCACACATAATGCCCTAGAACCAACATTCCTTTTTCATTAATAAACAGATTTAGTGTGTAGGGGATCATCGAACCTATGGAAGTAGGTTTGGCTAGATCAAGATTCCAGCCCGACTCCTAGGTTCGTGGCTAGCCCAACAATTTTTAAGGGATCTAAGGTTCGGCTAGAACAAGCATCTCAGTGAGGTTCGCCAGACTCCTATGGTTCGGCTGACAGGGTTCGTGACTCCTAGCAGTCACAGGTTCGTCTCCCTTAGGGTTGTGACCATCATGTTCTTGGCCTCACCGGTTAGCCCATAGGTTTGTTTACATACAGGTTCGGCTGGATATTATGTTGGCAGCACGTAGGTTCGTGAAGACATAAGTTCGTAGTATGCAAAGGTTCGTGGGTGAAGACAGGTTCGGCCAAAAGATAGGTTCGTGAACTTGGGTTCGGCGACCTGTACTTGTGACTACCACTATTCATCGTCTTCTTCATCATCCTACCTGTTGCACATCATTCCTAGAGCTCCCTAGACGTTCACAATGATTTATCTCAAGAGTTCTAAGTGTTTATAATCGGTCAGACAACAATCCCTTCAAGAGTCGTGACACATACAAAGAAAACCGAATATGAACTCAAATTTACCTCAAATTTGTTGGATGAAAGCTTAAACTCCTTGCACTTTCTTGATCTTCGTGAAGAAATGAATGTTTGGACACCAAGAACACTCGAATCCAATGAGAAATGATCAAGAAATCTTAGTGAGAAGTAGGGATTTTAGAGAGAGAGGGCTAGAGAGAGAGAGAGAGAGTATGACGAAAATTTGTGAAGAAGATTAAGTTGGTGGTGGTTGGTGTGTCATTTATGACCACATTTAATGTTTCCAAAATACCCGGGTGTGTTCAGTTTCGCGTTAAATATCGGTTTCTCGTGGTTTTCGTCCCGAAACGACAAGGCTTATAGAATAAGATTTAGAAATTTATTCTAGGTTGTGATTCTTAATAAATTAACTAATATCTTTCGTTTATTTTAACTTATGAAATAATTAAGTTACAGTTTACAATCAAATCGTACGGTCGTCGCGCGTATTCGTTCGAATAGTCACTCGTACGAACACGACGATAACTATACTTTTCAATGTTGTTTTCTAATTATCAGATATCATTCAGAACGTTAAACTTTCAGATTTATTCGTACAGATCGTCACCTATACGAATAATCCGTCGATTTAGCATTCACGTAACGACATTCGTGTTGTTTCGTTTTATAAAGCCTCACATACATTTATACATAAGTAAATCCTAACACATAATCACATGATGGTTCTGTATTGTCAGATAATTATCTGACTGATGAACCATGTTTTCTGAGTTTTGTTTCTCAGAAATGATTCTGAATTCACTGTTTGATAACACAAATGATAATGCTATATAATATGAACCTGACATGAATTTCAATATGTATAGTTTGCACCTGATTACTGTTCATGTTACTGTTGAGATCACTGTTCCGGCGCTGATGTTACAGTCTCCCTTTGTTAGAAAAATTTCGTCCCGAAATTTAAGAGTCGTTATCAGGTACGGCTTCCTCTGTAAAAAGCTGGGGATACTTTGACTTCATGTGATTTTCACGTTCCCAAGTAAACTCAGGTCCGCGCTTTGAGTTCCATCGAACCTTTACAATTGGAATACGCCTTCGCCTCAGTTGTTTAACTTTGCGATCCTAATCTCTAAAGTCTCTTCAATAAACTGCAATTGTTCATCCACTTGAATTTCTTCGATCGAAATGATAAGTGATTCGTCAGCAAGGCATTTCTTTAAGTTTGAGACGTGAAACACGTCATGCACACCACTGAGTTCATCTGGTAATCTCAGTCTATACGCCACAGGACCAATACGTTCGATGATCTCGAACGGTCCCACGTATCGTGGTGCTAACTTGCCTTTCTTCATTCCAGGCCACCAATAAAATCCACGCAAGTCTTTGTACATTTTATCAGCGCCTGGATGAACAGAGTATTTAGTCTTGTGTGCCTCATCGAAGATAAGTTTTCTCAATTCGTCTACCGCTGGAATCCATATACGATCCTGGTAGTAGATCACTCCATCAGGCTTAGTCTCAAATTGTTTCTCTGCTCCACAATCTAATTCTTTCTTCAACTTTCCTCGATCAACTGATTCTTGTTGTGCCTGAATGATCTTGTCACGTAAGCTGGTCTGCACAGTCATTCCCATTGCTCTAACGCGCAAGGGTTTGACTTGTTCCTCCCGGGTCAAGGCATCAGCTACAACGTTCACCTTTCCCGGATGGTACTTGATCACGCAATCGTAATCATTTAGAAGTTCAATCCAACGGCGCTGTCGCATGTTGAGTTCCTTCTGATCAGAAATATGCTGCAGACTCTTGTGATCAGTATATATGGTACATTTGGTGCCATATAAATAATGTCTCCAAATCTTCAAAGCGAAGATTACAGCACCCAGTTCAAGATCATGAGTAATGTAGTTCTTATCACGAACCTTTAACTGTCTTGATGCATAAGCGATGACTTTGTCCCGTTGCATTAGTACACAACCAAGTCCCTGATGGGAGGCATCACAATAAACAACAAAGTCATCACAGCCTTCTGGAAGCGATAGTATTGGAGCATCACATAATTTATGCTTCAATGTCTGAAAGGCATCTTCTTGTTTATGCTCCCAGACAAATGGTTCACTTTTCTGGGTTAAGTTAGTGAGAGGCAAAGCTATCTTAGAAAAGTTTGAGATAAACCTTCTATAATAACCTACCAATCCCAGAAAAGA
The DNA here is from genome assembly GCA_009363875.1 of Mikania micrantha. Taxonomy (NCBI): domain Eukaryota; kingdom Viridiplantae; phylum Streptophyta; class Magnoliopsida; order Asterales; family Asteraceae; genus Mikania; species Mikania micrantha. Next base: position 53,994,897 of record CM018691.1, on the reverse strand, counting down.
CCGTATCTCCTTTGGTGTCTTCGGGGTATCCCAGTTCTTTATCGCCTCGATCATGGCTGATCTACATGTATTCCCTCGCTGTTAACTACGTGACCCAGAAATTGAACTTCTCTTAGCCAAAATTCACATTTTGAGAACTTGGCATAAAGTTTCTCTTCTTTCAACAGCTCCAAGTTCTTTCTGAGATGTTGTTCGTGGTCAACTTTGTTCTTAGAATAAATCAGCATGTCATCGATAAAGACAATGACAAAATGGTACAGATATGGCTTGCACACTCGATTCATGAGGTCCATGAAAACCGCTGGTGCATTCGTCAACCCGAAAGGCATCGCCATGAATTCGTAATGCCCGTATCTGGTCCGAAACGCCGTCTTCGGTATGTCTTCGACTTGAACTCTGAGCTAATGATATCTAGACCGCAAGTAAATCTTGGAGAAGTACTGGGCTCCTTGTAGTTGGTCAAACAAATCGTCAATCCTCGGCAATGGATACTGATTCTTGATGGTTAGCTTGTTCAGCTCGCGGTAGTCTATGCATATTCGAAACGATCCGTCTTTCTTCTTCACGAACAAGACCAGAGCTCCCCAAGGCGAGTAGCTCGGTTTGATGAAACCTTTGTCAAGTAGCTCCTGTTACTGGTTTGACAATTCCTGCATCTCTGAAGGAGCTAACCTGTAAGGAGATTTAGCAACAGGAGTTGCTCTAGGAACTAAGTCAATACGAAACTCTATCGGTCGCACGGGTGGCAAACCTGGTAGGTCTTCAGGAAATACTTCCGGATACTCTTTCACTACTGGTACGTTTTGAATCTTTTTCTTGTCCTTCTCCTTTTCCACCACGTGAGCCAGGAAAGCTATTCATTGCTTCTGTAGACACTTATGTGCCTTTATGCAGTAGATAATTTTGATACTTCGTTTTGCTTGATCCGCTTTGACTTCCAACACACGATCATCCGTTAATGGAACTCGAAGTAGCTTTTCAGAACAGATGACTTCCACTCGATTAGAAGAAAGTCAATCCATTCCAACAATGATATCGAAACTGCCCAACTCCATCGGTATCAAATCAATGGTGAATGTATGATCATTAAGTGTCAATGGGCAATTCCTATATACTTTACTAATTGTGATCTGTTTCCCGTTAGCTACTTTTATGATGTAAGGGGAATCTAATTGTTCCTCTATAGACTCTAGTTGGCATGCAAAATCGGTAGAGATAAAACTCTGATCCGCACCAGTGTCAAATAAAACAGATGCATAAAAGTCATGTAAGAGAAATGTACTGGTGACCACATTCAGGTCTTGGCGTGCAGCTGGTGCTTCGATAGTAAAGGCTCTTCCACGGGGTGCTTGAACTGCCTGTTGTGCCTTCTTCGGGCAGTTCTTTGCAAAGTGGCCAATTTCACCACAGTTGTAGCATCCACCGTTGTTCTGGTTGTTGGGTGGAGGGAGAGCTAAAGCATCATTGTTGACTGCTTGGTTAGGTGTCATCCGGCAGTGTTGGACCCAATGGCCCTTTCGTTCGCATCCCGTGCATTGCTTGCAGGGAGTGTTAGCAGCATGATGGTATTGACACTTGGCACACATAGGATATGTACTAGTGTAGGGTCTTCTGTTAGGGTTTTGTGGTGCAGCTGCTACTTGTTGGAGAGGTGTGGCCATAGTGTAGTTCTTGATGACCTTTTGTTTCTTTTTCTGGTGATGGTGGGGTTTCTTTGAAGATTCTTCTTTGTGTTTGCCAGAGTCAGCCTCTTTATTCAAAGTTCCAGAGGCTACTGTTAGGTCTGTAAGTTTCCCCGATAGACTAACAGCTGACTCCACTGTGACAGGATTTGCAGCAACCACTAATCCTTGTATACAAGCAGGTAGCCTGCATACGTACCTGTCAATCTGTTTTTCCAGAGTCGGTACCATGTCTGGCACCAAAGCAACTAACTCATGGTAACGGGTGGTGTATCCCATGTGATCTGCCCCTTTCATCACATGGTTAGACAATTCAACCTCCAATCTCTGCAGCTCGTTCTTGGGGCAGAATTCCGTTCTCAGCAGGTTCTTGAAGTCTTCCCAAGTCATTGACATAGCTTCTTCGCTTCCCCTTGCATTGATTTGGCCGTTCCGTCAAGTCAAGGCTCGCTTGTTGAATGTTCCAGCAGAGTAGCGAACCTTGTGGCTCTCTGGACAACTGCAGAGGTCCAGAGTAGTCTCAATCTTTTCAATCCATTGGATCAAACCAACGACCCCTTCATTCCCGCTAAAAGTAGGCAGCTTACATCCTATAAACGACTTTTAGGAGTAATGAGATGTACCGCCAGTATTCCCACTGGCTTCTCCAGACGAATTACTAGTGTTGGTGCTGTCATTTCGAAGACGGTTGAGCATCTCTGGGATCACTTCCTTCAGCAGGTTAGTCAAGCTGACTACTCAGTAGTGTCGCCAGGGCGATGGTAGCAGAATCCAGTATCTGAGTAGTGCTCGGGCCTAGCGGTGGGTTAAGTGGAAGAGGAGGAGGCGGTGGAGGAGGTGGAGGTGGTGAGTCAGCCGGTGATGGTGTTGAGGAGTGTGCAGCCAAATCGTGCGGTGGTGGTAGCAAAGGAGGTTGTCTTTGGGGCAGCATTCTGATCATAACCAATAAAATTATCAACTAGTGCAGTGATCGAATGCTGAAGACACAATGCAATTAAAGTCTTAAGTCCTATGTTCTCAACATGCAGGGTCCCTAGGTTATAGTCTAGGCCAAACCATTTAAATAAGTGACCTATATTTCTCTATACCCATGGCTCTAATACCAATATGTCACACCCCGAGCCGGCGGGGTTGGATCGGATTCCCCGTCGGGCAGAAAGTTCCCGGGGCGCGATATCGTGAATGATAATCGTGATGATCAGTTTGTTTACATTGCACATGATATAAATGAGAAATGCTAAATATAATAGAATTACAATGTTAAATTACAGCAGTATCGTTCATAGTTTAACAATGTAAATCTACTATCAATATCATAAATTTTCTATCTTGTATCTACACAAGATACACAAAATATATTGTGTAATGAAGTTCCAAAAGTATACAGGTCCAGAAATACTAGGTCCTCTATCTGCAGTCCTAGTCCAAAAGCAATAACTTATTAACTGACTTGTTCATCACCTGAGAAGTCATGCAAAAAGATCAAGTCAACAGATGGTTGGTGAGTTCATATAGGTTAGTATTTGAAAGTAGCTTTGTAAACCGTTTTTCGGTAAAGACCCTAACCTCATTAACTTCACCTGTAATATCTAGTTTGGTATGCTTATATATAGGGAGTACGAAAGGGTCGAGCCTACAACCCGCCCAAACACCATCCCACCACATACTAAACCACATATGACATTGTTGTTAATGATAATTAAGCATTTTTACCTACCATTCATTTCCATTCCACTATAGTTCTACATACACACAAAATATTTGTTAAACTCCCGGGTATCAACCTTAATCTCATTAACATCACCTGCAATATCCAATTCGGTAAGCTTATGTATAGGGCATACGAAAGGGTCGAGCCTACAACCCACCCAGACGCCATCCCACCACATACTAAAGCACACATGACATTGTTGTTAATGATAATTAAGCATTTTTACCCCCATCCTTAGCTCACTAGTTCTTCAGTTCATTGTTCCTGTAAATACAACAAGTTGGGAATCTCTATTGATTCCTTAAGTTCATCACACAATTATGATAAACCACAACATTTGTAGAAGCAATTAAATAAATGCTTAATTAATAAATATATAAACATTTAATAAAATCTAAGACCTAATGATTGGGCCTTGGTCAACTCGAGTAGACTAATCTAGCAATCTAGGTTCTTAGTAATGGACGAAATATGTAAATATCATCAAACATGAGACCTATAATTAATCAGTCTAGCTAGGACATCTTTTGATGTATAGGATTTTATAGTTCATCTAGATCGTCCATGTTCGTTCTTGTTCGTATAGATCGTTAGTTCTTTGGCACATGCTATCTGTGAATATTTCCCAGACATTCCTCAGAAAATAGGTCGTTGTATATAGTTCTTTGTAATGGATCTTTAGTTCTTTGAAATCACACCACTGAAAATAGTTCTTTGTTTTAGATCGTTAGTTTTTTTGAAAACACACCACTGAAAATAGTTCTTTGTTTTAGATTGTTAGTTCTTTGAAAACAGTTCTTTGATTTGAAGAGTTATTTACTCATGAAGAGTATATAACTTGTTTTAAATCCAATAAACAATTTACCTAGACAGAAGTCTAGAATAACAGTTATACATGAAAAACATATACTAAGTAAAAGCATTTATGTAAGAAAATTTAAATAAACAGTTTACGCATGCTTCTCAGCCCCGCGTTTGTAAAACAAAAACGTTTCGAAAAGGGGCAATGAACTCACCTGTGTTGTTGTGCAAATAATCTATCACAAAATGCGCGCTCGTTGTTGTAGCTTATGTTTCTTCAGTTCCTGAGTTGTTCTAAGAGAATTCAAATACTATAAGTATAAATATTAATCATCGTACCTAAGGTTTGGTCTCGGTGTGCAACTAAGTGTCCTATGTTACTAATGTGCATCTATGATTTCCTCTAACTAGTCTAGTTCAATTAACCATTTGTCACCCTGTCCCAAATCAGTTAGTCTTAACAAGTTTTAATTAACCTGTTTTAATTAAGTTCATTTTAAGTTAAAACACTAATTTAGAAAATCATTTAATTCAATATAACAAGTTCATAAACCATTTTCTTTTATCAAAATATCATTAACTTAGCTTAAATTAATCATTTAACATGTGATGGGCTTAGGATAAGCCCATTGGGCCCAACTCGGCCCATTGCTAGTCTTTGATAGTCCAATGATTTTTAATCACTTTCTTTGAATAATCCAACATAGATAATTCAATCATCATGTTAATTATCCGTGATAGGACTTTTCCTAAGATTAGTGTTAATAATTAAATGAATACTGCATCCTTTACGCCTTTGTTTTGATCCACATGAGCCCATATTAATTTTCCCAAATGTTAAATAATTTAGAAGCCCTTTATCATTAATTCCTCTCAAGGAGACCCCTAATTTGTCACCCCATGCTTAATTCATTGCCCATTCAAAGTTAACACTAGTTAGATAAAACCCTAATATGATTTCCCATGCACAGACAAGAAAATTTCCATTTTGTGCATGCACACACACACACACACACCTTCATAAGATTATTTCCCATACATAAGGCCCTAGAACCAACATTCCTTTTTCGTTAATAAACAGATTTAGTGTGCAGGGGATCAGCGAACCTATGGAAGTAGGTTCGGCTAGATCAATATTCCAGCGCAACTCCTAGGTTCGTGGCTAGCCCAACAAGTTTTAAGGGATCTAAGGTTTGGCTAGAACAAGCATCTCAGTGAGGTTCACCTAGGGGGTAGGTTCGTTCAAGGGGATGGTTCGCCGGACTCCTATGGTTCGGCTGACATGGTTCGTGGCTCCTAGCTGTCACAGGTTCGTCTCCCATAGGGTTGTGACCATCAGGTTTGTGGCCTCACTGGTTCATCCATAGGTTTGTTTACATACAGGTTCGGCTGGATCTTATGTTGGCAACACGTAGGTTCGTGAAGACACAAGTTCGTAGTATGTAAAGGTTCGCGGGTGAAGACAGGTTCGGCCGAAAGATACGTTCGTGAACCTGAGTTCGGCGACTTGCACTCGTAACTACCACTATTCATCGTCTTCTTCATCATCCTACCTGTTACAACCCATTCCTAGAGCTCCCTAGACGTTCACAATGATTTATCTCAAGAGTTCTAAGTGTTTATAATTGGTCAGACAACAATCCCTTCAAGAGTCGTGACACACACAAAGAAAACCGAATATGAACTCAAATTTACCTCAAATTTGTTGGATGAAAGCTTAAACTCCTTGTACTTTCTTGATCTACGTGAAGAGAGGAACGTTTGGACACCAAGAACACTCGAATCCAAGGAGAAATGATCAAGAAATCTTAGTGAGAAGTTGGGATTTTAGAGAGAGAGGGCTAGAGAGAGTATGAGGAAAATTTGTGAAGAAGATTAAGTTGGTGGCGGTTGGTGTGTCATTTATGACCACATTTAATGTTTCCAAAATACCCGGGTGTGTTCGGTCTCATTCGGTTTCAAGTTAAATATCGGTTTCTCGTGGTTTTCGTCCCGAAAGACAAGGCTTATAGAATAAGATTTACAAATTTATTTTAGGTTGTGATTCCTAATAAATTAACTAATATCTTTCGTTTATTTTAATTTCTGAAATAATTAATTTACAGTTTACAATCGAATAGTACGGTCGTCGCGCGTATTCGTTCGAATCGTCAAGCGTACGAACACGACGATAACTATACTTTTCAATGTTGTTTTCTAATTATCAGATATCATTCAGAACGTTAAAATTTCAGATTTATTCATACAGATCGTCACCTATACGATAATCTGTCGATTTACCATTCACGTAACGACATCCGCGTTGTTTCGTTTTATAAAGCCTCACATACGTTTATAGATAATAAAATCGTAACACATAATCACATGATGGTTCTGTATTGTCAGATAATTATCTGACTGATGAACCATGTTTTCTGAGTTTTGTTTCTCAGAAATGATTCTGAATTCACTGTTTGATAACACAAATGATAACGATATATGATATGAACCTGACATGAATTTCAATATGTATAGTTTGTACCTGATTACTGTACATGTTACTGTTGAGATCACTGTTCCGGTGACACTTCTGGCGCTGATGTTACACACTGTTACAAAAAATGTTCTCGATACTTTCAAACCATTGTAGAAAACCAATGGCTTCCTTGCTTCCATTGAAAGTGATGGGTTTGCAACAAATGAAATGTCTGAAGGTGTAGTTATGCTTACCACCATTTTCACAATGCCTATTTTGGCTCGCTACAGTGAGCTGAGTTACAAGTTTTGGTAAAACAATAGCCATCTGTTGAGTTACAAGTTGTGCAAGCTCTTTGTTCCTTTTGCGATGACGAGTTTCACGACGGGAAGACATTCTATGGATATAAAACAAAGAAACGGTGGATATTTAGTTGTCAACACGGTAATTTATAAGAATCATAAGATAATTTAGATAGGTCATATGGATTGTAACCAAGGTACAGTTACGTGGACATTCAAAGTATTTCAAGTTTTATTTAACAATTGTGTGAGACAAGCTTTAGCCAATAATTTACTACTCACATTGAGGGTTCTCAGGAAAGCGTAACAGATCCAACAGTTGGTTTGGATTTATGCGAAATGCTTTCCTAGACAAAAACCACAAGATACAGGTAATTGCCCTTCGAGGTTGCACGTGTCCACAATTATTTTTTAAAACTTGAAAACATTGACAAGATTTTCATTTGGGATTAGACTAGAAGTCTAAGAATGTTTTCAAAATCATGATTCTTTGATCGATGAAAGTTTCCTAATGATATATGGAGGGGAAAATAAGATTAAAAATAGAAATAAAAATGATGAACACATAAGTTCCAAGCTAACGTAGGATATAGTCTAGGCCATGTCTAACAACCTCATTCCCTATGACTATGGCTATGATACCAATCTGTCACACCACAACAGAAAACGAAATACGCCGGGGTGTGAACGTGACTTATAATAGCTCCTGATGAACTAAAATGTTTCATAATTCATGCAACCAAATCACAATGTCTTACAAGCCAATGCTCCCAAAGCTTTTCAAGGTGAAAGGAAGAGGCTTAGATGTGTTAACGTAGGTTTGGGAAGTTTTGTCGGAGATTTGGTCGAGAGGAAACTCAGAGACTTCGAGGATTGAAAAAAGGATTGAAGTGTTGAGAGTGGGTGGTATTTATAGATTTTTAGAGTATGGGACATGTTGCGTACCTCCAAAGGGGGCTCCGGGCTTCTTGAGGTACCAAGACAGAAAAAATAGTTGAGTCCCGAGTTCTGGGTTCGTCGCGTACCGCCAAGGGAATTCTAACCGTCGTGGTGTACCGTCATGTGATTTGGCTGAGTTCAAATTGTCCCTCTAGGCTCTTCGCGTACCGCGACGAGTGACGCCAGGTGGGGTGGCGTAACACGATCGACTGGGTTTCCAGATTTTCGATTTCATGTATTTGGTTTTTCTCGTGTTCGATTCGTGTCGTGTTTGCTAAGTGTTTATCGCGTTGTTATTGCTCAGTGTTTGTTTGTAATAGCATGTAGTCACATACACACATGTTCTTTTGTTTGAGTTGATTTTTTAGTTCACCAACGCTTGTGTAACAAGACTTGTGTGCAATTTGTAATTCCTCGAATTACTGATTCGTGGTTGTTTGTGCTCGACTTTGTGAAATGTTTAACAGACTTGATTAACCTTAATCAATGTATAATGTACGATCCAATAGTTCCCTAAATCACCGAGTTGTAAGTGTTTGTGTTGCAATTTACCTGAATATGAATATGTTTAAAGATTTTGTGATCTTTGCAATTCACCTGAAATTGTCAGGTGTCATAGTATACATGCACACACTTATACGTATCCATACAGATAAACATATATAGAAGCACACACTTACAAATATCCATACATATAAATACTTAGACAAACACACACTTACATGTGCCCATTTACATACACACATACACACACACTTGAGTATATCCATACATGTATACGCACACACTTACATATATGGATACATATAATTATATATGCACATACTTACATGTGTCTATGAACATACATACACATTTACTTGTTTGCGCACACATACATATACATGCACAACATTTACACATATCCATACTAATACACATGCACATGCACAAATACACAAACATGCACACACTTGCACATATTTATAGACATACATACTCATATAGACATACACACACACACACACTTATATGTATCCATATACAAACACATAGTGCAACACCTCACCAAGATTAGAACTTACATGTCATTATAAAAAGAAGACAATTTAAGAAAGTTTAAACTCCCAAAAGTCACATTCATTATAATAAAAAAAGCCTTAAAGGTATTTATAAATTACATTATTTAAACTTAAACTCATATAAGTATCTTAGTTACTTTCCTCACTTGCTACCTTAATTTTCTAAAGTACCTATCGAGAAAATAAAGAAAACAACAAGAAGAAATATGGATAAGCCGGAAATTGGATATTGATGGAAGGAACTGTAGTATTTGATAATGAAATTTAGCAAATGGTATTGACTTGACAATGACAACGGAAAATTTTTCAATATCTCATTATAATATACTAATATTTGAACAAAAAAAATATGAAAGTTGAAATTAAACTTCTACTGGTTAAAGCATATATGAAAACTATAAATAACATGTTGTGCCGCATCATAATGCACCTGTAGATGAAACTCAAACATATAAAAAAAGAGAGAGATACAATTCAACTATTCTCATATATAAATCACTTTCAGATTCAACTATCCCTAAAATTACGAAATTAAAATTACTAGGGAGGCCTCCTAAATATAATAATGATAAATGACGAGTACACTCTCTGAGTACAAGTTGGGGAAGTCGTGTATTCAACTAACCATCACTCATGGTTAAACATCATTGGTGTCGCAATAGAGGGTTATGGTCTTCATCATAGGAAATAGTATGCTCCGATACAAAGGACAATATATCCAAAATCCAAGGGGTAGATTTGCCACCTAATGTATAACTGAAACCTGAAGATTAGCCCAATACCTAACGTTCTTCTTAAGATCTAGTTTGGAGATTGTTCAACAGCTTCCAATACAAAGACTTCTCAATACTTTCAACTACTGATGCTACATTCCATTAGAAAAATATTCTGAGTTGCTTTCTACACTCAGAACAAGATAAAAAGATATTGTTGAGTTAGTCAGTAATAAGGTACAAATATCAAATCGGTAGAAGATACTCTGAGGACATCATCATTAATGTCTTTTGTAGCCTTGGTAATTAATGTAAAAGTCAATGGAGTGATTTCTATTAATTGTAGTTAATATATCTTGACATGTCAACTCATAATCGAATGCTAGAACTAGTTTTAGTTTCTTTCTAGTGTTTTGTCCAGCTTAGTATCCTTACGAGAATACAACTGTAGCTTGTAGTATATAACATTTCACTTATAACCCAAAAGAGTACTAACTTTTGTTAAAAGTCTTGTACACTTTGCTTGTGAAACAAATATATAATTGAGCTTGAAATATTTTCCGGTGTTAATCTTCTTTATCTTTGCTAGTGTGTTTGAGATAAGATTGATAGAGTATTCCACATTTAACAAATCAATAAAAGAAATCTTATTAAGTGTTGAGAAAATTGCACAACCTAATCCAACAAAATTGGCTATTGGATCATCCCAATTTCTAACACATATTACATCTGTAATCCAAATAAATTAGTTTCATTTTAATAATACCTCACAATCATTTAATTTTAGAATTAGTCTCTACTTTTTTTTAGAATATTAATTTCTTTCCGATCTCCAAAAAAATATAAATAAGATTTCTTATAGTTTATTTATAATACTTGATCTTGGTACTTGCAATCCAACATCATGCTTACTAAATTTTTTTAATGAAAATAAATGATATTGACACTAATTACAATTAAATGATTAAAATTATAGATTTAACTTACGCATTTCATACCCAATATTAAAGTTCCTTTAGAAGTTTTAATATTGAAGTTATTAACTGCACTTTTAAATAATCATTTTTCACAAAAAATTTAGAAATATACATTTATTTATATAATTTTACTTTTAACATATTCTATTTCTACGAATTGATTTCAACCAATGCCGTAATATCATATTTATAAAAAATTTACTTTCATAAATATGAAATATTTATTTATTAATTATTATTATTATTAATTTTATTTTTGTTTGTATTTTTTTCTTAACAGGAATATCAACTGTAAGAACCATTAAGGCTGATGTGCACCAAAACATCTCTGGATCAAGTCTTGGACTTTCGGAAGACTTACAACCACTGAAGGATAATTCTCTGCCACTGAAAACTTCCGGATCCCTCTTCAGTACTTAGATGTTCAAATTGATCAGTGCTTCCGATCGATTATCAGTGCTTCTGATCATCAGTGTTTCCCTAGACAAAGACTTCCAAAGACTTTCTTCCTGACAAAGATTCTTGATACTTATGAAAATAATCAGAGCTGCTTTCTCACACTCAGACCAACAGAGAAGACATTCCGATGTTAATCAACAACAAAGAAGAATTGTCAGGACTAGAAAGATACTCAGCAGTTAACGCGTTTTATTGTTTAGGTATTTATTGTAAAAGTCAATGGAGTCTCTTGTATTAATTGTAATTAATGGAGTCTCCTGTAGGTCTTAGTATATAATCCTTCACTTGTTAGTTAGAAAAACACGAGTAAGTTCTTGAGCTAAGTATCGTAAGGTTAACAGTTGAATGCAATATACTTTGACCTTGAATTTATAATTGCTTTCTGTATTTTTTTCAATTTGTTTTGAAATCAAGTTGATAGAATTTCCGCATCTATAAACTTTGTAGAAGATAACTTGTGAAAGTGTTGTGTAAGTTACGTAACCCGATTGAACAAGTGGTATTAGAGCTTTGGCTCTCTAACTTAAGCAACTAACCTTTCTTAAGTTACCAGTTGTTTATCTTCTACTACTCTTTGTTTTTCAAGCTACCTCTAAGTCAAAATGACAACCATCAGCAAGCACGACACTGAGAATGGTACTCTCAACAAACCTCCCATGTTCACTCCGGATACTTATGATACATGGATGGTTAGGATGGAGGGTTTCATCAGGAACCAGGACTTCAAACTCTGGAAGTTAGTTCTTGAGGGAACACTCATCCCTACCATTGCTGCTGCAGGTACTGGTGGAGCACCCATGCCAAAAGACCCATCTTTATACTCTGATGAGGATTACAAAAAGATGGAGGTAGAATCTAAGGCATTGTGGCTGATTTAGATGGCAATCCCAAACTCTATCATACATGCATTCAAGAAATGCAAGTCTGCCGAAGAGCTATGGAACTCTCTGCAACAGATGTATGAGGGGTCATATGATGTGAAGGAGAACAAGAATGATATGCTGAACAAAAAGTTTGAGAACTTTTGCCAAGAGAACAACGGAAAGATGGCTTCTCAGTGTTTGAGGTATGTCCAATTAGTTGATGAGTTGACTGCTACATGATTGAAGATAGAAAATCAGGATGTCATCAGAAAGTTTCTAAGATCACTTCCACACGCCTGGAATATCTATTCTGTTGCTATTCGTAGAACAGAAAATCTTAGAACCCTGAAGCTGGGAGAGTTATTTGGTATACTTAGTGCCTACCAAATGGAAATTGACGCCCTAGAACCTAAACCTACCTTTGTTCCCTCAGGTTCCGCCGCGTTGTATGCTCCTATCCATAATCCTCCCTTTCAAATTTATCAACCAATATACCATTCAAACTCCACACCCATTGTCACCTTTCCAGAAACCTAACTCCTTCAACTTCCCATTCAAACCCATTTGCAAGCTCAACTCCACTGCTCACCTCAAGCCAGGGAGCATTCATGGCCGAAGAGACCAATTATTTTCATATGTGTCAGGAGGATTTAGATGGAATTCCTGTTGATGATCTTGAAGAAATGGACATCAACTATCAAATGGCCATGATTTCATACATAGCACAAAAGTTCTATCAGAGAACTGGAAGACAGTTCATGAAGCATAATATGAAAACTAGGTTTGGGCTAGACAAGTCTAAACTCAAATGTTTTAACTGTCAACAGCTGGGGCACTTTGCAAGGGAGTGCAAGTCTCCAAGTTCTCAGCCATCAACTTCTAGTCAGCCAAAACCACAAAGCAACATGCTCCTCCAACAGTGCAAACATTGTAGAACAACATGACTTTTCAGATTGGAGTTTTCAAGCTAAGGATGCATCCATTTCAAATAATGCGTTGATGGCCAATGGATTCACTTCTTCATTCAAGGTAACTGATGATATGTGTACCCCTGAGTGTTTAGAAAAGTTAAATACTTACAAACGTTTTAATGCTCAAGTATGTAATGAGCTTGAGTTAATACAAGTTCTTAAGGCAAATTTCTTTAAAGCTGAATGAAATTACCAAGAAAAGATTGAGGAGTTAGAAAAGACTATCTCCAGTTTAAAACACGAGGACACAAATAAGCAGTGTCAAATAAACAATCATTTAGAAAAGTCAACAACAACCAAAACTGAACTTGTATTAGCTGAAGCTCATAAAGACAAGTTTCTCAGTTAAGGTGAGAAGTTTGAGAAACTTCTCAAAATGACTAAGATACCTGAGCTGGTCAAGAAAAAGGGTACTGGGGTGGGTTATAACAATATGGAACCTCCATCTGCCTACACTCCAATGGTGGAGGATCGACGCAAACCAGAAGCTAGCTGTGTGTATGATGAAATTTTGGATATACGCAAAATTCAACAAGAAAATGATTTGCCTAAATCTAGCCCGACTCAATCATCTTATACATCTGAAGATGACATTCCTAAATATTTTGAAAAATTAAAAACAACATCTAAAAAAAAGAAAAACAAGAAAAACACACCATCTTTTGTGAAGGCTAAATACGTACAAACCGGGAGTACATCTTCAGATGACTATGTCACTTGTCCATCTAACAAATCAAAAAGGGCTAGATAAAAAGATAGAAAGGCCATTGTATCCAAGGTTCAGGTAAACCATCCAAACAAAAGTCCGGTTGGAACTCCCAAGTCAGAACAATCAGGTTCTGTGAATCACAGCTCAGCTTCCTCCAAAAGAGAGAAGCTTCAGAAATCTTTCGGTGTTCAGACCATGTGTCTGATGTGTGGTGATACAAGTCATTTTGCTGTCGATTGCTTCTTCAATCCTAAAAGCAGAACTCTTTCAAGATCAATAATAAACAGCCGGAAATCGTGGAGCAAATCATCTTTTTCTTCGGAAGAAAAATATGCTTTCGAAAGAAAAAGATCACTCAAGCAGCACAAGAAGCAATCAGAAGCAGGCACTTCCGACAAGATGAGGAGAAAGAACAGGAAATCTTTCGAAGCAAAAGGAACACCGGAAGCACATGTTAAAAGTGCTTTCGACAACACTTATTAGTCTCATCACTTCGGAAGAAGAAAGGCAGAAGAAAAACCCCACCTCAACAAAAAATCCAAACTGTCGGAAGAGAAGGAAAAAGTTGCTTCCGATGGCAGTCAAAACAAGAAAATTCCTTCTACAGCTCCAAAAGTCAAGAAAGTCTGGAGGAAGAAGGAAACCTCGGAACCAACAGTTCAACTAATTGATCCATCAACTTAATCATCATCTGATCCACCAAAGATGATTTCAAAGAAATTTTCGTATAACGATGCCAATGGAAAAACCAAGACCACATGGGCTTGGGTTGCCATCAGGAACTAATTCACTTCTAGTCATGTGCATGGACAACGAGATTCAAAAGGCAACTTGTGGATTGTTGACAGTTGCTGTTCTAGGCACATGACAGACATCAAGACCCACCTACACAAATATGAACCATTCTTTGGAGGGTCTGTTGCATTTGGAAGTGATCCAGTGGGCGGATATATCACAGGTAGAGGCACAATATCAAATGGTAAGGTAAGCTTTGAGAATGTGCATTATGTGAAAGAATTGAACTATAATTTGCTGAGTGTATCACAGGTATGTGACCAAAAGCATAACATGTTGTTTACTGAGCATGAATGTATTGTCCTGAAACCAGGATTTGTTGTACCAAATGACCAAATTCTGCTCAGAGCTCCTAGAAGAAACAACATGTATGTGTTGGACATGAGCACAGCTACACCACTCAGCAATATAAATTGCTTTATTTCAAAAGATTCACTTGATGAATCATCTCTTTGGCATAGGAGACTTTGTCATGTAAATCTGAAAAATATGAATAAACTGGTCAAAAATAACTTGTTACAGGTTTACCAAAAGAATTCATCTGTGTTGATAAATGTGTTGCCTGCCTAAAAGGGAAGCAACACAAATCATCTCATCATGCCAAAGAGATAGATTTAATAACATCTGCTACACATGGACTTGTTTGGCCCTACAAGTGTGAAAAGTCTAGGTAGAAAGTCATACTGCTTGGTGGTCACTAATGATTTATCTAGGTATACCTAGGTATTCTTCTTAAGTACCAAGGATGAAACTGCTGAGATCTTGAAATCATTTATCCTCAAGGTTGAGAATGAAAGTGACCGTCATGTAAAAATCATAAGGTCTGATCAAGGAACAGAATTCAAAAACCATACTTTAAACTCTTTTTGTGAATCTAAGGGTATTACAAGACAATTCAGTGCTCCTAGGACTCCACAACAAAATGGTGTTGCTGAGAGAAGGAATAGGACACTGATTGAGGCTGCTAGGACCATGTTGTTTGATGCCAAGCTTCCAATAACTTTTGGGTAGAAGTAGTCAATACACCCTATTATTTCCAAAATAGAATATTGGTAGTTAAGTCACATGGTATGACTGCTTCTGAAATTTGGCATAAGAGAAAACCATTCATTGGGTTCCTCAAACCATTTGGGTGTCAATGCACATCTTGAATACCATAGATTATCTAGCCAAGTTTGCTGATAAATCAGCAGAGGGCTACTTTGTTGGGTACTCTTCACAGGCTAAGGCATATAGAGTATACATCAAAGATTCCAGGATTATTGAGGAGTCTGCAAATGTTCAGTTTAATGAGCATACTTTCAATAAACATGGAATAGGCCCTGATTGGCTGTTTGATCGTGATAAATTCACATCTGCATTTAATCTTTTGAAAGAGTATGTTCCAGAACCACAAACAAGTACCAATGACTACACTCAGCATGCAAGAGAAGAAGATTTTCGTGTTGAACTGCCAATAGCTTCAAGACAAACTTTGGCAGAATCTACTTCAACACATCAAGCAGTCTCACAGTCTGAGACAACCAACGCCTCTCAGGCTGCTCCTCTAAGTGACTCTACATCTGCTCCACAGAGTCAAGAAGAAGTTGGGAGTCCTTCTGTCGAACCAAAATCCCTGAGAACCTCTCTTCCTAGAGAAAATCAACCCACAACAGTCCAACATCAGAGACTCCAGGATCTACCAGAAATCCAGCTTGAGGTTGTACGTCCAAACCTTGAGACAAGCAACTTGGATTTAAGTTCCCAGCTGTATGTGATTCCAAGAATTCGCATTAATAATACTCATCCAACTGAGAATATCATTGGGATTGTTGAAGATGGAGTAAGAACAAGGAGTTCCATGCATGAAGCAAACATTTGTTTGTTTTCCTACTTTCTATCCCAGATCGAACCAAAGAAAGTGGCTGAGGCACTAAAAGACAGTAGCTGGGTGGAAGCAATGCAGGAGGAACTTCTCCACTTTGAAAGTCAATGTGTGTGGAAAGTTTGCCCTTTACCTAAGGGAAAATATGCAATCGGAACCAAGTGTTTGTTCCGAAACAAGAAAGATGATAAGGGTGTAGTTATAAAGAACAAAACAAGATTAGTGGTGCAGGGATACACCCAAGAATAGGGAATTGATTATGATGAAGTCTTTGCTCCAGTTGCCAGAATTGAAGCCATTAGAATTTTTCTAGCCTTTGCAACTGCCAAAAACTTCAAAGTATTTCAGATGGATGTCAAGAGTGCCTTCCTCTATGGAAAAATCAATGGGGAAGTCTACGTTTGTCAACCACCTGGATTTGAGTATCCAAAGTTTCCTAACCATGTTTGCAAGCTTGATAAAGCTCTATATGGGCTGCATCAGGCTCCTAGAAAATGGTATGAAACTTTGTCCTCTTTCCTGCTGTCAAACAACTTCAAAAGAGGAACAATTGACAAGACTTTATTTTTCAAAAAATCCAATCAACATATCATGCTTAATCATGCTTGTCCGGATATATGTTGATGATATTATCTTTGGTTCTTCTGATGAAACACTCTGCAAAGAGTTTGAGGCACTAATGAAATCCAAATTTGAAATGAGTTCAATGGGAGAACTCACTTTCTTTCATGGATTGCAAGTGAAGCAAACTTCTACATGGATTTTTATTAATCAATCAAAGTATGTCAAGGATATTTTTGAAAGGTTTAACTTCACCGATTGTAAAGCTCTTGGTACCCCTAGGTCCAAAACAACATCTTTAGGCCCTAATCTTGTGTGCAACATTTCAGGCCAACCTTAAAACATTCACATATGCTTGCTGTGAAAAGAATATTTAGATATCTCAAAGGAGCACCAAGATTAGGACTATGGTACCCTAGGAATGTCGACTTTCAGTTCATGGCCTACACTGACAGTGATTATGGAGTTTGCAACATCAGCAAAAAGTCAACATCTGGAGGATGCCAGTTTCTTGGATCCAGAATAGTGTCATGGCAATGTAAGAAGCAATCATGTGTCTCAACTTCTACTGTAGAAGCTGAATACATTGTTGCCTCCAGTTGTTATGCACAAGTACTCTGGATTCAAAATCAAATGAATGATTATGGAGTAGAGTTGTCTAATACTCCTATCCAGATTGACAACTCCAGTGCAATTTCCATAACCAATAATCCAGTCAAGCATTCCAAGACCAAGCACATTGACATCAGATATCATTTCATCAGAGATTGTGCAGAAAAGAAGTTAATTAATCTAGTCAAAGTTGATACAGAACACAATCTGGCTGATCACTTCACCAAGGCTTTTGATGAAGAAGATTCTGGTACTTAATAACAGCTATTGGTATGATCAATTTTGAGTAAATGAGTTTATGTCAAGGGTTAAATGACCCGTCGGAAGATAAACTTAACTTATCTTTTGAGTAGTATTCACTCATCAGAAGAAATGTTAAGTCTTCCGACGTGTTATTTAATCCTTAATTCGAAAAAAGTCACACTTCTTAAGATATTTATTCTTATGAAAGTATTTATCTTCCGATATAAATCCTTTGCTTCCAAATAGGTTTTCCTTCTGATCACTCTTCTTCATCAGAAGCTCATGTCTTCCGAAGCATACATTTCTTTGATGCACATGTTTATTTTCTTTCAGTACTACACGACAAGCTTTTGGTGTTTTCTAAGAAGAATATCTTTCATCTTCTGAGATTCACTATGCTACCCAGCTGTCACGGAAGCCCTTTCTCTCTTTTATATTTCCGGATCTCAAATATTTAATGTGTCGTTATATTAAATGTTGACATTCGAAGGTATAAAAGGTCTCCTGCCCATTCAAATTCTCACTTGCTTCTTCTTCAATCAACAGTTTCTTTCTTAACCAAACCCTAACCGTCAATCTAAAAAATAGTTGTTCGAACCATCTGCTGATCACGATGCCGATTTTGCTTCCATCATCTCATTTCTCCGTCGGAGCAAGTATTTTACTGCATTAACTATTAACCCCATGGTGTATGAATCTCTTCACCAGCAATTTAGGGGTTCGTGTTCTGTTGTTGATTCCCCAACTGGTAGACGTCTTTCAGCTATCATTGATTCTCATCCTATTTCCATTTCTGTGGAAACCGTCTGTAGACATCTTAATCTCAATGATGATGAAGGAAGTGTTTCTTTCACAAGGGATGATGTAGCAATGACCTTTAGGTCAATGGGGTACGAAGGTCCTCTTCCTTCAACTACCTATTTGAAGGGAAGAGTGTCCTATTATTAGAAGTACCTCCTACATGTGTTTTTGCGTTGTCTGTCAAATAAAACCGGTGGTTGGGATCAAATTTCGTCTGACTTGGCTTCGGCTATTCACGGACTGATCTCTAATCAACTGTTTAATTTTTCATCTTTTGTCTTTAATAACTTGGTGGAAACATGGTATCCCCAAAGAAATTATGTATGTATCCCAGATTTTTGCAACAAATTTTTAATGGTGAGTTTCTATCTTCGCTCTCACTAACTGGGAACATCTATAAAATGCCCTCAATTGCCACTAAGGTGTTTGTGAAACTTAAGCAGACGTGTGCTCAGTTATCTGGAACTTTCACTACTCTTCTTCCATCCATGGAGCAACCTGCTCCTGAAGGTGACAGCTTTGTTCAACCAGCAGATTCTGAACCCAAACCTTCCACTCAAACAACCCACTCCATTAAAGTCACCTAAAAATGCAAAAGACATCCTTAACAGTTATCTAGAACTGTTCAGGCTCCTTCTTCCAAACCCAAAAAAAAAGGTTAAGAAATCTGGCAAGGGCCCAATTTTGCTTATGGTGCAAACCACACCTGCTGTTGTACCATTGGATCTTCCTCTAGATCTAGTGGCTACCCTTCACCAATCTACTAGCCCTCAGGATATGTCACCATACATACATGAGAATATCCAAAGGGATGCCACTGCTCAGGAGCCTACGTCTTCGAAAGTTGCTCTTCTAGTTTAGGGACTGTCTCCCAGGTCCCTAGAAGAGTATAACCCATCAATGCCCCCCACCCATACTTCTACCCTGGCTCAAGGACTCTCTGCAGTAGATCTGGATGATCCACTCTCTCCTACTTCCCAAACTTTACTGAGAGTGGTAACAGACCTACAAGCACGGTTTCCTGACCCAGAGCCTTCTAATACAGAGTTTGACCCCAGAAGTTCTGAAATCGTCAATACATTGGAGGTTGCCACTACTGATGAACCTTCTTAGGTTCTTTAGGCCAGTAGTACAGGCCATAGGACCTCCTTTGTGGCAACTCCCATTGCTGATGACTTCTTTGAGGTCATTTTCAATGAGAGGAAGCCAGGGCGCCAAGAAACCACATCTGGTGATGGAGGTGCAGGAGCTAGGCTCAAGACTCCATTGCCCCATGATTCCACTATGGTGGATGAGGGCAGAACTATCCAGGAATTAATGGTCACCATCTCCTCCTTACAAACCAGGGTAGCCCAATTGGAAGCTGAGGCTGCTTCCCTGAGGCTTCGGCCCTGAGGCTACAGGTCAAGGAAAAGGATGCTATCGTCTTGGACCTTCAGCACACACAATTTCACCAAGATTTTGAGTTAACTAATCCATGCCTACTATGATGTCAAAGCATCCAAGTTCCATAGGTATAAGATCAATCATGAAGGTATGTTCATTTAAGTTTAAGTGAACTTAAAATAACTGAATCAATCGTAATGGGACTTTCGTCCGCTAAATCTAAAGCGTAGGTATTGTCTAGTCTAGTACAATTCTTAGTAAGTAAAGGTTCAAACGCAAGAGATATAAATCTTTTATCAGCACCAGTATAAAAAAGAAGAAAAGTATATTGGTTATCAACTAAGAATGTACTATTCACCACGTAGTTCTTATTTTGAACTTCATTGGCATTAATGTTGAAGGCACACCCATGAGCTGCTGCACTCCCACAAGTTGAGATGGAGTCTTGGACAAGTGTTGCGAAGGTGGTTTGGATCACCACAGCTTTAACGAGCTCTTCCTTGGATAACAAGAGGGGGGTTTTGAATCATGGCATCATTATTTTGGTTGTTTGGGTTTTTTGAATAATGAGATAAAAAGGTGGCGTGCAAATTGCCATAACTCCCATAGTTGGTGCATAGGCAACATGGCAAATTGGGTGGGTGATATAACTGACATGTGTTGCACTCATTGATCCCTTGCATTAGAACTTGGTTCAAAGGAGCACGTACAGTTATGGCAAAGTTCTTGGCTCTTCATTTATCGTTTCTAGTTGAAGGTTTGGGAGGGGTGGTGTTGGTTGGTTGAGTGGAGTTGGTTTTGGAAGATTCAACTATAGTAGGCTCAGCGATAGTGTTTTTAGCACATTTCTTTGTTAGAGTACCCGTCTTGACATGATTATCCGTCAAGGTTGCAGCTAAGAGGATCACATCTTCAATTGTTGTTGGATTCCTACCTAATAATGTATCTTCATTCTTCATGGGTAACCCACCAATATTTCACAATGGCCCTTGATAGAGGAGTGTCCATATGACGTACCAATAGGCTAAGTTCATGGAAGTGAGTAGTGTAAGCAAGATTTTCACCACTATCTTGGGCAAGATCCTAAAATTCAGCGTCAAGATTTTTCATTTAATTTCTTGTGCCAAAGCAACCTTGGCTTCAAGATTATGTTTTTAGCTATTCCACCAAGCCAAGGCCCTTTTTTAGAAGACACTTGTTCCATATTGCACACGAAGGTTATATGGACAGCAACTGTGTCACACCCCGAGCCGGCGGGGTTGGATCGGATTCCCAGTCGGGTGGAAGGTTCTCGGGGCACGTTATCGTGAATGATAATCGTGATGATCAGATTGTTTACATTGCACATGATTTAAATGAGAAATGCTAAATAGAATAGAATTACAAAGTTAAATTACAGCAGTATCGTTCATAATTTAACAATGTAAATCTACCATCAACATCATAAATTTTCTATCTTGTATCTGCACAAGATATACAAAATATATTGTGTAATGAAGTTCCAAAAGTATACAGGTCCAAAAATACTAGGTCCTCTATCTGCAGTCCGAGTCCAAAAGCAATAACTTCTTAACTGACCTATTCGTCACCTGAGAAGTCATGCAAAAAGATCAAGTCAACACATGGTTGGTGAGTTCATATAGGTTAATATTTGAAAATAGCTTTGTAAACCCTTTTTCGGTAAAGAGCCTAACCTCATTAACTTCACCTGTAATATCCAGTTCGGTATGCTTATATATAGGGCATACGAAATGGTCGAGCCTACAACCCGCCCAGACGCCATCCCACCACATACTAAACCACATATGAAATTGTTGTTAATGATAATTAAGCATTTTTACCTACCATTCATTTCCATTCAACTATAGTTCTACATACACACAAAACATTTGTTAAACTCCCGGGTATCAACCTTAATCTCATTAACATCACCTGCAATATCCAATTCGGTACGCTTATGTATAGGGCATACGAAAGGGTCGAGCCTACAACCCACCCAGACGCCATCCTACCACATACTAAACCACATATGACATTGTTGTTAATGATAATTAAGCATTTTTACCCCCATCCTTAGCTCACTAGTTCTTCAGTTCATTGTTTCTGTAAATACAACGTCGTCTAGATCGTCCATGTTCGTTCTTGTTCGTATAGATCCTTAGTTCCTTGGCACATGCTATCTTTGAATGTTTCCTAGACATTCCTCTGAAAATAGGTCGTTGTATATAGTTCTTTGTAATAGATCGTTAGTTCTTTGAAATCACACCTCTGAAAATAGTTCTTTGTTTTAGATCGTTAGTTCTTTGAAAACAGGCATCTGAAAATAGTTCTTTGTTTTAGATCGCTAGTTCTTTGAAAACAGTTCTTTGATTTGAAGAGTTATTTACTCATGAAGAATAGATAACTTGTTTTAAATCCAATAAATAGTTTACCTAGACAGGAGTCTAGAATAACAGTTATACATGTAAAACAGATACTAAGTAAAAGCATTTACGTAAGACAATTTAAATAAAACAGTTTACGCATGCTTCTCAGCCCCGCGTTTGTAAAACAAAAACGTTTCGAAAGGGGCAATGAACTCACCTGTGTTGCTGTGCAAATAATCTATCACAAAATGCGCGCTCGTTGTTGTAGCTTAGGTTTCTTTAGTTCCTGAGTTGTTTTTAAGAGAATTCGAATACTATAAGTATAAATATTAATCGTCGTACCTAAGGTTTGGTCTCGGTGTGCAACTAAGTGTCCTATGTTACTAATGTGCTTCTAAAATTTCCTCTAACTAGTCTAGTTCAATTACCCATTTGTCACCCTAACCCAAATCAGTTAGTCTTAACAAGTCTTAATTAACCTGTTTTAATTAAGTTCATTTTAAGTTTAAACATTAATTTAGAAAATCATTTAATCCAATATAACAAGTTCATAAACCATTTTCTTTTATCAAAATATCATTAACTTAGCTTAAATTAATCATTTAACATGTGATGGGCTTAGGTTAACCCCATTGGGCCCAACTCGGCCCATTGCTTGTCTTTGATAGTCCAATGATTATTAATCACTTTCTTTGTATAATCCAACATAGATAATTCAATCATCATGTTAATTATCCGTGCTAGGACTTTTCCTAAGATTAGTGTTAATAATTAAATGAATACTGCATCCCTTATGCCTGTGTTTTGATCCACATGAGCCCATATTAATTTCCCCAAGTGTTAAATAATTTAGAAGCCCTTTATCATTACTTCATGTCAAGGACACCCCTAATTTGTCACCCCATGCTTAATTCATTGCCCATTCAAAGTTAAAACGAGTTAGATAAAACCCTAATATGATTTCCCATGCACACACAAGAAAATTTCCATTTTGTGCATGCACACACACACACCTTCATAAGATTATTTCGCATACATAAGGCCCTAAAACCAACATTCCTTTTTCATTAATAAACAGATTTAGTGTGCAGGGGATCAGCAAACCTATGGAAGTAGGTTCAGCTAGATCAAGATTCCAGGCCAACTCCTAGGTTCGTGGCTAGCCCAACAATTTTTAAGGGATCTAAGGTTCGACTAGAACAAGCATCTCAGTGAGGTTCGCTTGGGGGGGTAGGATCGCTCAAGGGGATGGTTCGCCGGACTCCTATGGTTCGGCTGACATGGTTCGTGACTCCTAGCAGTCACAGGTTCGTCTCCCTTAGGGTTGTGACCATCATGTTCCTGGCCTCACCGGTTCGCCCATAGGTTTGTTTAAATACAGGTTCGGCTATATATTATGTTGGCAGCATGTAGGTTCGTGAAGACATAAGTTCGTAGTATGCAAAGGTTCGTGGGTGAAGACAGGTTCGGCCAAAAGGTAGGTTCGTGAACCTGGGTTCGGCGACATGCACTCGTGACTACCACTATTCATCGTCTTCTTTATCATCCTACCTGTTACAACCCATTCCTAGAGCTCCCTAGACGTTCACAATGATTTGTCTCAAAAGTTCTAAGTGTTTAAAATCGGTTAGACAACAATCCCTTCAAGAGTCATGACACACACTGTCACACCCCCCATTTTCGACTAACGGAATCATACCGTTTGGGACGTGACAAACCAGGATCTCATATCATTAGACATAACGAAGACCTCTATATGATTTTCAAAACATACTTTGGTCTAAAACTGTAATATCAAAGTTCTAGCGTTGCAGAAGCGTTTTTAAAACAAAAACAAACATAACGGTTTGAAAACAGTAAATTACAATGCAAAGTTTCAAATGTTCAAATACAAATAACTGAAATGTAAAATATGCATGCGACTCGATATCCTAGTCCATGCTTACTTGCTTGTGTACCTTAGCGTCCTGAGAAAACATGTAAATCAAGTCAACACAAAGGTTGGTGCATACACAGGTTTAAGCATTCACAAATGTTTGAAACAACTGTTTGAATAAAATGTTGCAGATAACATAATCACACATGCATAGTCGTGATAGCTAGTCATTTATACTATTTACATAAGTGGTCGACGCCGAAGCTGACTGTTGCATGCTGTTGCATGTTTTGACTTGTCACTATTGTCTAGCATAAACAATAGTAATGTGAATTGGCTAGTCAAACACTTGCGTAGATCCCATCTACCAAGTGAGGTTTGTCAAACCTAATAGATCTATTTCCAACTACCACGCTTTGCACTACGGCAAACTAAACGGTTTGAAATGTAAGGACTTGTAATGCTATGTTTGCACTTAATGTAAACAGCTAACTCATGCAAGTTAAAATAAGAAAGGGGTCGTGTACGCACCTTTGAATGTAGCAGAATGATCAAACACACGTGAACTCACGTAGATAATCCTCTACGAAGAATCTGTGTTTAAACAATAACGTTGTGTTATTCGGGATGTCGTTTTGCTTGGAAATCACATACGTGTCAACACACGTATGTTAGATAGTTAGAATCGTGCATCTATAAGTATCTTTAAAATCGTTTAAATAGAATCATATAGTTCGTATACAATTTTATTTAAATAAGCGTAATTATACGCGATTTCGTTTTCTAGTCCAGAACACTAAGCATTTGCAAAAGAAGTTCTCAATTAATTGTTTTAACCTTCCTGGATCAAGCTCCCCTATATTGGCCCAAACCGAACCCAATTGGTTCCAATCGAACCTTGATTCGACTAAGATCAGTTAACAACCCATGGGATTATGGTTCTATGAAATCAACCGAGTCCCAACATGATTTTAATTCATCCAAAGATCGTAAAACATAACTCATTTAGGTTCGAACCTAATTACTCTAAACCCACCATTCGAATCTGACAAATTCGTTTATGCTAGACTGTAATTTCTTAGGGATTTCATTAAATAGGATATTTCAAACCCATCTATACCATTTAATTTGAATAAGATAATCAGCAAAATCAAAAACCCCAAAAAGTTTAAGTCGAACAACCCTAGAATTTAAAATCCCATAATTCATTATATATAGAAGAAACAAACAGATGGTTTTCAATAGACAGAGGTTTTCAAAACTATCTGAAACATTTGATTAGAGTTTTAAATCCGTTCGAACAAAAACACCCAATTCATTCTTGTTCAAGAACCCTAACAATCGAATTGATGCAATTCGATATTAGAAATCAAAATAAACATAGGGCTATGCTTAGTCGCAGTCTTCTGAAGCTAGAGGTACTAGTTAATTTTCTTTTCGAATTCGATTGTATGGAATTCCCTAAATCGTTCTACACCATGATCCCTAGAGCCCAAAGTCCATCAATTCGTTGTATTTTTATAAAATTAACACATGGATTTCGTTCAATAGCTTATCACAAAACTATCAGCATGATTTAATTTGATTTTCAAAACTGTTTTACTTGAAACCCCCAAACCGTTTCTCATGGAAAACCCTAGAAATCGAAATCAATAGATTCGTGTACGTTTAATGAAATTTGAATGTGGTTTAGCTTGATCGGAGGTTTCTGAAACTAGCAATACTATTTGATTTGATTTTTAAACCTATTTTAATCGAAACCCCCAAAACAGATTCAAAGATGAACCCTAGAATTCGATCACTTGAAATTCTGAATTCTTTGGTTCTATCTCGTTGTGGGTTTGCTTAGACATGTTAGAACGACCGTGTAGGCATTGGTAATTACCTGTATTGCCTTCGAATTGATGTGGAACAACTAGAAGTTTGATCTTCGGCCGCACCACGATCGAAATCTTCTTCCAGATGCTAGCTACTTCGAATTGTTGTGTGAAATGAATTCTAATGGGGCCGATTATTAGCTCTGCTAGTGTAATTGTGGTAGTATTAGTCGAATTGTGTAAATTGTATGTAAACCATTGACGGTTACGTCTTTTGGGTTCGTTTATGATACAATTCGACGAATTAATTACACCATAACGTATGTAAACGGTTAGTAATCATCAAGGTGATGATTATAACAGATTTAATTTGATTAAGATTGCTTATTGATACGAATTTCAACATCAATTTGATAAAACCACTCAAATTTTGACTTTAATAGTCAAAATTGATAATTTTTCATAATTAAAACATTAATTCTTATAATTTAAATGCTTGCAACCCATTTTGTTCAAATTTACACCTTATACATTGATATTTAATGATTTCATACAATCTTTGTTAAAGTTTGGTTAGTGAGGTTAATCCGGAAATGCCGGATTGTCACATCATCCCCTTGTTGAAGGAATTTTTGTCCCGAAAATTTGTAAAATGTTTGAAGCAGTTAGGAAACTACTTGTGAGTTCAAATTATACGTGTTAGTGCGATGTTTGATCATTCTGTGTGCTTGTGTGTACTCGCACACAAAACTCAATGTTTGCAACATCACACCGAAGTGTGATCGTTCTATGTAACTGTTTGCGTGTACACTAGTTAGTTCGCCTAACTGTGTATGTTTGTGTTTGATCATACTGTGCTGTGTAACCTTGCACCTAGTGAATGTTTGCAACTATTTGTACTTTGTAATCTCGCACATAGCAAACTGTGTGTAACTAATCATGCATGTACTACCATAACATGTAACATATGAAATGTAGCACATAAAGTGTAATGTAGCACAATGTTTGTAACAAAATCAATTGAATAAAGTGTTTTGCTTACAGTTTGAAATCTGAAGTGTTGATGTGTGAAGCATCACGTCATCCCCTTGTTGAAGGAAATTTCATCCCAAAATTTAATGTGTCTTCGCAGTGTTTGCAGTTGTTGTTTTGAACAGATGAGGATACTTCTTCATCATTTGATCTTCTCTTTCCCATGTGAATTCAGGTCGACGTCTTGAATTCCACCGGACTTTGACTATCAGGATCTGGCTTTGTTTAAGTTGTTTGACCTCTCAGTCCATGATTTCAGTTGGTTCTTCAATGAATCGTAACTGTTCATCTACTTGTATTTCCCCCAGTGGTACAATCAATGTCTCATCAGAAAGACATTTCTTTAAATTCGAAACTTGAAAGACATCATGAACTCCACTGAGTTCATCTGGTAGTTTGAGTTGAGACGCAACCGGACCAATCCTTTTCAGAATCTCAAAAGGTCCTACGTAACGAGGGCTAAGCTTCCCACGCTTGCCGAATCGTATCACACCCTTCCAAGGTGATACCTTTAGAAGAACTCGGTCTCCTACTTGAAATTCCAACGGCTTACGACGTTT
The DNA here is from genome assembly GCA_009363875.1 of Mikania micrantha. Lineage (NCBI taxonomy): Eukaryota > Viridiplantae > Streptophyta > Magnoliopsida > Asterales > Asteraceae > Mikania > Mikania micrantha. The sequence continues at coordinate 53,967,341 of CM018691.1, read as the reverse complement.
GTCAGCGTAACTCTTCTGTCGATCTCGGGCCGCTGCCATACGGTTCCGGATTTGAACTATCTTCTCTGTCGTTTCATGCACTAGTTCAGGACCTGTAATCTGACTGTCACCAATTTCAGCCTAGCAAACTGGTGAACGACATTTACGACCATACAATGCTTCAAACGGTGCTGCCTGAATACTTGTATGATAACTATTGTTGTAAGAGAACTCCACTAACGGTAAGTGGTTTTCCCAGCTATCACCAAAGTCAATTACACAAGCTCATAACATATCCTCGAGCGTTTGAATCGTACGTTCACTCTGACCGTCGGTCTGTGGATGATATGCGGTACTCATATCCAAACGAGTTCCCAATGATTTATGAAGTGATTTCCAAAAGTTGGAAGTAAATCGAGCATCCCGATCTGATATGATAGAGATTGGCACGCCATGCTGTGCTACCACTTCCTTGATGTAAATGCGAGTCAGTTTCTCCATCTTGTCGGTTTCTTTAATCGCCAAGAAATGTGCAGATTTCGTTAATCGGTCAACAATTACCCAAATCGTATCACAACCACTTGGTGTACGGGGTAATTTAGTAATGAAGTCCATCGAAATATGTTTCCATTTCCACATTGGTATTTCTGGTTGTTGCAGTAAACCAGATGGTTTCTGATATTCAAATTTGACTTTTGAACAAGTCAAACATTTGCTAACGTATCTAGCAATGTTAGCTTTCATGTGAGGCCACCAATACAGTGCCTTCAAGTCATGATACATCTTGTCTGACCCCGGATGGACTGAATATCTAGACTTGTGTGCTTCATCCATCACGAGTTCCCTTAAACCACCATGCAAAGGTATCCACAGTCGGTTAATGAAATAACAAATTCCATCAGGCTTGACATCCGATTGTGTTTCCATCCCTCGTAAGGATTCTTGTACCAATTTATCCTTTTCTAAGGCTTCAAGCTGAGCACTGCGTACCTTATCAGGTAAGTCAGTCTGTATCGTCATCATAAGTGCGCGAACCCGTCTTGTTCCTGTTGTGTCTTTTATGCTTAGAGCATCAGCTACCACATTAGCTTTTCCCGGATGATACTTGATTGCGCATTCGTAATCATTCAACAACTCGACCCATCGTCGCTGTCTCATATTGAGCTCCTTCTGATCAAAGATATGCTGCAGACTCTTATGATCAGTGTAAATGGTGCACTTGGTTCCATATAAGTAATGCCTCCAAATTTTCAAAGCAAAAACCACTGCTCACAATTCCAAGTCGTAAGTATTGTAATTCTTTTCGTGTGGTCGTAGTTGCCTTGAAGCATAAGCAATCACTTTATCACGTTGCATCAACACACATCCCAAACCCTGTGCAGATGCATCACAATACACCACAAAGTCTTCCGTCCCTTCTGGTAAGGACAGAATCGGTGCACTGCAGAGTTTCTGTTTCAATAACCGGAATGCAACTTCCTGTTTATCCGTCCAGTTATACTTCGTTCCTTTGTGCGTAAGAGCTGTAAGTGGTTGAGCGATCTTTGAGAAACCCTCAATGAATCGTCGATAATAACCTGCCAACCCAAGGAATTGTCGTACCTCGGTAGGGGTCTTTGGTGCTTCCCAATTCTTAATCGCTTCAATCTTCGCTGGATCAACATGTATGCCCTTCTCATTGACTATATGACCCATGAATTGAACTTCTCGCATCTAGAAATCACATTTTGAGAACTTAGCGTATAATTGTTCTTGTTTCAGTAATTCTAACAGCAATCGAAGATGTTCAGCATGCTCCTCCTCAGTCTGGGAATAGATGAGAATGTCATCTATGAAAACAATGACAAACTTATCAAGGTAAGGTTTACAAACACAATTCATGAGATCCATGAATACAACTGGAGCGTTTGTCAACCCAAATGGCATGACCAAGAATTCGTAATGGCCATAGCGCGTCCTGAATGCTGTCTTTGGAATATCTTCTTCTTGAAGTCTGAGTTGATGATAACCCGATCTGAGATCAATCTTCGAGTAGTAACTCGAACCTTGCAACTGATCGAACAGATCGTCAATTCTAGGTAACGGATACCAGTTTTTGATAGTAACCTTGTTAAGTTCCCGGTAATCGATACACATACGGAAAGTCCCGTCCTTTTTCTTAACAAATAAGACTGGAGCTCCCCACGGTGAAAAACTAGGTCGTATAAAGCCCTTATCCAACAACTCTTGCAGTTGTGTAGATAACTCTTGCATCTCAGAAGGTGCAAGTCGATAAGGCGCCCTTGCTATCGGTGCTGCATCTGGTGTAAGGTCGATTCGAAATTCCACCTGTCTGATAGGTGGTAGTCCCGGTAGGTCTTCTGGAAATACTTCGGGAAATTCACAAACTACTGGGATGTCTTCAATCTTCTTCTCAGCTACCGGCTTCTCAGTTATAAGCGCTATACCTGCTGTATGACCTTTACGCAGACATTTGTGTGCTTTCATACAAGATATGAGACGCAGTGGCGTACTGCTCTTCTCACCTTGTACATACAATGTCTCTCCATGCGGAAGAGGTATACGAACGATCTTGTCATGGCATATTATTTCAGCCTGGTGTTTGGACAACCAGTCCATGCCAATGACTACATCAAAACTGCCTAAAGTGATAGGCATAGGATCAATTTCCAATGTTTGACCCGTCAAATCAAGGATACATCCCTTAAGGATATGTTCCACTACAATTAACTTGCCATCAGCTAGTTCTACAGTGTATGTGTTTTCTAAGGCAGTAGGACTAACATTTAGCAACTTAGAAAGTGAACTAGATACAAAACTCCGGTCAGCACCAGTATCAAATAGCATAGAGGCATAGTGATTATTCAAGAGGAACGTACCCATGACAATGTTGGGATCCTCCCGTGCCTGACGTCATCCAATCACAAACGCCCTGCCCCTAGCACCATTGTTGTTCTTATTGGTGCCATTGCCGTTGCCGTTGCCGTTGCCATTTGCATCATTAGTCCCGCCTTTCTTGAATTGTGGGCAATCCTTTTTAAAGTGCCCCAGCTTACCACACTCAAAAAACCCTTCTGTGTGTTGTTCTGGTTGTTGTTCTGATTGTTGGAATTGTTTTGCAGCTCTCCGCGGCAATCCTTAGCTGCATGCCCTCCTTTACCACACCGTTGACACTTAAACTTATCACACTGATTCCCAGCATGATGAAATCCACACTTGCTGCACTTTGGGTGTTTACCAATATACCCCCTGATGACGATGACTGCTGACCACTGTTTGAATTGTGATAAGACTTGTGTGGATCCTGCTTTCGGTTCTGTTGAAACGACTGTTGGTTAAAGTTCTTGGTGTTGTTGCTTTCCCACTTCCTTTTGTAGTCTCCAACCTTAGTAGCTGCTGTTCGTTTAGGCAGAGTTCCTTGTAAAACTGCCTGGTCAGTCAATTGGTGCGCTAGTCGAACAGCTTGTTGAATCGTTGTGGGATTTGCAGATGTAACCAATCCCTGGATCTGAGGCACCAACCCTCCTATTTACCTCTCTATCCACTTACTGACTGGAGTAGCCATGTGAGGTAGGAGTCTGGCCAGTTCATGAGATTGAGTAGTGTACTCCTTGATGTTAGAACCCTCCATCTTAAGGTGCCAATACTCCTCTTCCAGTTTCTGCATTTCACTACGAGGACAGTACTCCTCTTGCAGTAATGTTTTGAATCCATTCCAAGTTAGGGCATTCGCTTCTCCCAATCCCAAATTCTGAACATTGGAGTTCCACCAGGTTAATGCTGGACCCTCCAACGTACCCGTAGCATACTTGACCTTGTTTTCGTCAGGACAGTTGCACATTTCGAATACTGATTATGCTTTTTCAATCCATCGAAGGAGTCTAATGGCCCCTTCCGATCCTTTGAAATTATGTGGTTTGCAGTCTAAGAACATCTTGAACGTGCACACCGGTGGATTCACCAATCCCCCTGTTGGACCCTGAGGTCCTGTCGTGTGTCTCGGTATAATTCGCGATTGCCTCCGCGATCCTGTTGTTAATCAGGTCATTGAGTTCTGCAATTATCATGTGTATGTTCTCGCCCGACATGATCTTCATAGTTAAAATGAATGTTAGAGAGTTATCAAAATCTAATGTGAAATGTGTCAACAACATAACAAACAAACATGTAACTGTATGAATCAACACAACTGTTGGCAATAAGTAATAGTTTTCAATAGATAATAATCTGATTTGAGTACAATACTTTCAAGATCAAAACATAGGTTTTCAAACATCTAATGTAGGGACACAACCCGCCCCTAATAAGTTTAAACAAAATAAAGAAAGTCAAGCATCCTCAATAGTGGAGTCAGCATCAGAATCAACATCCTGTGCTGGTATCTCCTCCTCCTCCTCTTCCTCTTCAGCCTCAGATACAAACTGCTCTTCCAATGCAATCAACCTCCCCTCGGCAATGTCGGCTCGATGTTCTTCCTCTTGCATTCGTATAGTCAGATGTACAATGTGAGACTCCATCCCCTGAACTACACTACGAAGCTCTGCCTATCGGGCGTTTACATCCCGAAGCTCCTGTGCCATGTGCTCAATCCAGTCATTCGCCCACTTTGACTCCCATGTCAATCGAGCGACATCATCTGACTCAAATCGTGGCCTCTTACAGGCACGAAACCTAGGTGGCATACGATATGAAGACTCCTCGGTGGAATCCTCTACAGGTGCTTTCTCTGGGTTTCTCTGTGGCTCCTTCTGTGGGTCATCCTCAGGATCCTCCTATGGATCCTGTGACAACCAGTACCAGACCGTCCGGCAAGTCCGTACGGTGTGTGTACTTTCACCATTTACTGTGTGTAAATACGGTACGTAAACAGTCGTATGATAACAGAACTCAGAGCACAAACAACTATTGTATGTGTTTAAGTGAAAACTTAAATACAGTAAATACAACAACTCAAGAGAAACAACAGTGTTCAAACGAATAACAATAACAAATCGGTTGCGATCTGATATCCATAGATGACAGGAATCGGATGACCGACAATTCAATGTGAAAACAATGTGATAACAGGATGTGTAGTTGAGTCCGACAGTGAGGGAACACAATTCAAATCATATTGCAGTGTCGTTTTAGAATAATAAACTGATAGCGTGTTTGCATGGGTGACGATTCACGCAAACATATATGTGAGTTTAACGTTCTGAATGATAACTGAAAAAGTAGAAAACCAAATCAGAAAGTGAAGCGTACGATCGTGTTCGTACAGTTAGCGCTCTGTACGAAGACGCGCGTAAGTGACGCGATCTGACGAAACGAAAACGAAACACGACACGAACGAAAATAAATTAATAAAATAAAATAAATAACATTTTTACAATTTTGAAACTCATCAAAATGATTAAATTAACTTCTTTCAATTTTTTCAAATAAAATACGCGTAAAATTTCCGGATACGCGACGAAACCGCAAACCGAGGAGCCGAAACGAAACCGAATACCCACGGGGTATTTAAAGCCTTAAAATGAGGCTTTCCCTCATTTCTTCTTTCTTCTTCCCTCTCCATAAACCCTAATCCCGGCCACCCTCTCTCTCACTAGATTTCAAGCTTCAAAACCCCATAACTCACTCATTTCTTAACGAAATCTAGTGATTCTTGCGCCTAAACGAAGCTCTCATCGTCCTCTACGTGAAAGTACCACCGATCTAGAGCTTAGTCCACTGAAAAACGAGGTATGAGACTGCAAAAAGTCCGAAAATTAGGGTTTTCAACCCTTTTGTTGAACCCTTAGCAAAAACCGACTCCAGGACATTCCTTTCGAACCATGCACTCTCGAGAATGCTCCTTGGCCTACACCATCTTCGGAACCACCATGATAGGGGCGGATTTAGGTTGGCCTAGCTGCGGCCGGAGTGGAGGCCCGGCTGGCCGAATGGTCTCAGGCCGAAAGGCCATGGCCGAATGACCTCCTTCGCTAGCCAGTTGCTTTCATTCGGTCAAGCTGACTGCTTTCTGACCACCTCTCAGTCGGTGAGGCTCTCATTCGCTGGCCAAGCTCCATTCGGGTCATACCCCCCATTCGGCCTATAGCAGCTTCATTCGTCCCTATCTATTCGGCAGCTGGGCATCCTTCCATTCGGCCACACACATTCGCAAGCCATTCGACCAAGGGGCGATGCACCGAACAATCAGCCTGCCCAAACTTATCATGCGGCCCATCTGTTCCAGGCCCAAATATCCTTGCTATGTGACCCATCTCCATAATATTTGGACCACACACACCCAAACGACCCATAAAATTTGGCCCACACAACAGATTTGGCCCAAGGCCTGCTGTTTAGGCCGAACATCAGTCTTATGGCCCATATGCTCACGTTCAGGCCCAGTACTCCATTTGGCCCAAGTATATCCCATTCGGCCCAAGTACTCATCCGGCCTGACAAGTCTTATGTCATTCGGCCCACACAATGGAAGATACGAACTAATATGTTTAACTGATTAAATAATTTTAACATGCATGTAATTTGCGAGTTTTACTGCAAAGGTGACAAGTTTTGGATTGTAATGGATTTAATAAGGTCTAAAACATTGCATTCTTAAGTGGGTGAACAAGTGATTTCAAAGTATTAAGAAAAATGGAATAATGACCATACATAGCTATTTTACAAGATGTTAAGGGTTATTAACCTTTAATCTAAAACCTATACTTTATACTCGGAACCATTAATGATATGACATTGTATCAAGTTGAGTATAAAATCAAGAACAAAGCATACTAACCTTAACCTAAGTGGGTTAAGTGCTACTAAAGTCACTAATAAGTAAACAGGGCCGAACAAAGACCGAGACTTGTAAGTGTTAGCCAACTTTAGGGCTAACACAAACACTCACACAAACACATAGTCAAAGATTTATACTTATAACTTACAAACAATGTGAAATTCAATACAGGAGTGTGAATACAATAACAAGTACAATCAAGAGCGCGTGCATTTCTTGTTAAGCTAAGTCAACCACAACTACTACAAGGTGAGTTCATATGCCCCTTTTCTTAATCTTTACTGATTTCAAAGCTTGGGGCTGAGAAACATGCAAACTTTTATTTACTTAAAAGTTTCTATTCATATATTGTTTATTTAATGATTTAGATAAATATTGTTTATCTTCATTATCATTGATAATTACTTGCTTGCTTGTCTGACAATATCATACTTGAGACATTTAGGAAGATACATGCCACTATAGCTTCCTGACACATGTATGCACTAGAATAATTTAAGTTGTTAAGAAAATATCTTGCAACTGTTTATTATTCTTACACGACAGAACCATGGGGGAAAACCATGGGATAACATGCCAATAACAATCACTAATGACAAGAATGATCATCATGATAAGGTAATTTCATGATAACAAGATCATTCACACATCACTAACATCGTGTATAAGACTTGTTCTTATGACACTTTGTTCAAGATCGCTAGAAGACGCAACATTGAGATAACAGTTGAGACATTTACTTGTGATATCGAGGAGGATAGCGCATGCACACGCTTTTGGGATGGCATTTCCCATACATACCATCATTACTTACTAAGACTCTATTTAGAGCACATCTTATAACCGTCAGAGGATGTCGGTTACACAACCATAGATCAGTCGGGTAATCACTAACACTAATCATTAGAACTTGGGGGTAATCAAACGAAATCACACCGGGCACGAGAGGTGCTATCAATCAAATTAATATCATGCATAAAATCTAGGAAACGAGTTCATTACAATAGATATCGTGGGAGGATATCTTACACACCGGGCTGATCAGAAATGACAGCTACTGAGACTGTTACGTCTCTAACTAGGAATCATGAGTAGGCACTTTACATACCGGGCTGTATATGGGCGACAGCTACTGGGACTATTATGTCCCTATCTAGGTATCGAGTATGATATCTTACACACCGGACTGGTTAGTACTGACAGTCACAGAGACTATTAAGTCTCGCTCTAAATATCGAGTATGATATCTTACATGCCGGGCTAATCCGTAAGGAATAGCTAACATAGACTATTATGTTTCTTTATTCAATTGTTTGGGTATTCTACACGCCGAACTAATTAGAAATGATTAGTTACAGAAACTATTAAGTTTCGTTCTAGATACCGAGTATGATATCTTACATGCCGGGCTAATCCGTAAGGAATAGCTAACAGAAACGATTTCGTTTCTTACTTATGTCATTAGGTTATATTACATGCCGGGCTAATCCGTAAGGAATAGCTAACAGAGATTTTAGGTCTCTTTATTAAATTACTGGTTATGTTACACACCGGCTAATCCGTAAGGATTAGTTAGTAGAGATGATTACATCTCTTACTTTATTCATTGGGTTATTTTACATGCCGGCTGTTCCATAAGGAATGGTTAACAAAGATAATTCTGTCTCTATCTCTCTTTCATTATTGGGATAAACATACCGGGAAATCATGGTTGAAAGGAAATGGGTATCCATCGTTGTATTGCAGTAGTGTTGAGTGCAGTTAAGCATGTGGTGGGGTGGCGTCTGGGCTTGACCTTTTCGTATGCCCCTATATATAAGCATGCTTGTCTGTATGAGACATTATCTGTGCATACAACCATGGAGAGGACATTGTGTGAAAAATGGGATTCAATTAACAATACAACTAGTGTGAAACGCTGTGAACATGATTGACAAGAATTCAATGGTTTTCAATTACTAAACTTATGAACTCACCAACCTAGTGTTGACTTTGTTTAAATGCATGTTTTCTCAGGTGACGGGCAGGTCTAGTTAACAAGCATCAGTGTTTAAGCTATAGGACGCTTAGAAGACCTAGCTTACTTTTGGATGCACATATTTTGATGACATTGTGAATCTATTTTGCATATCTTGTACAGCTACAAGATAGAAACCACACGATTCTTTTGGAATAGATTTACTTTGTTAAATTATGAACACGTACTGTGTAATTTAACTTTGTAATTCTATATTATATGTCATGATTAGCATTTCTCATTATACATCATGTGCCATGTAAACAATCTGATCAATTCGATTATCATTCAAGATATCGCGCCCCGGGAACCTTCCGCCTGACGGGAAAACCCGATCCGTTCCCGCCGTCCCGGGGTGTGATAGATTGGTTTCAGAGCCATGATTATAGAGAAATATAGGTCATATTACATAAACAGTTTGGCCTAGACTATAACCTAGGGACCCTCATGTAGATATATTATCTGACATAAGATCTTATTTGCATGTGTTTTCTGCATCTGATCACTGCACTAACCGATTTTCTTTCGGTTATGATCAGAATGCCGCCCAGGAAGCAACCGACTACGCAGACTTCAGCACCACACTCCTCGACACCAACACCACCTGACTCTCCTCCACGTTCACCACCACCTCCACCTCCTCCTCCGCCACCACCCAACCATCAGCTGGACCCTGCTACGATAGCACTGGCCACACTGTTGACCAGTCAACTAAAGGAAGTGATTCCTGACATGATGATCAGGATCAACAGCAACAACGGCAACAACCTTGCCAACTCATCTGGGGAAGGCAATGGTAACACCAGACATCATCAGGACTACTCCTACAAAAACTTTGTAAGGTGTAAAACAACAAGCTTTAGTGGCAGCGAGGGAGCCGTTGGATTAATCCAATGGATCGAGAAGATGGAAACAACTCTCGACATTAGCGGTTGTCCTGACCAACACCGCGTGAGGTATGCTGCAGGATCGTTTGAGAAACGAGCATTAACCTAGTGTAACGCCCAGGTTCAAACCCGAGGACGAGACGAGGCATTGGCGATGCCTTGGGAGGATTTCAAGACTTTGTTAAGGGGCGAGTTCTGCCCGAGGAACGAACTCAAGAAGGTTGAGACTGAACTACTGGTGTCGACGGAGCTTAGCTAATAAACTAACTAAAAACCGACTCTAAAACTAGACAAAAAGTAATAAATCTAGACTCTCTAAAACCTAAGCTACCGACAGGCAAGTGTACCTATCGTATGTAGCAAGACAAAAGTAAGTCCGGATATCGAACCCACAGACTTCTACAGACTGTACTAACTAGGAAGGGGGTTTTCTAACAAAACTAAAAATAACTTAAGTAAACTAAAACAAACAAGCAAACAAAGACTAAACCAGAGAAGTAAAGAAACACTACCTAGGCTTGAATCATATACATGCTTGACAAGGTTCTATCGGGGATTGGAACTAATGTGATACCGGGATCTTATGATACTAAACTCAAAGGAAACCTAGAGCACCCTCGACCCTTCTCAAGGATAGTCAACTACAGATCCTAAAAGCCGTTAAACCACCGGTTAAATGGATTCCCTTCACAGGTCATCCAACTACTTATGAAGTATCCGCTAGATTATCTACCTCACAGTACAATAATCTCAAAACACTTAAGAAATAACTGTTAAACAATCTACCTCACGGCGCGAAAGTTACAGTTCACTTAAATGCTAGGGATAACTTGGGTTTTCCTATTGGACTTGATAAACAAGGTTTAATAGACAAATTAGATTGATCTTCTCACGAAGGCTCTAACCTAGCAATCTAAAAACCAAGACTTATCGACAACTTCTCACCTCACGGCTATTAAAGTTAGTTGCACATCTTAATCGTCTAAATCATAACAAAACATTCCTATGAATCACTCGGCCTAAGAAACTCATCCACTAATCAAGAACACACAGTAATTGATTCTAGCATGCACCTATTTCGCGACAGACAATCGCCAAGACACATGAGGAACATAACATCAATCATTCAACAATCAAAGACACACATACACATCCAATATTCCAACCCAAGTTTTTAAATCATAAATCATTCACATCATAATATTCCAAAACCGAATCAAACCAAAATCAAACATGTATAATCATCTTACCTAGATAGTTCTAAAAGTTTAGCCACTAAACATCATATAAAAACAATCCATAATCTGTTTAGTGTAAATGAAAAACATAGGAATCGAATAAAAACAAAGAAACCGAATAAACCGAATGATGAACACCCGATGTCTTCGATCCTAAGCCTTGATTCTTCAATCCTTAGCTTCCAAAACCTCCAAAATCACCTCTTGGTCGCCTCTGCCGTCTCTCCTATTCGATGATCACCTAAAAATCCCGTCTCCAGCCGTTTTAATGAAAAGAAATCGTTTTTCTGAATTTTTCCCCGCGTCGCGTACCGCGACACACACAGACACACCCGTCGCGTAGCGCGACGGGTTTCGCTACCCGACAAAATAGTCGGGTCAAACCCGAAATCATTAAAAAGGGTAAAATGGTAATTTCCACCTGTCGCGTAGCGCGACAGGGTTTCTTGAGGGCCTCGCGATACGCGAGGGACCTAAAATCCAGCTTTTGTCTTCTTTTGTTCTGGGGTCTGTTCTCGTCCAACCTGGAGCTCGTTTTCTTGATCTTTTGTGCTAAAATGACATGTTTATTACCTGCAAGCATGAAATTACCAAATTGTGAAGAACCAGCATAAATTGACTCTAAAAACTAGTAAACTAAACAAAAACTCAATAGAAACAAATGGAAAAACAGATGTGTTTTGCAACACATCACATCCCCACACTTATCTCTTTTTCGTCCCTGAAAAAGGCTTATGCAAAAATCTGGGATCATAGCTAGATAAAACGGTTTCTACACGATTAAAGTAGTTAATTCAAAATTCAATGCTTTGGAAAAGATTGCAAGTATTTTTATCCTTTTAAACCCATACTGATTATTCATGCCCCTTAATCATGGTTCATTAAGTTCATGTTCTACATTTCATTTCATTTGACCCACACTTTGGAAATTTAAAATCAAATCAATCCTGGATTCTAGCTTTCAAGTCATCTTTACATATAAACGAACAAGAAATTTCTCAAATCAGATTTTTAAAATGGAAACAGATGGAAGCGTGAGCATTTTTCTTTTATTTTTTTAATCCATTGAATTTAACTTAGTGGTGTTTCAACCAGGCTGCAACCCGGCGTGTGACACATAAGTTTTTTTATCCAACTTCTTTTATTTCATTTTTTTCTTCTTTGTACTCAGCTTATTTGGTGAAATGGAAGCACCATAAGACTCGGATTTATTCTCATAAAAAGAGTACTTATGTGCCAATGCAAAAATCAGATTTTCAAAACTCTCATTTGTTATTATGCAAAGATTCATTTCTAGCTAGAAATCAGTTTCATCAATTCCAAATGCCCAAGATGTTTCCCATGAAAATCATGCATTTAATTAAAATTTTACCAATCCTACGGGACCAAAACAACCAGTTGAGCCTACCTACCCATCCCATAACCAAAACATAAAACCCAAACCAACAAGTTAACCATGAATGAAACCATCAACCCTAACTTCTCTATCATTTCCCATCATACTTTTGCAACCAAATTAAACAAGAACAAGAAAGATCTAAGCTAAAGATGCAGAAATAGAAATAAAAACAAAAATTTTCACAAAAATTTTGACTCAAAAGACTCAAAAACTTAAACTAAAACTAAAAATCAACAACCAACTACTAAAATAAAAACTAAACTAAACTAAATTTCCCATCCCCACACTTAAACTTTACATTGTCCCCAATGTAGAGAAAAAGGGAAATCCAAAAAGAAAACTAAAAACTAAAAACTGAAAATGACTTAGCTGGTTAACGAAAAAACTGTCGAGTGCCAATCTTTCCATGTATCTCCACAATCTACCACTTTTGCTCCACAGGCTACAAACATGCAAATAAAATCTACACAAAACAAAGATCAAACAAGCATCAACCTGTCCAAGACAATATAATGATATCTATGATTAAGTCCAACCACAAACCAACCTTACCAATTAACTAAAATTAATAAAGAAAAACAAATCACACAAAAAAATTTAAAAACTAACTAAAAATTTGAAGAACATCAACTCAATGCAACAAAAATGAATTTAGGAAGTCTCCTATGTAGTGAATACGATGTAGGAGAGCTAAATTAGGGGTAAAATTTGAAAACTAGGGTTTTTAAACATTTTTTAAGCATTCCTGGACCCGTCGCGTACCGCGACAGATTTTTGAATGGCCGTCGCGATACGCGACGAAAGTTTGACCCGCTTAGTTGACCAAATTCTCGAGTAGCGCGACATATGTCCCTGTGGGTGTCGCGTAACGCGACGATGTCATTTTTCCAGAGAGTTTCTGACATTTCCATGCCTTAGCCAAAATTTTCACCCCTAAAACACCAAAACATCCTAAAACCCTTCTAAGGCAGAGAAAAACATACCTGGTGGCTCCAATTCATTATTATGGCATCAAATTGATTAAAAACCTGCAAAACAAATTAAAACAAACAAAAACGAAAGCAAACAAACGAAAATGAACACACGAAAAACTAAAATCTACAAACTATACACTTGGGAGTTTAACCCAAGAGCTTACTCAAACTCATCTCAACTGGGAGAATCAAGGGAAACCTCCTCCCTTGCAATTAACTCATGACCACGATCACCAACATCCCATGGTCCTCCTCCCATAAACTCATCACCATCCACACCTAAACCATCAACTATATGGGCAGACTTACCACCGGTGGTCACAAAATTGGCTATCTTAAGACAAACACTCTCGTCACCCACTCTAAGAGTGAGTTTACCCTCAAAGATATCAATGATAGCCTTGGCGGTGCGCAAAAATGGGCGACCAAGAATGATGGGAACCACGGTGTCCGCCTCCATATCCATCACAACAAAATCCACGGGGAACACAAACCTATCCACTTTGACTAAAACATTCTTCAAAATCCCCCGTGGACACTTAACCGACCGATCCGCCAACGACAAGGTCATGCGTGTGGGAGACAAATCACCAAGGGCTAGCTTCTCGTATAAAGAATATGGCATCAGATTGATGCTAGCCCCTGAGTCCGCCAGAGCATACCTCCTCACATCATCTCCAAATAAACATGGGATGGTAAACATTCCCGGATCTGCAAGCTTTTCGGGAAACTTGTTTATAATCACCGCAGAACACCCCGCGCTCAAAGGAATGTTAGCTACCCCTCCCAAACTATCCTTACTCTTCAGCAACTCTTTCAAAAACTTAGCATATTTAGGAATACGCTGAAGGACATCAATGAGTGGGAGATTGATCTTCAATTGTCTGAACATATCAAGGAAGTGCCCGTATTCCTTCGCGTGCTTTTGATTAGTTAAGCGCGCGGGGTAAGGGACATAGGTAAGATCAATCTCCGGTGTAGGTTTACACATGACCGGCTTCTTCCCAACTACCGGTTTCTCAACGGGAGACTCACTGTTAGGTGCGGTACTTGCTGGGACTAGCCTCATTTGCACCCTCCCAGGAGTCTCCATCTCAATCTCCTCATCCACCGGTTCCTCCTCATCTACATCAACCGGTGGAATCACTCTCTCGCTCTCCTCAACCTCAACTAACACGGGTGGCATGAACACTTCTCCTCTTCCTCCTCCAGAACGAGTAGTAACCGCCTTAACATGGGCGTTTGGGTTGGTTTGGGGCTGACCCGGGAACTGGCCTTGAGGCCGTTCATCCAACCGTTTGGCAATGTCACCAACCGTTCTTTGCAAATCAAGGAATGCAGACTGTTGGTTCTTGAGGAGGACATCATGTTCATGTAGGATCTTTTGTGTAGTGGCATCCTTAGCCACTAACTGAGTCAACAATTCCTCTATCCTACCCAAACCACTACCACTACCTGAAGTACTACCCGAACTACCACTAGGCTGACCCTGCCCCTGGTTTTGAGAATAACTATGATGGAAACCAGGGGGATTACCTGAAGATCTATAGGTTTGGTTTGAATGATTTCCCCAACCGGGGTTATGAGATTGCCCAAACCTACCCTGTCCTCCTACATAATTAGCCTGCTCCTGGCTCACCAAACACTCAGAAGTGGCATGACCACCTCTGCAGATCTCACACCTGTCCACTCTCATCTTCAGATCCTTCACATCTCTCGCCAAAGCCTCTAGAGCAGCTGCCACACTAGTATCCACATTAACGTGGTGAACTCCTCTCGTGGAAGAGAAGGAACTAGAAATAGGATTGGAATTCCTATTAGCAGACCTCTGCTCATATTCAGCCTGAGCAAAACTCTCAAACATATCGGTACACTCAGCAACATCCCTTTTTCCCATAAGATGACCACCCGCAGAAGTATCAAAACGAGCACGGGTCTCATAAGTTAGACCATTGTAGAATTTCTCTACAAGGGCCCAGTCAGAAAGACCATGCTGGGAGCATCTGCTAAGAAGGTTTTGGAACCTCTCCCAAGCAAGATAATAGGGCTCATCGGGGGCCATTCGGAAAGAATGGATCTCATCTCTCAAGCGGGCTGCCTTAGCAGGTGGGAAATACTTTTTAAGAAAAGCATCTCGAAGACTGGCCCATGTTATGAAGGTGCCTGGAGGATGCGAGTCAAGCCATGTGGCTGCTCTTCCCGCAAGTGAGAAGGGAAATAGCTGCAGAAAAATAGCATCTTCAGTGGCACCTTGAAGATTAAAGGTACCACAGATGCGAGTGAGGCGAGCTATATGTGCTGGAGCATCCTCATCATCCCGGCCATTAAACTGAGAATTATTAATGGCTGTCATGATATACGAAGGAATCTGCCACGAATTTTCATTCGTGATATTTGGCACAGTGATGGGATTGTTAAGCCCCGTGAATCCAGCAGTGGCCTGCTGGTGAACCGTGCGACGCGCCTCCATGGGTGGAACAAAGTGCAAGCGTGGACTAGAATGGGTGGAAGAAGTAGAAGAAGAAGATGGAGTGTGCTCAGAAGAATTAGCAGAAATGGGAGTAGAAGCACTTACCTCGCTCGTAGAACCTTCAGAAAAGTCCCGCGAATCGCTCCTTGATGGCAAAGAAAGCTCAGGTGGCGGTCCGTGTGAGCGTAGGTGGGGCATACACTACCAAACCTGCAAACAAAATAAAAATCAATCAAAAAGAAATAAATAAAATAAAATAAAATAAAACTAAAAACAAATTAAAACACCAATATGCACAGATAAGACAAAGAACTAGTAAGCGCAATCGACTAAGAAGTCCCCGGCAACGGCGCCAAAAACTTGGTGTCGACGGAGCTTAGCTAATAAACTAACTAAAAACCGACTCTAAAACTAGACAAAAAGTAATAAATCTAGACTCTCTAAAACCTAAGCTACCGACAGGCAAGTGTACCTATCGTATGTAGCAAGACAAAAGTAAGTCCGGATATCGAACCCACAGACTTCTACAGACTGTACTAACTAGACTCTATGACTTATCTATACAAAATTTTTACCTAAATAAAATAATAATAAGGAAGGGGGGTTTTCTAACAAAACTAAAAATAACTTAAGTAAACTAAAACAAACAAGCAAACAAAGACTAAACCAGAGAAGTAAAGAAACACTACCTAGGCTTGAATCATATACATGCTTGACAAGGTTCTATCGGGGATTGGAACTAATGTGATACCGGGATCTTATGATACTAAACTCAAAGGAAACCTAGAGCACCCTCGACCCTTCTCAAGGATAGTCAACTACAGATCCTAAAAGCCGTTAAACCACCGGTTAAATGGATTCCCTTCACAGGTCATCCAACTACTTATGAAGTATCCGCTAGATTATCTACCTCACAGTACAATAATCTCAAAACACTTAAGAAATAACTGTTAAACAATCTACCTCACGGCGCGAAAGTTACAGTTCACTTAAATGCTAGGGATAACTTGGGTTTTCCTATTGGACTTGATAAACAAGGTTTAATAGACAAATTAGATTGATCTTCTCACGAAGGCTCTAACCTAGCAATCTAAAAACCAAGACTTATCGACAACTTCTCACCTCACGGCTATTAAAGTTAGTTGCACATCTTAATCGTCTAAATCATAACAAAACATTCCTATGAATCACTCGGCCTAAGCAACTCATCCACTAATCAAGAACACACAGTAATTGATTCTAGCATGCACCTATTTCGCGACAGACAATCGCCAAGACACATGAGGAACATAACATCAATCATTCAACAATCAAAGACACACATACACATCCAATATTCCAACCCAAGTTTTTAAATCATAAATCATTCACATCATAATATTCCAAAACCGAATCAAACCAAAATCAAACATGTATAATCATCTTACCAAGATAGTTCTAAAAGTTTAGCCACTAAACATCATATAAAAACAATCCATAATCTGTTTAGTGTAAATGAAAAACATAGGAATCGAATAAAAACAAAGAAACCGAATAAACCGAATGATGAACACCCGATGTCTTCGATCCTAAGCCTTGATTCTTCAATCCTTAGCTTCCAAAACCTCCAAAATCACCTCTTGGTCGCCTCTGCCGTCTCTCCTATTCGATGATCACCTAAAAATCCCGTCTCCAGCCGTTTTAATGAAAAGAAATCGTTTTTCTGAATTTTTCCCCGCGTCGCGTACCGCGACACACACAGACACACCCGTCGCGTAGCGCGACGGGTTTCGCTACCCGACAAAATAGTCGGGTCAAACCCGCAATCATTAAAAAGGGTAAAATGGTAATTTCCACCTGTCGCGTAGTGCGACAGGGTTTCTTGAGGGCCTCGCGATACGCGAGGGACCTAAAATCCAGCTTTTGTCTTCTTTTGTTCTGGGGTCTGTTCTCGTCCAACCTGGAGCTCGTTTTCTTGATCTTTTGTGCTAAAATGACATGTTTATTACCTGCAAGCATGAAATTACCAAATTGTGAAGAACCAGCATAAATTGACTCTAAAAACTAGTAAACTAAACAAAAACTCAATAGAAACAAATGGAAAAACAGATGTGTTTTGCAACACATCAACTACTCAACCATATGATGATTGGTGCTGAACATCTGGCTTTCACCACCAGATTCCATGAACTGGCAACACTGGCACCGTATATAGTGCCAACTC
This sequence comes from Mikania micrantha, assembly GCA_009363875.1. Classification (NCBI taxonomy): domain Eukaryota; kingdom Viridiplantae; phylum Streptophyta; class Magnoliopsida; order Asterales; family Asteraceae; genus Mikania; species Mikania micrantha. Next base: position 53,949,399 of record CM018691.1, on the reverse strand, counting down.
TCGAGAAAAGGATTGAACGGTATGTCAATGGACTACCGCCATGTATTCGGGGGCATGTGATTGCCGCCCACCCAACTACACAAGAGATGGTTGTTACACTATCAGCTTCATTGACTGATGTAATGGTTGCCTCTAGTGCACTCAAGAAGGGATCTGGAACTACTGATGATCCGGAACAACCCTCCACCAAGAAACGAAAGATTGCGAAGAATTTCGCAACGACCACTACTACCAAACAAATAGTGTCTGCACAACCACAACTGACCCACAAGTCTTACTCTGGCACGGCTCCGTTTTGCAATAAGTTCAACTATCATCATCAACCTGAAGCAGGGTGCAGGCAATGCACTTATTGTGGAAAGATGGGGCATTGGGTCAAGTTTTGCAAGAGTCAAGCAACACAACACAGGGCAAACCAAGCAGTGGCACAGACCGCTGCACACCTCGATCGCATTTCTTGTTACACCTGCGGGGAACCAGGACATTATGCGAAGGACTGGCCAAAAAGGGTGCTACCGAGAGGGCAAGCACCGAGAGGACGTGCATTTCAAATTGGAGCAGCAGCAACTCGCCATGACACTGACACCAACACTGGTACACTTCTCATTTAAAATCTTTGGAGTTGTATACTTTATACTAGCATAGATTATCATTGCCTCTTCAGAGTTAGTTTAGAACTTACTCACGATTGGGGCAACACTCGGATATCTCTTACACTAAATGACATGAACTTAGTGTTCATTTACCCTTAGTGAACAAACACAGACCAGGAAATTCAAAGTGATGGACATGAGTGGTGCCAATACCATCATCGTAATGGATGCTTTGTCCTCTATAGGGATTGAGTCGTCTAAGCCAATAGAACCTTTTCATGTCATTACAGTGAACGACAGAGATACATTCATAAGTCTCAGTATTGGGTCCGTCAATGTTGTCTTATCTGACAATATACGAATCCATCTTAACAAGGGGAGAAACGAGAGGCTTCTCCTGACAGGAATAACACACGAGCTTAAGAATCATAGTGAACAGTTAAGATCATGAAATTATGTAACACCATGAGATACCACCATGGAAGTGTATACAAACAGCTATGGAACGCGATGCCAAGCTACCTTACACTTCCAGTAGGCTTGATGTTCTTGAATTAACATGAGCAATGAAATAAAGTTTACTCATTACATAAACATACACAAAATCCCAGGTTCCTAAGGGGGACTAGGTCACATACAAACTATGTTCTTCCAGAAAACATAAACATTTCGGATCGTACGGTCGAGAGACTGAAAACGAATCCGTATTACAACAAACAGACTCGAGGAAACACTAAACACAAATTCGCATAAACAAGAGAACATGAGAAACACATGATATCAAAGCACATCCACCTATGCAAAGAAAAAGTAGTACCTAACAATGATGTTTAAATTTCGGGACGAAATTTCTTTAACAAGGGGAGACTGTGACAACCAGTACCAGACCGTCCGGCAAGTTCGTACGGTGTGTGTACTTTCACCATTTACTGTGTGTAAATACGGCACATAAACAGTCGTATGATAACAGAACTCAGAGCACAAACCACCGTTCTATGTGTTTAAGTGAAAACTTAAGTACAGTAAATACAACAACTCAAGAGAAACAACAGTGTTCAAACGAATAACAATAACAAATCGGTTGCGATCTGATATCCATAGATGACAGGAATCAGATGACCGACAATTCAATGTGAAAACAATGTGATAATAGGATGTGTAGTTGAGTCCGAGAGTGAGGGAACACAATTCAAATCATATTGCAGTGTCATTTTAGAATAATAAGTTGACAGCGTGTTTCCGTGGGTGACGATTCACGCAAACATATCTGTGAGTTTAACGTTCTGAATGATAACTGAAAAGTAGAAAACCAAATCAGAAAGTGAAGCGTACGATCGTGTTCGTACAGTTAGCGCTCTGTACGAAGATGCGCGTAAGTTACGCGATCTGACGAAACGAAAACGAAACATGACACGAACGAAAATAAATTAATAAAATAAAATAAATAACATTTTTACAATTTTGAAACTCATCAAAATGATTAAATTAACTTCTTTCAATTTTTTCAAATAAAATACGCGTAAAATTTCCGGATACGGGACGAAACCGCAAACCGAGCACCCGAAACGAACCCGAATACCCACAGGGTATTTAAAGCCTTAAAATGAGGCTTTCCCTCATTTCTTCCTTCTTCTTCCCTCTCCACAAACCCTAATCCCGGCCACCCTCTCTCTCTCTAGATTTCAAGCTTCAAAACCCCATAACTCACTCATTTCTTAACGAAATCGAGTGATTCTTGCGCCTAAACGAAGCTCTCATCGTCCTCAACGTGAAAGTACAACCGATCTAGAGCTTAGTCCACTGAAAAACGAGGTATGAGACTGCAAAAAGTCCGAAAATTAGGGTTTTCAACCCTTTTGTTGAACCCTTAGCAAAAACCGACTCCAGGCCATTCCTTTCGAACCATGCACTCTCGAGAATGCTCCTTGGCCTACACCATCTTCGGAACCACCATGATAGGGTTGGCCTAGCTGCGGCCGGAGTGGAGGCCCAGCTGGCCGAATGGTCTCAGGCCGAAAGGCCATGGCAGAATGACCTCCTTCGCTAGCCAGTTGCTTTCATTCGGTCAAGCTGACTTCTTTCGGACCACCTCTCAGTCGGTGAGGCTCTCATTCGCTGGCCAAGCTCCATTCGGGTCATACCCCCCATTCGGCCTATAGCATCTTCATTCGTCCCTATCTATTCGGCAGCTGAGCATCCTTCCATTCGGCCACACACATTCGCAAGCCATTCGACCAAGGGGCGATGCACCGAACAATCAGCCGGCCCAAACTTATCATGCGGCCCATCTTTTCCAGGCCCAAATATCCTTGCTATGCGACCCATCTCCATCATATTTGGACCACACACACCCAAACGACCCAAGAAATTTGGCCCACACAACAGATTTGGCCCAAGGCCTGCTGTTTAGGCCCAACATCAGTCTTATCGCCCATATGCTCACGTTCAGGCCCAGTACTCCATTTGGCCCAAGTATATCCCATTCGGCCCAAGTACTCATCCGGCCTGACAAGTCTTATGTCATTCGGCCCACACGATGGAAGATACGAACTAATATGTTTAATTGATTAAATAATTTTAACATGCATGTAATTTGCGAGTTTTACTACAAAGGTGACAAGTTTTGGATTGTAATGGATTTAATAAGGTCTAAAACATTGCATTCTTAAGTGGGTGAACAAGTGATTTCAAAGTATGAAGACAAATGGAATAATGACCATACACAGCTATTTTACAAGATGTTAAGGGTTATTAACCTTTAATCTAAAACCTATACTTTATACTCGAAACCATTAATGATGTGACATTGTATCAAGTTGAGTATAAAATCAAGAACAAAGCATACTAACCTTAACCTAAGTGGGTTAAGTGCTACTAAAGTCAATACTAAGTAAACAGGGCCGAACAAAGACCGAGACTTGTAAGTGTTAGCTAACTTTAGGGCTAACACAAACACTCACACAAACACATACTCAAAGATTTATACTTATAACTTACAAACAACGTGAAATTCAATACAGGAGTGTGAATACAATAACAAGTACAATCAAGAGCGCGTGCATTTCTTGTTAAGCTAAGTCAACCACAACTACTACAAGGTGAGTTCATATGCCCCTTTTCTTAATCTTTACTGATTTCAAAGCTCGGGGCTGAGAAACATGCAAACTTTTATTTACTTAAAAGTTTCTATTCATATATTGTTTATTTAATGATTTAGATAAATATTGTTTATCTTCATTATCATTGATAATTACTTGCTTGCTTGTCTGACAATATCATACTTGAGACATTTAGGAAGATACATGCCACTATAGCTTCCTGACACATGTATGCACTAGAATAATTTAAGTTGAGACATTTACTTGTGATATCGAGGAGGATAGCGCATGCACACGCTTTTGGGATGGCATTTCCCATACATACCATCATTACTTACTAAGACTCTATTTAGAGCACATCTTATAACCGTCAGAGGATGTCGGTTACACAACCATAGATCAGTCGGGTAATCACTAACACAAATCATTAGAACTTGGGGGTAATCAAACGAAATCACACCGTGCACGAGAGGTGCTATCAATCAAATTAATATCATGCATAAAATCTAGGAAACGAGTTCATTACAATAGATATCGTGGGAGGATATCTTACACACCGGGCTGATCAGAAATGACAGCTACATAGACTGTTACGTCTCTAACTAGGAATCATGAGTAGGGCACTTTACATACCAGGCTGGATATGGGCGACAACTACTGGGACTATTATGTCCCTATCTAGGTATCGAGTATGATATCTTACACACCGGACTGGTTAGTACTGACAGTCACAGAGACTATTAAGTTTCGCTCTAGATATCGAGTATGATATCTTACATGCCGGGCTAATCCGTAAGGAATAGCTAACAGAGACTATTATGTTTCTTTATTCAATTGTTTGGGTATTCTACACGCCGGACTAATCAGAAATGAATAGTTACAGAAACTATTAAGTTTTGTTCTAGATATCGAGTATGATATCTTACATGTCGGGCTAATCCGTAAGGAATAGCTAACAGAAACGATTTCATTTCTTACTTATGTCATTGGGTTATATTACATGCCGGGCTAATCCGTAAGGAATAGCTAACAGAGATTTTAGGTCTCTTTATTAAATTACTGGTTATGTTACACACCGGCTAATCCGTAAGGATTAGTTAGCAGAGATGATTACATCTCTTACTTTATTCATTGGGTTATTTTACATGCCGGCTGTTCCATAAGGAATGGTTAACAGAGATAATTCTGTCTCTATCTCTCTTTCATTATTGGGATAAACATACCGGGAAATCATGGTTGAAAGGAAATGGGTATCCATCGTTGTATTGCAGGTAGTGTTGAGTGCAGTTAAGCATGTGGTGGGGTGGCGTCTGGGCTTGACCTTTTCGTATGCCCCTATATATAAGCATGCTTGTCTGTATGAGACATTATCTGTGCATACAACCATGGAGAGGACATTGTGTGAAACATGGGATTCAATTAACAATACAACTAGTGTGAAACGCTGTGAGCATGATTGACAAGAATTCAATGGTTTTCAATTACTAAACTTATGAACTCACCAACCTAGTGTTGACTTTGTTTAAATGCATGTTTTCTCAGGTGACGGGCAGGTCTAGTTAACAAGCATCAGTGTTTAAGCTAGAGGACGCTTAGAAGACCTAGCTTACTTTTGGATGCACATATTTTGATGACATTGTGAATCTATTTTTCATATCTTGTACAACTACAAGATAGAAACCACACGATTCTTTTGGAGTAGATTTATTTAGTTAAATTATGAACACGTACAGGGTAATTTAACTTTGTAATTCTATATTATATGTCATGGTTAGCATTTCTCATTATACATCATGTGCCATGTAAACAATCTGATCATTCTGATTATCATTCAAGATATCGTGCCCCGGGAACCTTCCGCCCGACGGGAAAACCCGATCCGTTCCCGCCAGCCCGGGGTGTGACAGATCCTCCTCTGGATCCTCCTCTAGGTCGTCCTCCTACGGATCCTCCTCTGGGTCCTCTACGGGATCCTCCTCCGGGTCATCCTCATGATCTTGAAATGCTAGAGCTATCGGCTCCTCGTCATCTAGTACGATCACGTGTGGTGGTGACGGTGCTGCCATATCTGTTACATAAGACCATATGTAAATACTAGGCAAAAACAATTGTGTAAACAAGTGTCTAATGTCTAACAGTTATAGTCTAAGTCTGCTAATGCAAACCTAATTCGCTATAACCAATGTTCTGATACCATTATGTCACACCCCCAATTTTCGACTAACGGAATCATACCGTTTGGGACGTGACAAACCAGGATCTCAGATCATTAGACATAACGAAGACCTCTATATGATTTTCAAATCATACTTTGGTCTAAAACTGTAATATCAAAGTTCTAGCGTTGCAGAAGCGTTTTTAAAAAAAAAAGAAACATAATGGTTTGAAAACAGTAAATTACAATGCAAAGTTACAAATGTTCAAATCCAAATATCTGAAATGTAAAATATGCATGCGACTCGATCTCCTAGTCCATGCTTGCTTGCTTGTGTACCTTAGCTTTCTAAGAAAACATGTAAATCAAGTCAATACAAAGGTTGGTGCATACACAGGTTTAAGCATTCACAAATGTTTGAAACAACTGTTTGAACAAAATGTTGCAGATAACATAATCACACATGTATAGTCATGATAGCTAGTCATTTATACTATTTACATAAGTGGTCTACACCGAAGCTGATTGTTGCATGCTGTTGCATGTTTTGCCTTGTCACTATTGTCTAGCATAAACAATAGTAATGTGAATTGGCTAGTCAAACACTTACGTAGATCCCATCTACCAAGTGAGGTTTGTCAAACCTAATAGATCTATTTCCAACTACCACGCTTTGCACTACGGCAAACTAAACGGTTCGAAATGTAAGGACTTGTAATGCTATGTTTGCACTTAATGTAAACAACTAACTCATGCAAGTGATATGTATCTAAAATCTTTGTTTGCACATGTTTTCTCTCCCAAAACAGTTAAAATAAGATAGGGGCCATGTACGCACCTTTGAATGTAGCAGAATGATCAAACACACGTGAACTCGCGTAGATAATCCTCTACGAAGAATCTGTGTTTAAACAATAACGTTGTGTTATTCGGGATGTCGTTTTGCTTGGAAATCACATACGTGTCAACACACGTATGTTAGATAGTTAGAATCATGCATCTATAAGTACGCGTATCTTTAAAATTGTTTAAATAGAATCATATAGTTCGTATACAATTTTATTTAAATAAGCGTAATTATACGTGATTTCGTTTTCTAGTTAAAATATAAATTTTATTATTATATTTTGTTCAGGATGAAACTCTGGTTCCAACGAAATTCGAACGGGTCGAAACGGAGTTTAACCGAGTAAGTTACGGGTTAAAACCAAAAAAAATGGTTTTAATATCCAAAAACAGCCTAGCCAAGGATAGAACCTGCGACCTCCCCCTCTTGGCACACCTTCTCTACCAGTCCAGAACACTAAGCATTTTCAAAAGAAGTTCTCAATTAATTGTTTTAACCTTCCTGGATCAAGCTCCCCTATATTGGCCCAAACCGAACCCAATTGGTTCCAATCGAACCTTGATTCGACTAAGATCAGTTATCAACCCATGGGATTATGGTTCTATGAAATCAACCGAGTCCCAACATAATTTTAATTCATCCAAAGATCGTAAAACATAACTCATTTAGTTTCGAACCTAATTACTCTAAACCCATCATTCGAATCTGACAAATTCGTTTATGCTAGACTGTAATTTCTTAGGGATTTCATTAAATAGGATATTTCGAACCCATCTATACCATTTAATTTGAATATGATAATTAGCAAAATCAAAAACCCCAAAAAGTTTAAGTCGAACAACCCTAGAATTTAAAATCCCATAATTCATTGTAATTTGAAGAAACAAACAGATGGTTTTTAATAGACAGAGGTTTTCGAAACTATCTGAAACATTTGATTAGAGTTTTAAATCCGTTCGAACAAAAACCCCCAATTCATTCTTCTTCAAGAACCCTAACAGTTGAATTCATGCAATTCGATATTAGAAATCAAAATAAACATAGGGCTATTATTAGTTGAAGTCTTCTAAAGCTAGAGGTACTAGTTAATTTTATTTTCGAATTTGATTGTATGCAATTCCCTAAATCGTTCTACACCATGAGCCCTAGAACCCAAAGTCCATCAATTCGTTGTGTTTTTATAAAATTAACACAGGGATTTCGTTCAATAGCTTATCACAAAACTATCAGCATGATTTAATTTGATTTTCAAAACTGTTTTACTTGAAACCCCCAAACCGTTTTTCATGGAAAACCCTAGAAATCGAAATCAATAGATTCGTGTACGTTTAATGAAATTGGAATGTTGTTTAGCTTGATCAGAGGTTTCTGAAACTAGCAATACTATTTGATTTGATTTTTAAACCTATTTTAATCGAAACCCCCAAAACAGTTTCAAAGATGAACCCTAGAATTCGATCACTTGAAATTCTGAATTCTTTGGTTCTATCTCGTTGTGGGTTTGCTTAGACATGTTCGAACGACCGTGTAGGCATTGGTAATTACCTGTATTGCCTTCGAATTGATGTGGAACAAGTAGAAGTTTGATCTTCGGCCGCACCACGATCGAAATCTTCTTCCGGATGCTAGCTACTTCGAATTGTTGTGTGAAATGAATTCTAATAGGGCCGATTATTAGCTCTGCTAGTGTAATTGTGGTAGTATTAGTCGAATTGTGTAAATTGTATGTAAACCATTGACGGTTACATCTTTTGGGTTCGTTTTTGATTCAATTCGACGAATTAATTACACCATAACGTATGTAAACGGATAGTAATCATCAAGGTGATGATTATAACAGATTTAATTTGATTAAGATTGCTTATTGATATGAATTTCAACATCAATTTGATAAACCCACTCAAATTTTGACTTTAATAGTCAAAATTGATAATTTTTCATAATTAAAACATTAATTCTTATAATTTAAATGTTTGCAACCCATTTTGTTCAAATTTACACCTTATACATTGATATTTAATGATTTCATACAATCTTTGTTAAAGTTTGGTTAGTGAGGTTAATCCAAAAATGCTGGATTGTCACACACACAAAGAAAACCGAATATGAACTCAAATTTACCTCAAATTTGTTGGATGAAAGCTTAAACTCCTTGTAATTTCTTGATCTTCGTGAAGAAATGAATGTTTGGACACCAAGAACACTCGAATCCAAGGAGAAATGATCAAGAAATCTTAGTGAGAAGTTGGGATTTTAGAGAGAGAGGGATAGAGAGAGAGAGTATAACGAAAATTTGTGAAGAAGATTAAGTTGGTGGTGGTTGGTGTGTCATTTATGACCACATTTAATGTTTCCAAAATACTCGGGTGTTTTCGGTTTCGCGTTAAATATCGGTTTCTCGTGCTTTTCGTCCCTAAACGACAAGGCTTATAGAATAAGATTTACAAATTTATTCTAGGTTGTGATTCTTAATAAATTAACTAATATCTTTCGTTTATTTTAACTTATGAAATAATTAATTTACAGTTTACAATCGAATCGTACGGTCGTCGCGCGTATTCGTTCGAATCGTCACTTGTACGAACACGACGATAACTATACTTTTCAATGTTGTTTTCTAATTATCAGATATCATTCAGAACGTTAAACTTTCAGATTTATTCGTACAGATCGTCACCTATACGAATAATCCGTCGATTTATCATTCACGTAACGACATCCGTGTTGTTTCGTTTTATAAAGCCTCACATACGTTTATACATAATAAAATCCTAACACATAATCACATGATGGTTCTGTATTGTCAGATAATTATCTTACTGATGAACTACGTTTTCTGAGTTTTGTTTCTCAGAAATGATTCTGCTTTCACTGTTTGATAACACAAATGATAACGATATATAATATGAACCTGACATGAATTTCAATATGTAAAGTTTGTACCTGATTACTGTTCATGTTACTGTTGAGATCACTGTTCCGGTGACGCTTCCGGCGCTGATGTTACAGTCTCCCCTTGTTAGAGAAATTTCGTCCCGAAATTTAAGAGTCGTTATCAGGTACGGCTTCCTCTGTAAACAGCTGGGGATACTTTGACTTCATGTGATTTTCACGTTTCCAAGTAAACCAGGTCCGCGCTTTGAGTTCCATCGAACCTTTACAATTGGAATATGCCTTCGCCTCAGTTGTTTAACTTTGCGATCCATAATCTCTAAAGGCTCTTCAATAAACTGCAATTGTTCATCCACTTGAATTTCTTCGATCGGAATGATAAGTGATTCGTCAGCAAGGCATTTCTTTAAGTTTGAGACGTGAAACACGTGATGCACACCATTGAGTTCATCTGGTAATCTCAGTCTATACGCCACATGACCAATACGTTCGATGATCTCGAACGGTCCCACGTATCGTGGTGCTAACTTGCCTTTCTTTCCAAAGAGTACTACACCTTTCCATGGGGATACCTTAAACATGACACGGTCTCCCACTTGGAACTCCAACGGCTTGCGCCGTTTATCGGCGTAGCTCTTTTGTTGACTTCTTGTAGCTTGTAATCTTTGTTGAATCTGGGCAATCTTATCAGTAGTTTCTTGAATAAGCTCTGGCCCAGTTATACGGCTATCTCCATCTTCTATCCAACAGAATGGTGATCGACATTTCCGACCATACAAAGCTTTGAACGGTGCACATCCGATGCTACTGTGATAATTGTTGTTATATGAGAATTCAATCAGTGGAAAATGAGAATCCCAATTTCCACCAAAGTCCAATACGCAGTTTCTTAACATGTCCTCCAGGGTCTGAATTGTACGTTCGCTTTGACCGTCCGTTTGTGGATGGTAAGCTGTACTCATATTTAACTGTGTCCCTAGAGATTTCTGTAATGATTGGCAGAACCTTGATGTGAATTTGTTGTCTCTATCCGAAATAATAGACAATGGCACACCGTGGCGTACCACTATCTCATTGATGTACAGTCTTGCCAGTTTATCCATCGTGAAACTCTCAAGCATTGGCAAGAAGTGAGCAGATTTCGTCAACCGGTCAATGATAACCCAAATCGTATCATGGCCACTGGAAGTGTGAGGTAGCTTGGTAATGAAATCCATAGCTTTTTGTTCCCACTTCAAGAGCAGAATCTCAGGCTATTCCAGTAAACCTGATGGTTTTTGGTGTTCGACCTTTACCTTCGCACACATAAGACATTGACCAACGTACTCGGCTAAATCTTTCTTCATTCCAGGCCACCAATAAAATCCATGCAAGTCTTGGTACATTTTATCAGCGCCTAGATGAACAGAGTATTTAGTCTTGTGTGCCTCATCGAAGATAAGTTTTCTCAATTCGTCTACCGCCGGAATCCATATACGATCCTGGCAGTAGATCACTCCATCAGGCTTAGTCTCAAATTGTTTCTCTGCTCCACAATCTAATTCTTTCTTCAACTTTCCTCGATCAACTGATTCTTGTTGTGCCTGAATGATCTTGTCATGTAAGCTGGTCTGCACAGTCATTCCCATTGCTCCAACGCGCAAGGGTTTAACTCGTTCCTTCCGGCTCAAGGCATCAGCTACAACGTTCGCCTTTCCCGGATGGTACTTGATCACGATATCCTAATCATTTAGAAGTTCAACCCAACAGCGCTGTCGCATGTTGAGCTCCTTCTTATCAAAAATATGCTGCAGACTCTTGTGATCAGTATATATGGTACATTTAGTGCCATATAAATAATGTCTCCAAATCTTCAACGCAAAGATTACAGCTCCCAGTTCAAGATCATGAATAGCGTAGTTCTTATCATGAACCTTTAACTGTCTTGATGCATAAGCGATGACTTTGTCCCGTTGCATTAGTACATAACCAAGTCCCTGATGGGAGGCATCACAATAAACAACAAAGTCATCACAGCCTTCTGGAAGCGATAGTATTGGAGCATCACATAATTTCTGCTTCAATGCCTGAAAGGCATCTTCTTGTTTCTGCTCCCAGACAAACGGTTCACTTTTCTGGGTTAACTTAGTGAGAGGCAAAGCTATCTTAGAAAAGTTTGAGATAAACCTTCTATAATAACCTGCCAATCCTAGAAAAGACCGTATCTCCTTCGGTGTCTTCGGGGTATCCCAGTTCTTTATCGCCTCGATCTTGGCAGATCTACATGTATTCCCTCGCTGTTAACTACGTGACCCAGAAATTGAACTTCTCTTATCCAAAATTCATATTTTGAGAACTTGGCATAAAGTTTCTCTTCTTTCAACAGCTCAAAGTTCTTTCTGAGATGTTGTTCATGGTCAACTTTGTTCTTTGAATAAATCAGTATGCCATCGATAAAGACAATGACAAAATGGTACAGATATGGCTTGCACACTCGGTTCATGAGGTCCATGAAAACCGCTGGTGCATTCATCAACCCGAAAGGCATCACCATGAATTTGTAATGCCCGTATCTGGTCTGAAACGCCGTCTTCGGTATGTATTCGTCTTGAACTCTGAGCGGATGATATCCAGACCGCAAGTAAATCTTCGAGAAGTACTGGGCTCCTTGTAGTTGGTCAAAAAAATCGTCAATCCTCGGCAATGGATACTGATTCTTGATGGTTAGCTTGTTCAGCTCGCGGTAGTCTATGCATATTCGAAACGATCCGTCTTTCTTCTTCACGAACAAGACCAGAGCTCCCAAAGGCGAGTAGCTCGGTCTGATGAAACCTTTGGCAAGTAGCTCCTGTAACTGGTTTGACAATTCCTGCATCTCTGAAGGTGCTAACCTGTAAGGAGATTTAGCAACAGGAGTTGCTCCAGGAAATAAGTCAATACGAAACTCTACCGGTCGCACGGGTGGCAAACCTGGTAGGTCTTCAGGAAATACTTCCGGATACTCTTTCACTACTGGTACGTTTTGAATCGTTTTCTTGTCCTTCTCCTTTTCCACCACGTGAGCCAGGAAAGCTATGCATTGCTTCTGTAGACACTTACGCGCCTTTATGCAGTAGATAATTTTGATACTTCGTTTTGCTTGATCTCCTTTGACTTCCAACACACGATCATCCATTAATGAAACTCGAAGTAGCTTTTCAGAACAGATGACTTCCACTCGATTAGAAGAAAGTCAATCCATTCCAACAATGATGTCAAAACTGCCCAACTCCATCGGTATCAAATCAATGGTGAATGTATGACCATTAAGTGTCAATGGGCAATTCCTATATACTGTACTAATTGTGATCTGTTTCCCGTTAGCTACTTCTATAATGTAAGGGGAATCTAACTGTTCCTCTATAGACTCTAGTTGGCATGCAAAATCGATAGAGATAAAACTCTGATCCGCACCAGTGTCAAATAAAACAGATGCATAAAAGTCATGTAAGAGAAATGTACTGGTGACCACATTCGGGTCTTGGCGTGCAGCTGGTGCTCCGATAGCAAAGGCTCTTCCACGGGGTGCTTGAATTGCCTGTTGTGCCTTCTTCGGGCAGTTCATTGCAAAGTGGCCAATGTCACCACAGTTTTAGCATCCACTGTTGTTCTGGTTGTTGGGTGGAGGGAGAGCTAAAGCAACATTGTTGACTGCTTGGTTAGGTGTCATCCGGCAGTGTTGGACCCAATGGCCCTTTCGTCCGCATCCCGTGCATTGCTTGCAGGGAGTGTTAGCAGCATGATGGTATTGACACTTGGCACACATAGGATATGTACTTGTGTAGGGTCTTCTGTTAGGGTTTTGTGGTGCAGCTGCTACTTGTTGGAGAGGTGTGGCCATAGTGTAGTTCTTGATGACCTTCTGTTTCTTTTTCTAGTGATGGTGGGGTTTCTTTCAAGACTCTTCTTTGCGTTTGCCGGAGTCAGCCTCTTTCTTTAAAGTTCCAGAGGCTACCGTCAGGTCAGTAAGTTTTCCCGATAGACTAACAGCTGACTCCACTGTGACAGGATTTGCAGCAACCACTAATCCTTGTATACAAGCAGGTAGCCCGCATACGTACCTGTCAATCCGTTTTTCCAGATTCGGTACCATGTCTGGCACCAAAGCAACTAACTCATGGTAACGGGTGGTGTATCCCATGTGATCTGCCCCTTTCATCATATGGTTAGAAAATTCAACCTCCAATCTCTGCAGCTCGTTCTTGGGGCAGAATTCTGTTCTCAGCAGGTTCTTGAAGTCTTCCCAAGTCATTGACATAGCTCTTCTCTTCCCCTTGCATTGATTTGGCCGTTCCGCCAGGTCAAGGCTCGCTTGTTGAATGTTCCAACAGAGTAGCGAACCTTGTGGCGCTCTAGACAACTGCAGAGGTCCAGAGTTGTCTCAATCTTTTCAATCCATTGGATCAAACCAACGACCCCTTCATTCCCACTAAAACTAAGCGGCTTACATCCTACAAACGAATTGTAGAAGTAATGAGATGTACCTCCAGTATTCCCAATGGCTTCTCCAGACGAATTACCAGTGTTGGTGTTGTCATTTCGGAGAAGGTTGAGCATCTCTGGGATCACTTCCTTCAGCTGGTTAGTCAAGCTGACTACTCAGTAGTGTCTCTAGGGCGATGGTAGCAGGATCCAGTATCTGAGTAGTGCTCGGGCCTAGCGGTGGGTTAAGTGGAGGAGGAGGAGGCGGTGGAGGAGGTGGAAGTGGTGAGTCAGCCGGTGATGGTGTTCAGGAGTGTGGAGCCAAATCGTACGATGGTGGTGCAAAGGAGGTTGTCTTCGGGGCAGCATTCTGATCATAACCAATAAAATTATCAACTAGTGTAGTGATCGAATGCTAAAGACATAATGCAAATAAAGTCTTAAGTCCTATGTTCTCTACATGCAGGGTCCCTAGGTTATAGTCTAGGCCAAACCATTTAAATAAGTGACCTATATTTCTATATACCCATGGCTCTGATACCAATCTGTTACACCCCGAGCCGGCGGGGTTGGATCGGATTCCCCGTCGGGCAGAAAGTTCCCGGGGCGCGATATCGTGAATGATAATCGTGATGATCAGATTGTTTACATTGCACATGATATAAATGAGAAATGCTAAATAGAATAGAATTACAATGTTAAATTACAGCAGTATCGTTCATAATTTAACAATGTAAATCTACCATCAATATCATAAATTTTCTATCTTGTATATGCACAAGATATACAAAATATATTGTTTAATGAAGTTCCAAAAGTTTACAGGTCCAAAAATACTAGGTCCTCTATCTGCAGTCCTAGTCCAAAATCAATAACTTCTTAACTGACCTGTTCGTCACCTGAGAAGTCATGCAAAAAGATCAAGTCAACATATGGTTGGTGAGTTCATATAGGTTAGTATTTCAAAATAGCTTTGTAAACCGTTTTTAGGTAAAGACCCTAACCTCATTAACTTCACCTGTAATATCCAGTTCAGTATGCTTATATATAGGGCATACGAAAGGGTCGAGACTACAACCCGCCCAAACGCCATCCCACCACATACTAAACCACATATGACATTGTTGTTAATGATAATTAAGCATTTTTACCTATCATTCATTTCCATTCCACTATAGTTCTACATACACACAAAACATTTGTTAAACTCCCGGGTATCAACCTTAATCTCATTAGCATCACCTGCAATATGCAATTCGGTACGCTTATGTATAGGGCATACGAAAGGGTCGAGCCTACAACCCACCCAGACGCCATCCCACCACATACTAAACCACACATGACATTGTTGTTAATGATAATTAAGCATTTTTACCCCCATCCTTAGCTCACTAGTTCTTCAGTTCATTGTTCCTGTAAATACAACAAGTTGGGAATCTCTATTGACTCCTTAAGTTCATCACACAATTATGATCAACCACAACATTTGTAGAAACAATTAAATAAATGCTTAATTAAATAAATAAATAAATAAACATTTAATAAAATCTAAGACCTAATGATTGGGCCTTGGTCAACTCGAGTAGACTAATCTAGCAATCTAGGTTCTTAGTAGTGGACGAAATATGTAAATATCATCAAACATGTGACCTATAATCAATCAGTCTAGCTAGGACATCTTTTGATGTATAGAATTTTATAGTTCGTCTAGATCGTCCATGTTCGTTCTTGTTCGTATAGATCGTTAGTTCTTTGGCACATGCTATCTTTGAATATTTCCCAGACATTCCTCTGAAAATAGGTCGTTGTATATAGTTCTTTGTAATAGATCTTTAGTTCTTTGAAATCACACCACTGAAAATAGTTCTTTGTTTTAGATCGTTAGTTCTTTGAAAACATACCACTGATAATAGTTCTTTATTTTAGATCGTTAGTTCTTTGAAAACAGTTCTTTAATTTGAAGAGTTATTTACTCATGAAGAATAGATAACTTGTTTTAAATCCAATAAACAGTTTACCTAGACAAAAGTCTAGAATAACAGTTATACATGTAAAACATATACTAAGTAAAAGCATTTACGTAAGACAATTTAAATAAACAGTTTACGCATGCTTCTTAGCCCCGCGTTTGTAAAACAAAAACGTTTCGAAAAGGGGTAATGAACTCACCTGTGTTGCTGTGTAAATAATCTATCACAAAATGCGCGCTCGTTGTTGTAGCTTAGGTTTCTTCAGTTCCTGAGTTGTTCTAAGAGAATTCAAATACTATAAGTATAAATATTAATCGTCGTACCTAAGGTTTGGTCTCGGTGTGCGACTAAGTGTCCTATGTTACTAATGTGCATCTATGATTTCATCTAACTAGTCTAGTTCAATTACCCATTTGTCACCCTATCCCAAATCAGTTAGTCTTAACAAGTTTTAATTAACCTATTTTAATTAAGTTCATTTTAAGTTAAAACATTAATTTAGAAAATCATTTAATTCAAAATAACAAGTTCATAACCCATTTTCTTTTATCAAAATATCATTAACTTAGCTTAAATTAATCATTTAACATGTGATGGGCTTAGGATAAGCCCATTGGGCCCAACTCGACCCATTGCTAGTCTTTGATAGTCCAATGATTTTTAATCACTTTCTTTGAATAATCCAACATTGATAATTCAATCATCATGTTAATTATCAGTGTTAGGACTTTTCCTAAGATTAGTGTTAATAATTAAATGAATACTGCATCCTTCACGCCTTTGTTTTGATCCACATGAGCCCATATTAATTTCCCCAAATGTTAAATAATTTAGAAGCCCTTTATCATTAATTCCTGTCAAGGAGACCCCTAATTTGTCACCCCATGCTTAATTCATTGCCCATTCAAAGTTAACACTAGTTAGATAAAACCCTAATATGATTTCCCATGCACGCACAAGAAAATTTCCATTTTTTGCATGCACACACACACACACACACCTTCATAAGATTATTTCCCATACATAAGGCCCTAGAACCAACATTCCTTTTTCGTTAATAAATAGATTTAGTGTGCAGGGGATCAGCGAAACTATGGAAGTAGGTTCGGCTAGATCAAGATTCCAGCGCAACTCCTAGGTTCGTGGCTAGCCCACGAGTTTTAAGGGATCTAAGGTTCGGCTAGAACAAGCATCTCAGTGAGGTTCGCCTAGGGGTAGGTTCGTTCAAGGGGATGGTTCGCCGGACTCCGATGGTTCGGCTGACATGGTTCGTGGCTCCTAGCTGTCACAGGTTCGTCTCCCTTAGGGTTGTGACCATCAGGTTCGTGGCCTCACTGGTTCACCCATAGGTTTGTTTACATACAGGTTCGGCTGGATATTATGTTGGGAAAACGTAGGTTCGTGAAGACACAAGTTCGTAGTATGCAAAGGTTCGTGGGTGAAGACAGGTTCGGCCGAAAGATAGGTTCGTGAACCTGGGTTCGGCGACCTGCGCTCGTGACTACCACTCTTCATCGTCTTCTTCATCATCCTACCTGTTAAAACCCATTCCTAGAGCTCCCTAGACGTTCACAATAATTTATCTCAAGAGTTCTAAGTGTTTATAATCGGTCAGACAACAATCCCTTCAAGAGTCGTGACACACACAAAGAAAACCGAATATGAACCCAAATTTACCTCAAATTTGTTGGATGAAAGCTTAAACTCCTTGTACTTTCTTGATCTACGTGAAGAGAGGAACGTTTGGACACCAAGAACACTCGAATCCAAGGAGAAATGATCAAGAAATCTTAGTGAGAAGTTGGGATTTTAGAGAGAGAGGGCTAGAGAGAGTATGACGAAACTTTGTGAAGAAGATTAAGTTGGTGGTGGTTGGTGTGTCATTTATGACCACATTTAATGTTTCCAAAATACCCGGGTGTGTTCGGTCTCGTTCGGTTTCAAGTTAAATATCGGTTTCTCGTGGTTTTCGCCCCGAAACGACAAGGCTTATAGAATAAGATTTACAAATTTATTTTAGGTTGTGATTCCTAATAAATTAACTAATATCTTTTGTTTATTTTAATTTCTGAAAAAATTAATTTACAGTTTACAATCGAATCGTACGGTCGTAGCGCGTATTCGTTCGAATCGTCACTCGTACGAACACGACGATAACTATCCTTTTCAATGTTATCAGATATCATTCAGAACGTTAAACTTTCAGATTTATTCGTACAGATCGTCACCTATACGATAATCTGTCGATTTAGCATTCACGTAACGACATCCGCGTTGTTTCGTTTTATAAAGCCTCACATATGTTTATACATAATAAAATCCTAACACATAATCATATGATGGTTGTGTATTGTCAGATAATTATCTGACTGATGAACCATGTTTTCTGAGTTCTGTTTCTCAGAAATGATTCTGAATTCACTGTTTGATAACACAAATGATAACGATATATGATATGAACCTGACATGAATTTCAATATGTATAGTTTGTACCTGATTACTGTACATGTTACTGTTGAGATCACTGTTCCGGTGACGCTTCCGGCGCTGATGTTACACACTGTTACAAAAAATGTTCTCGATACTTTCAAACCATTGTAGCAAACCAGTGGCTTCCTTGGTTCCATTGAAAGTAATGGGTTTGCAAGAACTAAAATGTTTGAAGGTGGAGTTATGGTTACCACCATTTTCACAATGCCCATTTTGGCTCGCTACAGTGAGCTGAGTTACAAGTTTTGGTATAACAATAGCCATCTGTTGAGTTACAAGTTGTGCAAGCTCTTTGTTCGTTTTGCGATGACGAGTTTCATGATGGGAAGACATTCTATGGATATAAAACAAGGAAACAGTGGATATTTAGTTGTCAACGCAGTAATTTATAAGAATCATAAGATAATTTAGATAGGCCATATGGATTGTAACCAAGGTACAATTATGTGGACATTCAAAGTATTTCAAGTTTTATTTAACAATTGTGTGAGACAAGCTTTAGCCTATAAGTTACTACTCACATCGAGGGTTCTCAGGAAAGCGTAACAGATCCAACAGTTGGTTTGGATTTATGCGAAATGCTTTCCTAGACAAAAACCACAAGATACAGGTAATTGCCCTTCGAGGTTGCACGTGTCCACAATTATTTTTTAAAACTCGAAAACATTGACAAGATTTTCATTTGGGATTAGACTAGAAGTCTAAGAATGTTTTCAAAATCATGATTCTTTGATCGATGAAAGTTTCCTAATGATATATGGAGGGGAAAATAAGATCAAAAATAGAAATAAAAATGATGAACACATAAGTTCCGAGCTAACGTAGGATATAGTCTAGGCCATGTCTAACAACCTAATTCCCTATGACCATGGCTATGATACCAATTTGTCACACCACAACAGAAAACGAAATACGCCGGGGTGTGAACGTGACTTTCAATAGCTCTTGATGAACTAAAATGTTTCATAATTCATGCAACCAAATCAAAATGTCTTACAAGCCAATGCTCCCAAAGCTTTTCAAGGTGAAAGGAAGAGGCTGAGATGTGTTAACGTAGGTTTGGGAAGTTTTGTCGGAGATTTGGTGGAGAGGAAACTCAGATACTTCGAGGTTTGGAAAAAAGGATTGAAGTGTTGAGAGTGGGTGGTATTTATAGATTTTTAGAGTATGGGACATGTTGCGTACCTCCAAGGGGGGCTCCGGGCTTCTTGAGGTACCAAGACAGAAAAAATAGTTGAGTCCCGGGTTCTGGGTTCGTCGCGTACCACCAAGGGAATTCTAACCGTCGTGGTGTACCGTCACGTGATTTGGCTGAGTTCAAATTGTCCCTCTAGGCTCTTCGCATACCGCGACGAGTGACGCCAGGTGGGGTGGCGTAACACGATCAACTTGGTTTCCAGATTTTCGATTTCATGTATTCGGTTTTTCACATGTTCGATTCGTGTCGTGTTCGCTAAGTGTTTATCGCGTTGTTATTGCTCAGTGTTTGTTTGTCATAGCATGTAGTCACATACTCACATGTTCTTTTGTTTGAGTTGATTTTTTAGTTCACCAACGCTCGTGTAACAAGACTCGTGTTCAATTTATAATTCCTCGAATTACTAATTCGTGGTTGTTTGTGCTCGACTTTGTGAAATGTTTAACAGACTTGATTAACCCTAATCAATGTATAATGTACGATCCGATAGTTCCCTAAATCACTTATTTGTAAGTGTTTGTGTTGCAATTTACCTGAATATGAATATGTTTAATGATTTTGTGATCGCTGCAATTCACCTGAAATTGTCAGGTGTCATAGTATATATGCACACACTTGAGTATATCCATACACGTATACGCACTCACTTACATATATGCATACATATAATTATATATGCACATACTTACATGTGTCTATGAACATGCATACACATTTACTTGTTTGCGCACACATACATATACATGCACAACAGTTACACATATCCATACTAATACACATGCACATGCACAAATACACAAACATGCACACACTTGCACGTATTTATAGACATACATACTCATATAGACATACACACACACACACTTATATGTATCCATATACAAACACATAGTGCAACACCTCACCAAGATTAGAACTTACATGTCATTATAAAAATAAGACAATTTAAGAAAGTTTAAACTCCAAAAAGTCACATTTATTATAATAAAAAAAGTCTTAAAGTAATTTATAAATAACATTATTTAAACTTAAACTCATATAAGTATCTTAGTTACTTTCCTCACTTGCTACCTTAATTTTCTAAAGTTTCCTATCGAGAAAATAAAGAAAACAACAAGAAGAAATATGGATAAGCCGGAAATTGGATATTGATGGAAGGAACTATAGTACTTGATAATGAAATTTAGCAAATGGTATTGACTTGACAATGACAACGGAAAATTTGGCAATATCTCATTATAATATACTAATATTTGAACAAAAAAAATATGAAAGTTGAAATTAAACTTCTACTGGTTATAGCATATTTGAAAACTATAAAAAACATGTTATGCCACATCATAATGCACCTGTAGATGAAACTCAAACATATAAAAAAAGAGAGAGATACAATTCAACTATTCTCATATACAAATCACTTCAAGATTCAACTATCCCAAAAATTACGAAATTAAAATTACTAGGGAGGCCTCCTAAATATAATAATGATAAATGACGAGTACACTCTCTAAGTACAAGTTGGGGAAGTCGTGTATTCAACTAACGATCACTCATGGTTAAACATCATTGGTGTCGCAATAGAGGGTTATGGTCTTCATCATAGGCAAGGGTATGCTTCGATACAAAGGACAATATATCCAAAATCCAAGGGGTAGATTAGCTACCAAATGTATAACTGAAACATGAAGGGTAACCCAAAATATATTCAATTACTTGATGGCTCCTGCACTTAGAGTATAAGTATAAGAAATATATTGAATACAATATATTTCAAGAAAAAACTCTATAATCTTGGTATATGCAATTATATTAGACGAGATAAGCATCATGTCCAAAAAGTTATAAGGGCATACTAGATGCCCGAAAGCCCAATCATGTAGATCAATGAAGTATAATTCATTAAAAAGATATAAAGGCATACAAGATGTCCGAATGCCCATTCATGTCCTTTAGAAGAACATCGAAAGGTCTCCAAGCCAACTAGACCTCCCAACGTTCTTCTTAAGATCTAGTTTGGAGATTGTTCAACAGCTTCCAATACAAAGACTTCTGAATACTTTCAACTACTGATGCTACATTCCATTAGAAAAAATATTCTGAGTTGCTTTCTACACTTAGAACAAGATAAGAAGATATTGTTGAGTTAGTCAGTAATAAGGTACAAGTATCAAATCGGTAGAAGATACTCTGAAGACATCATCATTAATGTCTTTTGTAGCCTTGGTAATTAATGTAAAAGTCAATAAAGTGATTTCTATTAATTTTAGTTAATATATCTTGACATGTCAACTCATAATAGAATGCCTAGAACTAGTTTTAGTTTGTTTCTAGTGTTTTGTCCAGCTTAGTATCCTTACGAGAATACAACTGTAGCTTGTAGTATATAACATTTCCCTTGCAACCCGAGTATATAACATTTCACTTGTAACCCAAAAGAGTACTAAATTTTGTTAAAAGTCTTATACACCTTGCTTGTGAAACAAATATATAATTGAGCTTGAAATATTTTCCGGTGTTAGTCTTCTTTATCTTTGCTACTGTGTTTGAGATAAGATTGATAGAGTATTCCACATTTAACAAATCAATAAAAGAAATCTTATTAAGTGTTGAGAAAATTGCACAACCTAATCCAACAAAATTGGCTATTGGATCATCCCAATTTCTAACACATATTACATCTGTAATCCAAATAAATTAGTTTCATTTTATAATACCTCACAATCATTTCATTTTAGAATTAGTCTCTACTTTTTTTTAGAATATTAATTTATTTCCGATCTCCAAAAAAATATAAATAAGATTTCTTATAGTTTATTCATAATAATTGATCTTGCTACTTGCAATCCAACATCATGCTTACTAAATTTTTTTAATGAAAATAAATGATATTGACACTAATTACAATTAAATGATTAAAATTATAGATTTAATATACGCATTTCATACCCAATATTAAAGTTCCTTTAGAAGTTTTAATATTGAAGTAATTAACTGCACTTTTAAATAATCATTTTTCACAAAAAATTAAGAAATATACATTTATTTATATAATTTTACTTTTAACGTATTCTATTTCTACGAATTGAACTCAACCAATACCGTAATATCATATTTATAAAAAATTAACGTTCATAAATATGAAATATTTATTTATTAATTATTATTATTATTAATTTTATTTTTGTTTGTATTATTTTCTTAACAGGAATATCAACTGTAAGAACCGTTAAGGCTGATGTGCACCAAACCATCTCTGGATCAAGTCTTGGACTTTCGGAACACTTACAACCACTGAAGGATAATTCTCTGCCACTGAAAGCTTCTGGATTCCTCTTCAGTACTTAGATGTTCAAATCGATCAGTGCTTCTGATCATCAGTGGTTCCCAAGACAAAGACTTCCAAAGACTTTCTTCCTGACAAAGATTCTCGATACTTATGAAAATAATCAGAGCTGCTTCCTCACAGTCAGACCAACAGAGAAGACATTCCGATGTTAATCAACAACAAAGAAGACTTGTCAGGACTAAAAAGATACTCAGCAGTTAACGCGTTTTATTGTTTAGGTATTTATTGTAAAAGTCAATGGAGTCTCTTGTATTAATTGTAAGTAATGGAGTTTCCTGTAGGTCTTAGTATATAATCCTTCACTTGTTAGTTAGAAAAACACGAGTAAGTTCTTGAGCTAAGTATTGTAAGCTTAACAGTTGAATGCAATATACTTTGACCTTGAATTTATAATTGCTTTCTGTATTTTTTTCAATTTGTTTTGCAAATCAAGTTGATAGAATTTCCGCATCTATAAACTTTGTCGAAGATAACTTGTGAAAGTGTTGTGTAAGTTACATAGGAAAGGGTATGCTCCGATACAAAGGACAATATATCCAAAATCCAAGGGGTAGATTAGCTACCAAATGTATAACTGAAACATGAAGGGTAGCCCAAAATACATTCAATTATTTTTTGGCTCCTGCACTTAGAGTATAAGTATAAGAAATATATTGAATACTATATATTTCAAGAAAAAACTCTATAATCTTGGTATATTCAATTATATTAGATGAGATAAGCATCATGTCCAGAAAGTTATAAGGGCATACTAGATGCCCGAAAGCCCAATCATGTAGATCAATGAAGTATAATTCATTAAAAAGATATAAAGGCATTCAAGATGTCCGAATGCCCATTCATGTCCTTTAGAAGAAAATCGAAAGGTCTCCAATCCAACTAGACCTCCGATATTGTACCAACGTTCTTCTTAAGATCTAGTTTGGAGATTGTTCAACAGCTTCCAATACAAAGACTTCTGAATACTTTCAACTACTGATGCTACATTCCATTAGAAAAAAATATTCTGAGTTGCTTTCTACACTCATAACAAGATAAGAAGATATTGTTGAGTTAGTCAGTAATAAGGTACAAATATCAAATCGGTAGAAGATACTCTCAAGACATCATCATTAATGTCCTTTGTAGCCTTGGTAATTAATGTAAAAGTCAATGGAGTGATTTCTATTAATTGTAGTTAATATATCTTGACATGTCAACTCATAATAGAATGCTAGAACTAGTTTTAGTTTGTTTCTAGTGTTTTGTCCAGCTTATTATCCTTACGAGAATACAACTGTAGCTTGTAGTATATAACATTTCGCTTGCAACCCGAGTATATAACATTTCACTTGTAACCCAAAAGAGTACTAAATTTTGTTAAAAGTCTTGTACACCTTGCTAGTGAAACAAATATATAATTGAGCTTGAAATATTTTCCGGTGTTAATCTTCTTTATCTTTGCTAGTGTGTTTGAGATAAGATTGATAGAGTATTCCACATTTAACAAATCAATAAAAGAAATCTTATTAAGTGTTGAGAAAATTGCACAACCTAATCCAACAAAATTGGCTATTAGATCATCGCAATTTCTAACACATATTACATCTGTAATCCAAATAAATTAGTTTCATTTTATAATACCTCATAATCATTTCGTTTTAGAATTAGTCTCTACTTTTTTTTAGAATATTAATTTCTTTCCGATCGCCAAAAAAGTATAAATAAGATTTCTTATAGTTTATTCATAATAATTGATCTTGCTACTTGCAATCCAACATCATGCTTACTAAATTTTTTTAATGAAAATAAATGATATTGACACTAATTACAATTAAATGATTAAAATTATAGATTTAATTTACGCATTTCATACCCAATACTAAAGTTCCTTTAGATGTTTTAATATTGAAGTTATTAACTGCACTTTTAAATAATCATTTTTCACAAAAAATTAAGAAATATACATTTATTTATATAATTTTACTTTTAACGTATTCTATTTCTACGAATTGAACTCAACCAATACCGTAATATCATATTTATAAAAAATTTACTTTCATAAATATGAAATATTTATTTATTAATTATTATTATTATTAATTTTATTTTTGTTTGTATTATTTTCTTAACAGGAATATCAACTGTAAGAACCATTAAGGCTGATGTGCACCAAACCATCTCTGGATCAAGTCTTGGACTTTCGGAAGACTTACAACCACTGAAGGATAATTCTCTGCCACTGAAAGCTTCCGGATCCCTTTTTAGTACTTAGATGTTCAAATCGATCAGTGCTTTAGATCGATTATCAGTGCTTCTGATCATCAGTGGTTCCCAAGACAAAGACTTCCAAAGACTTTCTTCCTGACAAAGATTCTCGATACTTATGAAAATAATCAGAGCTGCTTTCTCACACTCAGACCAACAGAGAAGACATTCCGATGTTAATCAACAACAAAGAAGAATTGTCAGGACTAGAAAGATACTCAGCAGTTAACGTGTTTTATTGTTTAGGTATTTATTGTAAAAGTCAATGGAGTCTCTTGTATTAATTGTAATTAATGGAGTCTCCTGTAGGTGTTATTATATAATCCTTCACTTGTTAGTTAGAAACACACGAGTAAGTTCTTGAGCTAAGTATTGTAAGCTTAACAGTTGAATGCAATATACTTTGACCTTGAATTTATAATTGGTTTCTGTATTATTTTTCAATTTGTTTTGCAAATCAAGTTGATAGAATTTCCGCATCTATAAACTTTGTAGAAGATGACTTGTGAAAGTGTTGTGTATGTTACATAACCCGATTAAACAAGTGGTATGAGAGCTTTGGCTCTCTAACTTAAGCAACTAACCTTTCTTAAGTTACCAGTTGTTTAACTTCTATTACTCTTTGTTTTTCAAGCTACCTCTAAGTCAAAATGACAACCATCAGCAAGCACGACACTAAGAATGGTACTCTCAACAAACCTCCCATGTTCACTCTGGATACTTATGATACATGGAAGGTTAGGATGGAGGGTTTCATCAGGAACCAGGACTTCAAACTCTGGAAGTGAGTTCTTGAGGGAACATTCATCCCTACCATTGCTGCTGCAGGTACTGGTGGAGCACCCATGCCAAAAGACCCAACTTTATACTCTGATGAGGATTACAAAATGATGGGGGTAGACTCTAAGGCATTGTGGCTGATTTAAATGGCAATCCCAAACTCTATCATACATGCATTCAAGAAATACAAATATGCCAAAGAGCTATGGAACTCTTTGCAACAGATGTATGAGGGGTCATATGATCTGAAGGAGAACAAGAAGGATATGCTGAAGCAAAAGGTTGAGAAATTTTTCCAAGAGAACAACGAGAAGATGGCTTCTCAGTGTTTGAGGTATGTCCAATTAGTTGATGAGTTGACTGCTGCATGAGTGAAGATAGAAAATCAGGATGTCATCAGAAAGTTTCTAAGATCACTTCCACACGCCTGGAATATCTATTCTATTGCTATTCGTAGAACAGAAAATCTTAGAACCCTGAAGCTGGGAGAGTTATTTGGTATACTTAGTGCCTACCAAATGGAAATTGACGCCCTAGAACCTAAACCTACCTTTGTTCCCTCAGGTTCAGCCACGTTGTATGCTCCTATCCATAATCCTCCCTTTCAAAATTATCAACCAATATACCATTCAAACTCCACACCCATTGTCACCTTTCCAGAAACCTAACTCCTTCAACTTCCCATTCAAACCCATTTGCAAGCTCCACTCCACTGCTCACCTCAAGCCAGGGAGCATTCATGGCCAAAGAGACCAATTATTTTCATATGTGTCAGGAGGATTTAGATGGAATTCTTGTTGATGATCTTGAAGAAATGGACATCAACTATCAAATGGCCATGATTTCCTACAGAGCACAAAAGTTCTATCAGAGAACTGGAAGACAGTTCAGGAAGCATAATATGAAAACTGGGTTTGGGCTAGACAAGTCTAAACTCAAATGTTTTAACTGTCAACAGCTGGGGCACTTTGCAAGGGAGTGCAAGTCTCCAAGTTCTCAGCCATCAACTTCTAGTCAGCCAAACCACAAAGCATCATGCTCCTCCAATAGTGAAAACATTGCAGAACAACACGACTTTTCATGTTGGAGTTTTCAAGTGAAGGATGCATCCATCTCAAATAATGCATTGATGGCCAATGAATTCACTTCTTCATTCAAGGTAACTAATGATATGTGTACCCCTGAGTGTTTAGAAAAGTTAAATACTTACAAACGTTTTAATGCTCAAGTATGTAATGAGCTTGAGTCAATACAAGTTCTTAAGGAAAATTTCTTTAAAGCTGAATGAAATTACAAAGAAAAGATTGAGGAGTTAGAAAAGACTATCTCCAGTTTAAAACACGAGGACACAAATAAACAGGGTCAAATAAACAATCTTTTAGAAAAGCTAACAACAGCCAAAACTGAACTTGTATTAGCTGAAGCTTATAAAGACAAGTTTCTCAGTTAAGGTGAGAAGTTTGAGAAACTTCTCAAAATGACTAAAATACCTGTGCTGGTCAAGAAAAATGGTACTGGGGTGGGTTATAACAAAATGGAACCTCCATCTGCCTACACTCCAATGGTGGAGAATCGATGCAAACCAGAAGCTAGCCGTGTGTATGATGAAATTTTGGATATGCGCAAAATTCAACAAGAAAATAATTTGCCTGAATCTAGCCCGACTCAATCATCTTATACATCTGAAGATGACATTCCTAAAAATTTTGAAAAATTAAAAACAACATCTAAAAAAAGAAAAACAAGAAAAACACACCATCTTTTGTGAAGGCTAAATACGTACAAACAGGGAGTACATCTTCAGATGACTATGTCACTTGTCCATCTGACAAGTCGAAAAGGGCTAGATAAAAAGATAGAAAGGCCATTGTATCCAAGGTTCAGGTAAACCATCCAAACAAAAGTCCGATTGGAACTCCCAAGTCAGAACAATCAGGTTCTGTGAATCACAGCTTAGCTTCCTCCAAAAGAGAGAAGCTTCAGAAATCCTTCAGTGTTCAGACCATGTGTCTGACGTGTGGTGATACAAGTCATTTTGCTGCCGATTGCTTCTTCAATCCTAAAAGCAGAACTCTTTCAAGATCAATAATAAACAGCCGGAAATTGTGGAGGAAATCATCTTTTTCTTCGGAAGAAAAATATGCTTTCGAAAGAAAAAGATCACTCAAGCAGCACAAGAAGCAATCAGAAGCAGGCACTTCCGACAAGATGAGGAGAAAGAACAGGAAATCTTCCGAAGCAAAAGGAACACCGGAAGCACATGTTAAAAGTGCTTTCGACAACACTTATAAGTCTCATAACTTCGGAAGAAGAAAGGCAGAAGAAAAACCCCACCTCAAGACAAAATCCAAACTGTCGGAAGAGAAGGAAAAAGTTGCTTCCGATGGCAGTCAAAACAAGAAAATTCCTTCTACAGCTCCAAAAGTCAAGAAAGTCTGGAGGAAGAAGGAAACCTCTGAACCAACAGTTCAACTAATTGATCCATCAGCTTGCTCATCATCTGATCCACCAAAGATTATATCAAAGAAATTTTCGTATAATGATGCTAATGGAAAACCCAAGACCACATGGGCTTGGATTCCCATCAGGAACTAATTCACTTCTAGTCATGTGCGTGGACAACGAGATTCAAAAGGCAACTTGTGGATTGTTGACAGTGGTTGTTCCAGGCACATGACAGACATCAAGACCCACCTACACAAATATGAACCATTCTTTGGAGGGTCTGTTGCATTTGGAAGTGATCCAGTGGGCGGATATATCACAGGTAGAGGCACAATATCAAATGGTAAGGTAAGCTTTGAGAATGTGCATTATGTGAAAGAATTGAATTATAATTTGCTGAGTGTATCACAGGTATGTGACCAAAAGCATAACATGTTGTTTACTGAGCATGAATGTATTGTCCTGAAACCAGGATTTGTTGTTCCAAATGACCAAATTCTGCTCAGAGCTCCTAGAAGAAACAACATGTATGTGTTGGACATGAGCACAGCTACACCACTCAACAATATAAACTGCTTTATCTCAAAAGCTTCACTTGATAAATCATCTCTTTGGTATAGGAGACTTTGTCATGTAAATCTGAAAAAATAACTTAGTTACAGGTTTACCAACAAAAGAATTCATCTGTGTTGATAAATGTGTTGCCTGCCTAAAAGGGAAGCAACACAAATCATCTCATCATGCCAAAGAGATACATTTAATAACAACAGTCCAACATCTGCTACACATGGACTTGTTTGGCCCTATAAGTGTGAAAAGCCTAGGTAGAAAGTCATACTGCTTGGTGGTCACTAATGATTTATCTGGGTATACCTAGGTATTCTTCTTAAGTACCAAGGATGAAACTGCTGAGATCTTGAAATCATTTATCCTCAAGGTTGAGAATGAAAGTGACCGTCATGTAAAAATCATAAGGTCTGATAAAGGAACAGAATTCAAAAACCATACTTTAAACTCCTTTTGTGAATCTAAGGGTATTACAAGACAATTCAGTGCTCCTAGGACTCCACAACAAAATGGTGTTGCTGAGAGAAGGAATAGGACACTGATTGAGGCTTCTAGGACCATGTTGTCTGATGCCAAGCTTCCAATAACTTTTGGGTAGAAGTAGTCAATACAGCCTATTATTTCCAAAATAGAATATTGGTAGTTAAGTCACATGGTATGACTCCTTATGAAATTAACATAAGAGAAAACCATTCATTGGGTTCCTCAAACCATTTGGGTGTCAATGCACCATCTTGAATACCATAGATTATCTAGCCAAGTTTGCTGATAAATCAGCAGAGGGCTACTTTGTTGGGTACTCTTCACAGGCTAAGGCATATAGAGTATGCATCAAAGATTCCAGGATTATTGAAGAGTCTGCAAATGTTCAATTTAATGAGCATACTATCAATAAACATGGAATAGGCCCTGATTGGCTGTTTGATCTTGATAAATTCACATCTGCATTTAATCATTTGAAAGAGTATGTTCCAGAACCACAAACAAGTTCCAATGACTACACTCAGCATGCAAGAGAAGAAGATTTTCGGGTTGAACTGCCAATAGCTTCAAGACAAACTTTGGCAGAATCCACATCAACACATCAAGCAGTCTCACATTCTGAGACAACCAACACCTCTCAGGATGCTCCTCTAAGTGACTCTACATCTACTCCACAGAGTCAAGAAGAAGTTGGGAGTCCTTCTGTCGAACCAAACTCCCTGAGAACCTCTCTTCCCAGAGAAAATCAACCCACAACAGTCCAACATCAGAGACTCCAGGATCTACCAGAAATCCAGCTTGAGTTTGTACGTCCAAACCTTGAGACAAGCAACTTGGATTTTAGTTCCCAGCTGGATGTGATTCCAAGAACTCGCATTAATAATACTCATCCAACTGAGAATATCATTGGGATTGTTGAAGATGGAGTAAGAACAAGGAGTTCCATGCATGAAGCAAACATTTGTTTGTTTTCCTGCTTTCTATCCCAGATCAAACCAAAGAAAGTGGCTGAGGCACTAAAAGA
The DNA here is from genome assembly GCA_009363875.1 of Mikania micrantha. Classification (NCBI taxonomy): domain Eukaryota; kingdom Viridiplantae; phylum Streptophyta; class Magnoliopsida; order Asterales; family Asteraceae; genus Mikania; species Mikania micrantha. Next base: position 53,918,824 of record CM018691.1, on the reverse strand, counting down.
CAGTAGCTGGGTGGAAGCAATGCAGGAGGAACTTCTCCACTTTGAAAGTCAATGTGTGTGGAAAGTTTGCCCTTTACCTAAGGGAAAACATGCAATCGGAACCAAGTGTTTGTTCCGAAACAAGAAAGATGATAAGGGTGTAGTTATAAAGAACAAAACAAGATTAGTGGTGCAGGGATACACCCAAGAATAGGGAATTGATTATGATGAAGTCTTTGCTCCAGTTGCCAGAATTGAAGCCATCAGAATTTTTCTAGCCTTTGCAACTGCCCAAAACTTCAAAGTATTTCAGATGGATGTCAAGAGTGCCTTCCTCTATGGCAAAATCAATGAGGAAGTCTATGTTTGTCAACCACCTGGATTTGAGTATCCAAAGTTTCCTAACCATGTTTGCAAGCTTGATAAAGCTCTATATGGGCTGCATCTGGCTCCTACAAAATGGTATGAAACTTTGTCCTCTTTCCTGCTGTCAAACAACTTCAAAAGAGGAACAATTGACAAGACTTTATTTTTCAAGAAATCTAATCAACATATCATGCTTGTCGGGATATATGTTGATGATATTATCTTTGGTTCTTCTGATGAAACACTCTGCAAAGAGTTTGAAGCACTAATGAAATCCAAATTTGAAATGAGTTCAATGGGAGAACTCACTTTCTTTCTTGGATTGCAAGTGAAGCAAAATCCTACATGGATTTTTATTAATCAATCAAAGTATGTCAAGGATATTCTTGAAAGGTTTAACTTCACCGATTGTAAAACTCTTGGTACCCCTATGTCCAAAACAACATCTTTAGGCCCTAATCTTGTGTGCAAGATTTTAGGCCAACCCTAAACGTTCACATATGCTTGCTATGAAAAGAATATTTAGATCTCAAAGGAGCACCAAGATTAGGACTATGGTACCCTAGGAATGCCGACTTTTAGTTCATGGCCTACACTGACAGTGATTACGGAGGTTGCAACATCTGCAAAAAGTCCATATCTGGAGGATGCCAGTTTCTTGGATCCAGAATAGTGTCATGACAATGTAAGAAGCAATCATGTGTCTCAACTTCTACTGTAGAAGCTGAATACATTGCTGCCTCCAGTTGTTATGCACAAGTACTCTGGATTCAAAATAAAATGAATGATTATGGAGTAGAGTTGTCTAATACTCCTATCCAGATTGACAACTCCAGTGCAATTTCCATAACCAATAATCCAGTTAAGCATTCCAAGACCAAGCACATTGACATCAGATATCATTTCATCAGAGCTTGTGCAGAAAAGAAGTTAATTCATCTAGTCAAAGTTTACACAGAACACAATCTGGCTGATCACTTCACCAAGGCTTTTGATGAAGAAGATTCCGGTACTTAATCACAGCTATTGGTATGATCAATTTTGAGTAAATGAGTTTATGTCAAGGGTTAAATGACCTGTCGGAAGATAAACTTAACTTATCTTTTGAGTAGTATTCACTCATCAGAAGAAATGTTAAGTCTTCCAACGTGTTATTTAATCCTTAATTCGAAAAAAGTCACACTTCTTAAGATATTTATTCTTATGAAAGTATTTACTTTCCGATATAAATCCTTTGCTTCCGAATACATTTTCCTTCTGATCACTCTTCTTCATCAGAAGCTCATGTCTTTCGAAGCATACATTTCTTTGATGCACAGGTTTATTTTCTTCCGATACTACACGACAAGCTTTTGGTGTTTTCTCAGAAGAATCTAATTCATCTTCTGAGATTCACTGTCCTACCCAGCTGTCACGGAAGCCCTTTCTCTCTTTTATATTTCCGGATCTCAAATATTTAATGTGTCGTTATATTAAATGCTGACATTCGAAGGTATAAAAGGTCTCCCACCCATTCAAATTCTCACTTCCTTCTTCTTCAATCAACAGTTTCTTTCTGAACCAAACCCTAACCGTCAATCTCAAAAATAGTTGTTCTTGCTTTCAAACCTACTCACAACCTTGTTGTCGAACTATCTGCTGATCACGATGCCAATTTTGCTTCGATCATCTCGTTTCTCCGTCGGAGCAGGTATTTATGCATTAACTATTAACCCCATGGTGTATGAATCTCTTCACCAGCAATTTTGGCGTTCGTGTTCTGTTGTTGATTCCCCAACTGGTAGACGTCTTTCAGCTATCATTGATGCTCATCCTATTTCCATTTCTGTGGAAACCGTCTGTAGACATCTTAATCTCAATGATGTTGAAGGAAGTGTTTCTTTCACAAGGGATGAGGTAGCAATGACCTTTAGGTCAATGGGGTACGAAGGTCCTCTTCCTTCAACTACCTATTTGAAGGGAAGAGTGTCCTATAATTACAAGTACCTCCTACATGTGTTTTTGCATTATCTGTCAAATAAAACCGGTGGTTGGGATCAAATTCCGTCTGACTTGGCCTCGGCTATTCACGGACTGATCTCTTATCAACTGTTTAATTTTTCATCTTTTGTCTTTAATAACTTGGTGGACAACGTGGTATCCCCAAAGAAATTATGTATGTATCCCAGATTTTTGCAACAAATTTTTAATGGTGAGTTGCTATCTTCTCTCTCACTAACTGGGAACATCTATAAAATGCCCTCAATTGCCACCAAGGTGTTTGTGAAACTTAAGAAGACGAGTGCTCAGTAATCTGAACTTTCACTACTCTTCTTCCATCCATGGAGCAACCTGCTCCTGAAGGTGACAGCTTTGTTCAACCACCAGATTCTGAACCCACACCTTCCACTCAAACAGCCCACTCCATTAAAGTCACCTAAAAATGCAAAAGACATCCTTAACAGTTATCTAGAACTGTTCACCCTCTTTCTTCCAAACCCAAAAAGAAAAAGGTTAAGAAATCTGGCAAGGGCCCAATTTTGCCTATGGTGCAAACCACACCTGCTGTTGTACCATTGGATCTTCCTCTAGATCCAGTGGCTACCCTTCACCAATCTACTAGCCCTCAGGATATGTCACCATACATACATGAGAATATCCAAAGGGATGCCACTGCTTAGGAGCCTACTTCTTCGAAAGTTGCTCCTCTAGTTTAGGGACTGTCTCCCAGGTCCCTAGAAGAGTATAACCCATCAATGCCCCCCACCCATACTTCTACCCTGGCTTAAGGACTCTCTGCAGTAGATCTGGATGATCCACTCTCTCCTACTTCCCAAACTTTACTAAGAGTGGTAACAGACCTACAAGCACGATTTCCTGACCCAGAGCCTTCTAATACAGAGTTTGACCCCAGAAGTACTGAAATGGTCAATACAGTGGAGGTTGCCACTACGGATGAACCTTCTTAGGTTCTTTAGGCCAGTAGTACAGGCCATAGGACCTCCTTTGTGGCAACTCCCATTGCTGATGACTTCTTTGAGGTCATTTTCAATGAAAGGAAGACAAGGCGCCAAGAAACCACATCTGGTGATGGAGGTGCAAGAGCTAGGCTTAAGACTCCATTGCCCTATGATTCCACTATGGTGGATGAGGGCAGAACTATCCAGGATTGAATGGTCACCATCTCCTCCTTACAAACCAGGGTAGCCCAATTGGAAGCTGAGGCTGCTGCCCTGAGGCTGCAGCCCTGAGGCTACAGGTCAAGGAAAAGGATGCTATCATCTTGGACCTCCAGCGCCGCCCCCAGTCATTCTTCAACCTTTTCATCCTGATCCTAACCAGGTGTCCTCTCTTTCCCTTGATGCTACCAAAAAGGGGGAGAAGGAACAACCTATGGGATCACCATCACCATTATCATGACCACCATCATCACCTATGAAACCCATCTCCAGCAAAAGGAGAAGAGGAAGCTGCTCCATTAGAAGAAGGAGAAGTGGAAGCTGCTCATGAATCCACTCCATTCCTAACCAACTTGGATAGGGAATGGGATGAGTTCTTGAGTACTTAATTTCATAAATCTAGCCCTTCCTCATCCTCCTCCTCTTCTGATGCTGCAGGGGAATCCTTGGAGAATTCCTCATCCTCCTCCTCTTCTAATGCTGCAGGGGAATCATTGGAAGATGAACAAAGACATGTATCCATGAAGCCCATATCCCATGATGAAACCCCAATGTCTCCTTCTGAGACTAGGTTCCCTTCTGGGACTACAATCCAGGTTATCATGGAGAACCCCAATCAAGCCACAACTGCTATCTCCATGGAACCTAAGTCTCCTCTTGAGACAACAGCCAATGAACACATGTCTCCTCTTGAGATAGTGGCTATTTATGATGATCTCTCTTCAGATCCTGAGCTCTCTGAAGACACCACTAAGGAACCATTAAATATGGTTGGTCAACTGGAGGAGGCAGTGAATGCTGAGGTTAACTCCGAAGCTGCAACTGTTTCTGAAGGCCCACCCAAACTTGTGGTATCCTCCTTAGATGAAATCATGGCCGACGAATCAGCTGGTGAGGCCACATGATCTATCTCCTCTAAGTCAAATGCAATGGATAAAGGTAAAAGGAAATTGACTCCAGAGGAGGAAGCTGGACAAGAAGAGAGAAGGCCATCACATAAGAAGGGCCGGGCAGATACCTCTATGGATGGAGACATTTTGAGACTTACTGGTCTCCTCCAGGAGAAGGGATATGATGTTGATGAAGTATTGTTCTGGTCGGTACCTGAGATGGCTGCTGAGCTGGACAAGGTGCAGCTGCAAGAACAAGTTGCTACTGAATCCAAAGCTACATCATCTTCCAAGAAGAAACAGAAGGAAGATGCCTATCGAGAGAGGTTGAAATCGTTTCTTTTGAACTACAACTTCTCAAAATGGCAACTTGCTCCTATGAAGTACTCCACCTTGGATTTACATGTAAGAGAAATCAAATCAAAATAGCCAAGGGAGAATTACCTTCAGTGGAGCAAATCCAGGCACAATAGGAGGCTTTAAAACTAGGTCTCCCGGGACTCTTCCAGGGAAGGTTCATTGAAAATCCTCTCTCTAAGGCAACATTCAATGAGAGTTCGGAAGACATGTATGACGCCTCAAAGAATGCACTCTTCCCTAAGCAAGAAACTCCCTCTCCACCATCCAATCCTTCGTATGATAACTTGCCCATTTCCTCTGTGACCAAAATCAAACGAAGTCAAACAAAACAACAAACCACTGATCTTGAGGAACAATCTAGGATGGACGGAGAAAAGGAAGCATTGGCTTCCACTGAAGCTGCAGTGGGTTCCGAGGAAGAGAAGTCTTCCACTGAAGCAAAAATGGCTTCAACAGAAGTTGGAAGAACTCCCACTGATGGTCAAATGGCTTCCACTGAATCTCAAATGGGTTCCACTGAAGCTCAACTGGCTTCCACTGAAGCTGAAATAACTTCCACTAAAGCAGCCGATTCCACTAGAGCAGAAGCAACTCCAGAAGCTGCTGATGATGAAGATGATAAAGAGAGCAGGAGGAACAAGAACAAGGAAGTAAATTCTCATGTCTAATATTTCCTTTTAAAATACGTGGTCCTTTCAGAAGAAGAAAGACTGCAGCAAGAAGAAGACATGATAAAACACCCATAAATGTGTACTTTCCCATTGTTTAATGGAGCTACTTATCCATGGAGAAGATGTTCGTGTTGAAATTCTGTGATGGAAACACAGTAAAATTCCAGGATTATCAGCTATGTGGTCTCCCTGCTCCAAACATCTTTGACCTAGCAAACCTTCCTTTACTCAATCCAGATAACAACTTTGAAGGAGGACTTTCTACAATACTTGTCCAGAGAAGAGCTAAAAATTTAATAAGTGAAGGACATAAGTTTTAGTAGCATCAGCCTAGGGGGAGACTGTAAGAACCATTAAGCCTGATGTTCACCAAAACATCTCTGGATCAAGTGTTGGACTTTCAGAAGACTTACAACCACTGAAGAATAATTCTCTTCCACTGAAAGCTTTCGGATCCCTCTTTAGTACTTAGAGGTTCAAATCGATCAGTGCTTCTGAGCGATTATTAGTGTTTCTGATCATCAGTGATTCCCAAGACAAAGACTTCAGAAGACTTTCTTCCTAACAAAGATTCTCGATACTTATGGAAATAATCAGAGCTGCTTTCTCACACTCAAACCAACAGAGAAGACATTTCGATGTTAATCAGCAACAAAGAAGAATTTTCAGGACTACAAAGATACTCAGCAGTTAATGCGTTTTGTTGTTTAGGTATTTATTGTAAAAGTCAATGAAGCCTCTTGTATAAATTGTAATTAATATGGCTTGGCCTGTCAAGACCATAACAGATACGAGATTTAGCATATGTTTGTTTCTAGTGTTTTGTCCAGCCGTGTATCCCTACGAGGATACATCTGTAGGTCTTAGTATATAATCCTTCACTTGTTAGTTAGAAAAACACGAGTGAGTGCTTGAGGTAAGTATTGTAAGCTTAACAGTTGAATGCAATATACTTTAACCTTGAATTTATAATTGCTTTCCGTATTTTGTTTCAATCTGTTTTGCAAATCAAGTTGATAGAATTTCCGCATCTATCAACTTTATAGAAGATAACTTGTGAAAATGTTGTGTAAGTTACATAACCCGATCCAACATCAACTATACACTTCTTAAAAAAATGCGTCCTTGATAATGATTATAATGAATTCTTGTCATTAAAAATATATAGAATAATGGGGTTAATAAATTATTGATCTGAATTCTAGCTTAAGAATCAAGTAGCTTTAGAACAATTCACGATACGAAGTGGGTGATATTGTATCCACTCAAAATAGGACATGGAGCACATTACGTACGTGTGATAATTGAGGTGGTAACACTAAACAATATGATATTACCTCAATTTTATCTATAATTTCAAATGATATGATATAAAAATTACTAAGTCTTCATACGATCCTAAACTAACAAACACCCCGACATTTGTACTAACATGGGAGTCTCAATAGACTTCTCCATGACTTCCTTCCAAAACATGGGAGCTCTAATGTTACGCTCTTATAGAAATTCAAAAGATTTCATGTCAATACTTGTTTAACAACTAACATTATTTGCAAACTCGTTGCAACATATATATAATCCTAATTACTAGTTCACTATTGTGCGCATGCTCTCAAGGATGTGTATTATTCTACAAGCCTATCTAAAATCAATAGGTGATCATCAAATCTTTTTCAGATACAATGGAAGATGTAGTGCCATGAAGTCGTGTAATCAACTAAAGAAATATATTTCCTAATTTATCAACCAAGAAATTATGTTGAATTGGAAGAAAATAAGCAAACATAACCCAACCCATGTTGTGTAATTTTTCTAGAACACTTTCGATTTGCTTATTACAAAACCCATTGAAATCTCATCCTATGTCCATATATTATATTTAAAGGTTGACGCAAACAACTGTCTCAAGTGTTCGATCTGCACTTTCTAACAAGTTAGACATCTACTCACATATTTAGCCACATGTTCTTTCATCCTAATCTACCAGAGGTGTTGACGAATATATTGATACATCTTCATAGATCTCGGGTAAATAGAGAATAGTGAGTTGTGTTCCTCTTTGGTTATCAAGAATATATAGCCATTTGCCACACAATGCAACTTCATGTTCATATATTCTGAACTCAGATTTTTTCCAATCCCTCTAATTTTATATCACCACCCGCAATTCACCATCTTTTTCTTAAGCATCTTTAATTCAGGCAATTAAATGAGTATATCTTAAATTTGGTGAGGTACCGGGCTAACTTGCCAATTTTTAAGGAAGATATGCAATAATCTTTCACTAAAGATACAAAGAGGATATCATCTCAGAGTTTTAACAACTAAGGGTTGGTGTCACACCCCGCCAAGGCAGAACACGTGAGGCGCAATAGTCATGGTTTCGCAGTCATTGTTTACATTGAACGACTTCTACATGCATTGATAATAAAGTTTTACTTCATGTCTTAAATTACAATAATCCAAAATATAACAAAACGAAGTTCTAAACATCCAAATTAGGATTTTTAATATTTTACAAACAAGCCCTAAGTCAATAGGATATGCAAGGAAAATCCCAAAAATATGCATGTGAATATGTTGTGACTTCAAGTAAATGATTCCCAAAATATGCTCCCATGCTTGCGTCAATTATCAAAGAAATACATGCTAAAATAGTCATAATAAAGATGGTGAGTTCACAGGTTTAAACACGTTAAAATATAATTGGTTCAGTTGATCACAAGGTTTTAAAGTGTGTATATTGCTCTAAAAAACAATATCATGTGTTGTGTATATTTGTTATTACCATGAGCTCCCATAACCGAACTCGGAATTATTAAATTGACACATTCAAAAGTTAGAGCATAATTTATGTATATTTATTATTACCATGAGCTCCCAAAGTGAATATTGTGCACCCAATTTGACCTACAATTAAAGTTAGAGCTAATAACCACAGGTGGAGGTTGTCACTCTTAAATAGTACTATTTCCAATAATTCATGTTTATCCATAATTAACGGTCGTAAAATGGGGGACACCATAAATGTGACTAATGTAATAATGCCTTAAAATAAAACCACTTGCATCAAGAAATGTCTACAAGCATGATTTCTCCCCATGTGAGTTAGTAAAGCATTGTAGAAATAGGGACCATGAAACTCACTACGTGTGTAGATCCTTAGTCTTGTGAGTGTGGTTAATGCTTGTGTTGTGTTCCTTACACTGTTCCTATAAAATTGTGGGTGTATGTTAAGTATACGGATTTTATTAAATTCTATGTTTTTGTGTCTTTGTTACGTGCCTCTGGTGTTCTTATATTGTTTGGTTTACTATAGAGAAATTGTATTTCATACTTAGACAACTTTTCATAATGTTTTTAGAAACTATTTATTTATTATTATTTTTGGAAATTTCAGTATTATAATGACGTACTTTTGAAAAATGTCTTTTTTTTGTTTATGAATATCCAACACTTGTGAAGTAACACTTTTCATCAATATAATTTCCAAATATCTCATTCATGTATATACATACAAGCTTGTATTTCTTTTTTCATGACAATTAATATAAATGTAGGACATGTAGGTTTACTTTTTAGGTTTTTGCTTTTGGATAGATTCAGTACCATATTTTTGGACTCACGTTTGACATAGCAAAAATTTATAAAAAATTTTGAAACTTCACATTCAGGTATTTTTATGTGTCCCGAAAAACTTTCGTTTAGAAAAGTTTTCGTCATTCGACATGAAAGTGGGACAAATCAGGCGTTTAAGTTGAAAGGTCAGAATATGTGCACTGAACTTGTAGTGACTGGTTGAGGTAACATTTCGTTGAGTTATATAGCTCATGTGTAGTTCTCAAAGATCTAATGCAAAGAAATTAATCATGGAGTTTGAGTATGCTCAGTTTAGAGTTGTTATGATCGAATTATGGGCCCTTAAATTCGACCCAAATTTGCATAGTTTTCACTTAAAGCTTCATATGACTTAATAATTCTTATTTATGATGAATGAGTGTAGGTATAACAATGGAATGAACTTACTTTAATCAAGAAAGGAGAAAATGTAGAAGACTAGAACTTCTTGTTGCGTCAGGGTTTTCGTCGGTTTATCGAATTAATGGTTCATTGAGAACTTCTTGGTGCTGCTCTTGGCCAGCTCTTTTAATGGTTTAGGGTTTAGGGTTGAGTGTTTAGGATTTAGGGTTTACATTTTAGGGGTTTAGGGTTTAGTAATGGAGATGTTGGAGATGATTTCACAGGGAAATAAAGGATGAAGAGTGTTTGTGGTGAGAGGTAGGTTTGGATATGAAACTTGACCTCTTATTGATGGCTTAACTTGTGAGCTTTGGTTCCATTTGAAGGGGACAAAATGGTGGGAGATGAGGGGACCAAATGATGGAGAGGGGAGGATATGATAGAATGGCTCTAGGTGGGTGGTAGGGTGGCTAGGTAAAGGTGACTAGAAGGGTTTTATTTATTTATATTTTTTTCCCTTTTCAATGTAAGAGTTTAATGTGTTCATGTGTGCATGTGTGTATAAGTTCAAGTGTACACTTACGTATAGGATTTTGGATAATGGTCTATAGGAGTGAGTAAAAATAAAATTAGATCTCCATGTGAAATCGTATAATCAGTTCTTCAATTTTTAAGATTTAATTGTTAACTAAATATATGATATTATTAGATATTTTTCTTGTTTTTACTTGTTGAATTTAAGCTGGTTAAGATTTAGTCTGTTGTTGGCAAATATAAAAAAAATTTGGTCGAGATAAAAACCTGAAAAATTGACGGATGTCATAGTTGGCTATAACATTAGCCTTCCAGCCTTCCTTGGATGCTACTTAATGTTTGCATCATAATTCTACAGTGATCAGTGAATACATCACAATATTTAACTTCCTTTTGGCAAAGATGCATTTCAAGCTATTGTGATCAGTGAATACATCACAAGTCTTCTCATAGAGTTGTGCCTCCAAATCATGAATGAGAAGACAACAACAAGCTCAAGTTCATGTGTTGGATAGTTATCTCATAAGGTTTCCATTGCCGATAGGAATAGGAGAAAACCTTACCTTGTGACACTAACACACACATCCAAGTTCTTTTATGGAAGCGTTGCTTTAAATTTAGTACCCACCATATGCCAGAAGAACGAGTAACAATCAAAGAATATATCGATCAATCCTCTCTTTAATTCTTCAAAGCATTTCTTATGTTCATCATTCCATGAGTAATTAACTCTTTTTCTTAATAATTATGTAAGGGGTAGAGTGATTAAGAATAAGTTAATTAACCGATAATAAAGGCCAAGGAGAGTAGCATCTTGTGTAAGATCAAGGTTGGAAGCATTGCTTTAAATTTAGCTTCCCCCTATTCTTGAAGGTAGAGTAACAATTAAAGAAGCTATCAATCCATGAGTATTACACTCATTTAGTTAATAATTGTGTAATGGGTAGAGTGATTGTAGAATAGGTTAATTTGCAGAGCGTAAAGGTCAGGAAGGTTAGCATCGCCTGTAAGAATCACGCAAAATTTATACAACGAAGAAGGGTAGCAATTAATGTCTAGTAGGGGCCTCCTAATGATCTAATTGAAAGTATACACTGAAGATGTATCGACGTTCATACATTGAAGAAATTGCATACTTGGTCATCATTGTTTGTATATTTTCCTTAATCCAAATAAAATATTTTCATCAAACAAAATTTTTCAATCATTTCAATTTTGATTTTTTTCTTTTATATGAGATTATCAATTCTTTCAAATAAAAAATACAATAGTAGTAGTAGTAATATGTTGTATAGTTTATTCATAATATACGATCTATTTGATTTATTAATAATCGTATGTCAATAGATTGATTTTGATATCTTTTTCTTATCATTCTTTTCCTTTTTACATATACAAGCCTAAATAAAACACGTGTCATCTTGTATTGTGAATAAATATTTATGTTTTTTCCTTCAAGTATTACCAAAAGTAAAATTTATCAATTCAAGTATTAGGATATATACCAAATAATCATTTGACTTATTTGATGGTTAGTAGTTAGTAGTCACATTTCAATGGATTGATGCCATGTGACATCATAGGCGAATCTTTGTTCAGACTAGGGGGCGACCGCCCCCCCTGTTTTTTCGTATAGTAGTGTATATTTCTCGATACGTAGTGTAAAATTTTTTAAAATCCTTTATTTCGCCCCCCTGAAAAAAAAATTATTTCGCCCCCTAATTTGTTGGTCAAGCTTCGCCAGTGACATCAACTTTTTTTTTTGCTCTACATATATAAGTGTTGAAGTTATGTGTGAAAGTTTCTATTGCATATAAATATTTTAATTCTTTTAAACTATTGATAAAAGTAAAAAACAAAATCATTAGAGTTTTCGTATATGTATCAAATAATACTTATGTTCTATCTTTGATTTTAATAAATCCGATTGAGTTGAGACTTAACACGTTGCGGCGTGCATGCGTTATTCAACATTTTCACTTGTAATCTTTGTTCGCTTTAGTGATATTGTTGCAACTTGCTTCACTTTTTTACATAGGACTTCAGGTACTGGATTAACAATATTCTTCAACACACTTTACTTTTGTACATAAATTGTCAATGTTTTTACTATAACATGTTGGCTCACATTCAATAATTTAAGTTATAATTGAATGGGTTTGAGTATTTTGGGATACAACGGGCGTTTTCTAATTCTAGTTGTATATATAATTTCCACTTTTCATAGCTAATATTAAAGCTCCTTTAAAGGTTTTATTATTGGAGTTATTAACAGAACTTTTGAATGATCATTTTTCACAAAAATCATGAAATTGACGTTTCTTTATTTAATTTTGCATTAAACATATTTTATTTCTACGAATTTACACTATACCAATATATTTTTCCAAATTTAGTTTCATAAATATCAAACATTTATATATTTAATTATTATTATGAATATTACATTTATTTTTATTTTTATTTTTTTTATTTTTACATGTTCAACTATGTCTTTCTTAAAAATTCTTGTCAATGAGGGATGTCATTTATGTTCAAATAATACTAATTCGAATAAAGAAAAACATTGGACGTACGCTTCAAATAAAATCGGATACTAAGAATCTACCGTGTCCTTAACCTCCCATGTAGAATGTCTTTCCAAATAGTTTTCCCATAAGATTTTAACAAACGCTAGTCTTTCAATTCAATATCCACGTATAAGATCTACATGAATCACAATATGTACCTGTGATAAGTTAGGTGATAATGATATGCGGTATGATATTACCCTAATTAATTTTCGAATTTAAAATTGTATAATATAACTAGGACTAAGCTTTCTTTGATCTCAACTCAATAATTAACATAGCTCTTTGTCTCCTTAATTTTGAGCTTCTTTTAATTTCTCATGGGTTTATAACAATTAACTTTTTAGTTTGTTTGTTAATGTACTAAGTTAGGGATCTCTACATTTACGTCAGTATAGAAGTTTAAAAGGTTTCATGTCACTACTTGCTTGCCAACTATTATATAGACATACGCAATATGACCAAAATAATTACCGTCCACTCTTGTCCTTATGCTTTAAGCATGTCTTAAAGGATGTGTTTCATACTTTATTATTAACCATTGGTATGAACTTAAGTTAGTTGCCCTATGTGGCTTAAAAGCCTATCTAAAATCAGCAAGTGAACCTCAGATCTAGGCTAAAGGCAATGGAAGATGAAATATCATGTAGTTGTGTAATTTACGGACGGAATATGTCAACTATTTGTCAAATGATAAATTATGGTGAACTAGAAGAAAATGAACCCATAATCAAAAGATCAACACTAACCATCACTAGATACATTAGCACCTGTGCCAACAAAATTTTTGAAGTGACGATTTTCGATTCGTACCAATAGAGTGAAATGTCGTCGGTATAAAGTTTGTCGCTACAAAGTACGTTTGTACCGACTACATGTAGCCGCTATAGGGGATTAAAATTTATTTATTTTTAGTAGTGCAGACGACTTTTAGTCGCTAAAGGTTATAATTTTAAAAAAAAATTCTCGAAAGTCTGTAGCGATGACTATTGGTCAGTATAGGCTGCCAGAAGGGAATTTCAGCTGAAACTTTATGCAAACGACATGTTGTCGGGACATGTCGATCTCAATTTTTTCAGCTTCTTTCATTCTTAAAAATTTTTCAAAAATAATTATTATGCAATCCTCAAAAATCTAAAACATGCATAGACAAATATTATAACAAACATAACATATAATAGAAATTCAAAGTTAACCACATCCTAACAACATACTTAACATAAATAATAACTTTTAGCAGTTTTTACAAAAACAAATAATAAAACATACAATCATCATAATAATCACTTGAATAACATGTGTCTACAATGTCGTATCATCTTCATCGTCATGCATCGTCATCTATTTTGTTTTCTTCCTCTAAATTACTTGCATTTTCATCATCATCTTCTTTATCAATATCATCTTAATGAAACTATCATCCAAATTCCTACGCAAGGGTAAGTAATATAAGTCGAGAACCAATTCTCCAAAACATGATTGAGTGTCTTGGACGCTCGATTCACCAACTTCACATACTGAGTCGAAAACCAAGTTTTAGTCAGATGATTGAGTGTCGTGTAATAAATTTACATCATTAACAAAACTCATACTTGGATGATCCCAAAGTTTCCGATGGTTAACATTTTATACAACCGTTCAATTACCGTAGTTCGTTAGGATCTTGGATATAGAACACTTGTTTATCTTGTGTGGCTAGAATATATCATACATCATCATACCATTCTTTACCAACATATCATTCATGACTAATGTCGATAAAAATAGTTTAATTAATCTTTTAGCTATCGTGTGGAACTAATTACGACGAAATAGTACAACCAAGTAACCATCTTTATACTTCAACTATATAATCTCCTCTAGTTGATCATAAAATGAAGTACCATCTTCTCCTATTGTAAGCACACCACTTTTCTAAGTAGTGCGTCGAAAATCACATTAGGGTACCACATATCTAACACCATTAACTATGTAAGCAGTGTAAGAATATGTGTTTAATGGACCATGTGCCAATGCCCTTACTTCATTGGTATGTGATGATAAAGATGACCTGTCGAGTATATTACAACTTGATTTATTAGTTAAAATGCGTTAGAGTCTGCTTGAATGGTGACTTAGTAAGCGACAAAATATTGCAGCAGTTTCCATTTGCATCATAAGGGTTACAGTGTCGTCTTGATATATTTTTAGATTCCACAAAAGTCATTTGGAACCTCGAAGATGTTAGATTCTTTGATATTTAGCCACATAGAAGTTCATTGTTGATCGCTTGAGGTGGAGAAGTGCATTAGGGTTTTAAGTCAATCGGTTTTTTAAGGTTGTTTAGTAATGGTTGTGACTTTCCAAATACGATCAATAAACGAAGTTTAATTAGCTAAGAGTAGAGTCTATAGATAGTATCATCATGTGTGTACTTCAAATCGTCGAGCGCCACTAGAAATTTATGCAGTAAAAAAAGGTTAGCAATGCTGATGTCTGATGATGACCTGGTTGTAGATCTAATTGAAAACAACCGATGAAGATGCACTGGTGTTGATAAATAGAAGAAATTGCCTATGTAATAATATAATTGTTTCTATTCTACTCCTTTTATCCACCACTAGTTAGGTTATGGCTTTCTCCTAGACCTACTTGCTAGGTTTCGTCGTTCTAGCTCTCCGTATAATCATATCCCTTCTCTTAAATCCTCCGTAAATATTAGAGAAAAACATTCTATTTAGATATTTCTTGTATTCTTATTCACTCCATAGCCCGAAAAAAACATAAAAAAACTCAATTACATATAAATTACTTTTAAAAAATTAAAAGACTAAGCCGTCCCTCTAATATTGTATATTGTTTGCTTAATCCAAATGAGTTATTATCACATTACAAAATGTTGCAGTCATTTCGTTTTGGATTTAGTTTCTTTAGTTTGAGATATATATTTCTTATAAATCAAAACATAAAAATAATAATAATAATAATAATAATAATAATAATAATAATAATAATAATAATAATAATAATAAGGCTATGTATATTGGTTTATATTCAACTAAATTATCTCATTATCTTAAAAAATATAAAAATGATTGTTAACCATTAAATCATGAGATCAAATTTAAGAGAGAAAATTCAAAATTTTAGATAGAAAAGTTGTTGAATAATAATTTAGTCATGACTACTTTCACCTCACCTTTTTTAAAAATTTATAATTTTTACATATTGTAAAGACCATTGAGGTTGATGCGTACCAAAACATCTTTGGATCAAGTCTTGAACTCTCGGAAGACAAACAGCCACCGAAAGAGAAGAATTAACCTTCAGAAGAACAACTGCTTCCGAAGGATAATTCTCTTCCACTGAAAGCTTCCATATCCCTCTTCAGTACTTAGAGGTTCAAATCGATTAGTGCTTCCGATCATTCATCAACGTTTCCGATCGTCAGTGGCTCCCAAGACAAAGACTTCCGAAGACTTTCTCTCTGACAATGATTCTGGATACCTATAGAAATAATCAGAGCTGCTTTCTCACCCTCAGACCAACAGAGAATACTTTCTGATATTAGTCAGAACCAAAGAAAATTTGCGAGAACTACAAAGATATGAAACAGTTAATGCGCTTTTTGTTGTTTAGATATTTATTGTAAAAGTCAAAGGAGTCTTTTGTATTAATTGTAATTAATATGGCTTGGCTTGTCAAGACCATAACAGATACTACATTTAGCATACGTTTGTTTCTAGTGTTTTGTCCAACTGTGTGTCACTACGAGGATACAGTTGTAGGTCTTAGTATATAATTCTTCACTTGTAACATAACAAGGCACAAGTGTGTGCTTGAACTGTTGAGTCTTGTTCACTTTGCTTTTGAACGAAATATACTTTGACCTTGAAAGAAACTTTATTTGTGTATTGTATTTGTTTAGCAAGTGTGAGTGAGTCGAGTTGATAGAATTTTCCGCATCTATCAAGCTCGGTAGAAGATTGCTTGTGAAAGTGTTGTGTTGAGTTACATAACCCGATCCAACAACTGGTATCAGAGCTTTGGCTCTCTAACTTAAGCAACTAGCCATTCTTAAGTTACCAATTGTTCATCTGCTACAACTCTTTGTTTTTCAAGCTACCTCTAAGTCAAAATGACAACCATCAGTAAGCACGACACTGAGAATGGTACTCTCAACAAACATCACATGTTCACGTCGGGTGACTATGATACATGGAAGGTTAGGATGGAAAGTTTCATTAGGAACTAGAACTTCAAACTCTGGAAATCAGTTCTTGAGGGACCATTCATTCCAACCGTTGCTGTTGCAGGTACTGGTGGAGCACCCGTGCCAAAAGACCAATCTTTGTACTCAGATGAGGATTACAAAAAGATGGAGGTGGACTCTAAGGCACTATGGATGATTCAGATGGCAATCCCAAACTCCGTCATACATGCATTCAACAAATGCAAGTCAGCCAAAGAGCTGTGGAACTCTTTACAACAGATGTATGAAGGGTCAGAAGATGTGAACGAGAATAAGAAGGACATGCTGAAGCAAAAGTTTGAGAACTTTTGCCAATAGAACAATGAGAAAATGGCTTCTCAGTATTTAAGGTATGTTCAATTAGTTGATGAGTTAACTGCTGCAGGGGTGAAGATGGAAAATCAAGAGGTCATCAGAAAATTTCTAAGAACACTTCCACGTGCCTGGAATATCTATTATGTTGCTATTCGTAGAACATCAAATCTTAGAACTTTGAAGCTAGGAGAGTTATTTGGTATAATTAGTGCATACCAAACAGAGATTGATGCCCAAGAACCTAAACCTACTATTCCCTCAGGTTCAGCCGCTTTGTATGCTCCCATCCACAATACTCCATTTCAAAACTATCAGCCCATCTACCATTCAAACTCCAACCCATTATCACCTTCCCAGAAACACCAACTCCATCAACTTCTCATTCAAACCCATTTGCAAGCTCAACTCCACTGCTCACCTCAAGCCAGGGAGCATTCATGGCCGAAGAAACAAATTATTTTCACTTGTGTTAGGAGGATCTAAACAGGATCCCTATAGATGACCTTGAAGAAATGGACATCAACTACTAGATGGCCATGATCTGATAAGCATAACTTGAAAACTGGGTTTGGTATGGATAAGTATAAACTCAAATGCTTTAACTATCAACAGCTGGGACATTTTGCAAGAGAGTGCAAATCTCCAAGTTCTCAACCATCCACTTCATGTCAGCCAAACCAAAAACCACAAGCTCCTTCAACATTGCAAACATTGCAGAACAACACAATTTTTCAGACTGGAGCTTTCAAGCTGAGGAAGCATCTACCTCAAACAATGCTTTGATGGCATATGACTCCACTTCTACATTCAAGGTAATCGATGACATGTGTACGACCGAATGTTTAGAAAAATTAAATGCCTACAAACATTTTAATGCTCAAGTCTGTGATGAGCTTGAGTCAATACAAGTTGTTAAGGCAAATTTATTTGAAGCTGAAAGAAATTAGAAAGAAAAGATTGAGGAGTTAAAAGACTATCTCCAGTCTAAAACATGAAGACACTAATAACCAGTGCCAAATAAACAATCTTTTAGAAAGACTTACAACTGCCAAAACTGAACTTGGATTGGTTGAGGCATACAAACACAAGTTTCTCAGTCAAGGAGAGAAGTTTGAAAAACTTCTCAAAATGACTGAGATACCCGAGCTGGTAAAGAAGAAGGGTAATGGGGTGGGATATAACAAAATGGAACCTCCATCTGCCTATACTCCAATGATGGAGATTCGATGCAAACCTGAAGCTAGTCTTGTGTATGATGAAGTTCTAGATATACACAAAATTCAACAAGAAAATGATTTACCTGAATTTAGCCATACTCAATTTGATTATTCATCTGAAGATGACACTCCTGAAAATTTTGAAAAAATAAAATCGATTACCACACTAAAGAAAAGAAACAAGAAAACCACACCATCTTTTGTGAAGGCTATGTACGTACAAACCGGGAGTACATCTTCAAATGACTATGTCACTTGTCCATCAGACAAGTCACATAAGGCTCAATCAACGGATAGAAAAGCCAGTGTATCCAAGGTTCAGGTAAACCACCCAAACAAAAGCCCGGTTGGAACATCTAAGTCAGAACAATCAAGTTCGATGAAGCATAGCTCAGTTTTCCCCAAAAGAGAGAAGTTTCAGAAATCATTCAATGTTCAGACGGTGTGTCTTATGTGTGGAGATACAAGTCATTTTGCTGTCGATTGCTTCTTCAATCCTAGAGGCATAACTCTCTCAAGACCAATAGTAAGATAAAAACAGCTGGAAATCGTGGAGCAAATCAGCTTTTTCTTCAAAAGAAAAATCTGCTTCCGAAAGAAAAAGATCTGTCAAGCAGCACAGGAAGCCGTCGGAAGCAGGCACTTCTGATAACATGAAGAGAAAGAACAGGAAGTCTTACGAAGCAAAAGGAACATCGGAAGAACATGTCAAAAGTGCTTCCGATAAAACCAAGAAGTCACACTACCTCGGAAGAAGAAAAACAGAATCAAAACCATCGGAAGAGAAGGAAAAAGTTGGTTCCGATGGCAATCACAAAAAGAAAATTCCTTCAACAGTTCCAAAGGTCAAGAAAGTCTAGAAGAAGAAGGAAACATCTGAACTACAGTTCAACCAATTGCTTCATCAGCAAGCTCATCATCTGTTCCACCAAAGATAATTTCAAAGAAATTTTCTTATAATGATGCAAATGGAAAACCCAAGACCACATGGGCTTGGGTTCCCATCAGGAACTAATTCACTTCTAACCATGTGCAGGGACAACAAGACTCAAAAAACAACTTGTGGATTGTTGACAGCGGCTGCTCCCGGCACATGACAGGCAATAAGACCCATCTAAACAAATATGAACAATTCTTTGGAGGGTCTGTTGCTTTTGGAAGTGAACCAGTGGGTGGATATATCACAGGTAGAGGCACAATAACAAATGGTAAGGAAAGTTTTGAGAATGTGCATTATGTGAAAGAATTGAATCATAATTTGCTGAGTGTATAACAGGTGTGTGACCAAAAGCATAACACGTTGTTTACTGAGCATGAATGTATTGTCCTGAAACCAGGATTTGTTGTTCCAAATGACCAAATTCTGCTCAGAGCTCCCAAAAGAAACAATATGTATATGCTGGACTTGAGCACAGCTACACCACTCAGCAATATAAATTGCTTTGTCTCAAAAGCCTTACTTGATGAATCATCTCTTTGGCATAGGATACTTTGTCGTGTAAACCTGAAAAACATAAATAAACTTGTCAAAAATTTCTTAGTTACAGTTTTACCAACAAAAGAATTCATTTGTGTTGATAAATGTGTTTCCTGCCTAGAAGTGAAGCAACACAAATCATCTCATCATGCCAAAGAGATAAATTCAATAACAATAGTCATACATTTGCTACACATAGACTTGTTTGGCCCTACAAGTGTGAAAAGTTAGGTAGAAAGTCCTACTGCTTGGTGGTCACTAATGATTTCTCAAGATATACATGGGTATTCTTTCTGAGTACCTAGGATGAAACTGCTGAGATCTTGAAGTCAGTCATTCTCAAGGTTGAAAATGAAAGTGACCATCATGTAAAAATCATAAGGTCTGATTAAGGAATAGAATACAA
Source organism: Mikania micrantha (assembly GCA_009363875.1). Taxonomy (NCBI): domain Eukaryota; kingdom Viridiplantae; phylum Streptophyta; class Magnoliopsida; order Asterales; family Asteraceae; genus Mikania; species Mikania micrantha. The sequence goes on along the minus strand of CM018691.1, from coordinate 53,898,690 downwards.
AAATCATACTTTAAACTCCTTTTGTGAATCTAAGGGTATTACAAGACAATTCAGTGCTCCTAGGACTCCACAACAAAATGGTGTTGATGAGAGAAGGAATAGGACACTGACTGAGGCTGCAAGGACCATGTTATCTGATGCCAAGCTTCCAATAAATTTTTGTGCAAAAGCAGTCAACACTGCCTGTTATGTCCAAAATAGAATATTGGTAGTCAAATCACATGGTATGACACCTTATGAAATTTGGCATAAGAGAAAACCATTTATTGGATTTCTTAAACCATTTGGATGTCAATGCACCATTTTGAATACCGAAGATCATCTAGCCAAGTTTGCTGAGAAATCAGCAGAGGGCTACTTTGTTGGGTACTATTCACATGCTAAGGAATATAGAGTATACATCTAAAATTATAGGATTATTGAAGAGTCTGCAAATGTTTAGTTTAATGAACAAACTATCAATAAACCTAGAATAGGCCCTGATTGGCTATTTGATCTTAATAAATTCACATATGCATTTAATCTTTTAAAAGAGTATATTCTAGAACTGCAGAAAACTACCTTGGACTCCACTCAACACCCAAGAGAAGAATATTTTCGTGTTGAACTGCCAATAGCCTCAAGACAAACCTTGGCAGAATCCACTTCAACACATCAAGCAGTCTCACAATCTGAGACAACCAACACTTCTCGGGCTGTTCCTCTAAGTGACTCTACTTCTGCTCCACTGAGTCAAGAAGAAGTTGTGAGTCCTTCTGTCAAAGCAAACACTCTAGGAGCTTCTCTTTCCAGAGAAAATCAACCCACAACAGTCCAACATCAAAGACTCCAAGATCTACCAGAAATCCAGCTTGAGGTTGTACTTCGAAACCTTAAGCCAAGCAACTTGGATTTAAGTTCCCAGCTGGATGTGATTCCAAGAACTCGCATTCATAACACTCATCCAGCTGAGAATATCATTGGGAGTGTTGAAGATGGAGTAAGAACAAGGATTTCCATGCATGAAGCAAACATTTGTCTATTTTCTTGCTTTCTATCCCAGGTCGAACCAAAGAAAGTGGTTGAGGCATTGAAAGACAGTAGCTGGGTGGAAGCTATGCAGAATGAATTTCTTCTATTTGAAAGGCAAGGAGTGTGGAAGGTTTGCCCTTTACCTAAGGGAAAGTATGCAATCGGAACCAGGTGGGTGTTTCGAAATAAGAAGGATGATAATGGTGTATTCATAAAGAACAAAGCAAGATTGGTGGTGTAGGGATACACCCAGGAAGAGGGAATTTATTATGATGAAGTTTTTGCTGCAGTTGCAAGAATCGAAGCCATCAGAATATTTCTAGCATTTGCATCTGCCAGAAACTTCAAGGTATTTTAAATGGATGTCAAGAGTGCTTTCCTCTATGGCAAAATCGATGAAGAAGTATATGTTTGTCAACCACCTTGATTTGATGATCCTAAGTTTCCTAACCATGTCTGCAAGCTTGATAAATCTTTATATGGGCTGCATCAGGCTCCTAGAAAATGGTATGAAACTTTTCCCCCTTTCTATTGTCAAAGAACTTCAAGAGAGGGACAATTGAGAAGACTCTATTTTTCAAGAAATCCAATCAACATATTATGATTGTCTAGATATATGTTGATGATATTATCTTTGGTTCAACTGATGAATCTCTCTACAAGGACTTTGAAGCACTAATGAAGTCCAAATATGAAATGAGTTCAATGGGAGAACTCACTTTCTTTCTTGGACTACAAGTGAAGAAAACTCCTATAGGGATTTTTATTAATCAATCATAGTATGTCAAGGATATTCTTGAAAGGTTTAACTTCACAGACTGTAAATCTCTTGGCACCCCAATGTCCAAAACAACATCGTTGGGCCTTGATCTTGAGGGGGAGGATGTTGATCAGAATGAATATAGAGTAATGATTGGCTCTTTGATGTATCTCACAACAAGCAGGCCTAACATCATATTTGCAACTTGTTTGTGTGCAAGATTTCAAGCCAATCCAAAAAGTTCACACATGCTTGCTGTGAAAAGAATATTTAGATATTTCAAAGGAGCAGCAAGGCTAGGATTGTGGTATCCTAGGAATGCCGACTTTCAGTTCACACCTGCACACAAACTCGTTGCCAAACTATCTGCTGATCACGATGTCGGCTTCGCTCCAATCATCTCGTTTCTCCGACGGAGCATGTACTTTACGACATTAACTGTTAACCCCGTGGTGTATGAGTCTCATCACCAGCAATTTTGGGGTTCGTGTTCTGTTGTTAATTCCCCAACTGGTAGACATCTTTCTGCTACCATTAACACTCATCCAATTTCCATTTCTATGGAAACCGTTTGTAGACATCTTAATCTCAATGATGTTGAGTGCATTGTTTCTTTCACAAGGGATGAGGTAGCAATGACCTTTCGGTCAATGACCTTTCGGTCCTCTTCCTTAAACTACCTATTTGAAGGGAAGAGTTTCCTAAAATTACAAGTACCTCCTGCATGTGTTTTTGCATTGTCTGTCAAATAAAACAGGTGGTTGGGATCAAATTCCATCTAACTTGGCTTCGGCTATTCACGGGTTGATCTCTAATCATCTGTTTAACTTTTCATCTTTTGTTTTCAATAATTTGGTGGACAATCTGTCATCACCAAAGAAATTTTGTATGTATCCCAGATTTTTGCAACAAATTTTTAATGGTGAGTTGCTGTCTTCGCTTTCACTAACTGTGAACATTTACAAACTGCCCTTGGTTTGTGCCAAGGTTTTTGTTCAAATCAAGAGGATGAGTGCACAGTTCTCTGGAACTTTCACTTTTCTTCTTCCGTCCATGGAGCAACCAACTCCTGAAGGTGACAGCTCTATCCAACCAACAGATGCTGAACCCACACCTTCCACTCAAATAGCCCCCTCCATCAATTTCATTTACAAACGTATAAGACACCCTGAAGGGTTATCTACAACTGTTCAGGCTCCTTCTTTCGAACCTAAAAAGATAAAGGCTAAGAAATCTGGCAAGGGCCCAGTTCTGCCTAAGGTGCAAACCACACCTGCTGTCTTACCATTGGATCTTCCTCTGGATCTAGTGGCTGCCTTTCACCCATCCACTAGCCCTCAGTGTATGTCACCATACATACCTAAGAATATCCAAAGGGATGCCACTGCTCAGGAGCCTGCTTCTTTGGAAGGTGCTCCTCTAGAACAAGGAATGTCTCCCAGGTCCATAGGTTTATCTACACCATCGCAGTCCCCCCACTCATCTGGATATCCAAGCTCAGGGCACCTCCTCGGCTACTTTGTATGACCCACTTTCTCCCACTTCCCAAACTCTTTTGAGAGTGGTGACAGAGTTGCAAGAGGGGTTCCCCGACCCAGAGCTAACAACAACAGAGGTTAACCCCAGCAGTGTTGAAGGGGTTAATACAGTGGAGGCTGCCACAACTGATGAACAATCTCAAATTCATTAGGACAGTGGTAACAGCAATATGACCTCCTCTATGGCAAATCCCATTGCTGATAACTTCTTTGAGTTCATTTTCAATGAGAGGAAACCAGGGCGCCAAGAAACCACATCTGGTGATGGGGGTGCAGGAGCTAGGCTCAAGACTCCATCGCCCCATGATTCCACTCCGGTGGATGACGGCACAACCATCCAGGAATTGACGGAAACGATCTCCGCATTACAAACCAGGGTCGCCCAAATGGAAGCTGAGGTCACTACCCTTAGGCTGCAGGTCCAAGAAAAGGATGCTATCATATTGGACCTCTAGCGCCGCCCGCAGTCATTCTTCAACCATTTCATCTTGATCCTAGCTAGGTGTCCTCTCTTTCCCCTGATACTACCAAAAAGGGGGAGAAGGAACAACCTATGGGATCACCATCACCATAACAATCACCTATGGAGCCACCATCTCCAGCAGAAGGAGAGGAGGAAGTTGTTCTATCTCAAACAGAAGGAGATGAGGAAGTAACTCATGAATCCACTCCATTCCTAACTAACTTAGATAGGGAATGGGATGAGTTCTTGAGTACTTACTTTCAAAACTCCATCTCTTCTCATCCTCCTCCTCTTCTGATGCTGCAGGGGCAATCTTGGAGAATGAACAAGAACAAGTCCCAACAAAGCCCAAATCCCCTGATTAAATCCCAAAGTCTCCTTCTAAGACTAGGTCCCCTTCTGGGACCACAACCAAGGTTACCATGGAGGACCCCAATCAAGTCACAACTTCTAACTCCATGGAACCTAAGTCTCCTCTTTAGACAGCAGCCGGTGAACATATGTCTCCTCTTGAGACAACAGCTAATGAAAAAATGTCTCCTCTTGAGACTATAGTTGTTGATGAGGATCTCTCCTCAAATGCTAAGCTCTCTGAGGGCCCCACTAAGGAACCATTCAATATGGTCGGTAAATTGGAGGAGGCAGTGAATGCTAAGGTTAACTCCGAAGCTGCAGCTGCTTCTGAAAGCCCAGTCAAAATTGCGGTATCCTCCTCAGATGAACTCTTGGCCGATGAACCAGCTGGTGAGGCCACATGATCTATCTCCTCTGAGTCAAATAAAATGGATAAAGGGAAACGGAAACTGACTCTAGAGGAGGATGCTGCACAAGAGGAGAGAAGGCCATCACAAAAGAAAGCCGACCAGATACCTCTATGGATGGAGACATTGTAAGACTTGATGGTCTCCAACAGGAAAAGGGTTTTGATGTCGATGAAGTATTACTCTAGTCGGTACCTGAGATGGCCGTTGAGTTGGATAAGGTGGAGCAGCTTGAAAAGGCTGCTGTTGCATCCAAAGTTGCGGTATCTTCCAAGAAGAAGCAAAAGAAAGATGCCTATCGAGAGAAGATGAAGCAGTTCCTTTTGAACTACAAATTATCAAAGAGGCAGCTTGCTCCTATAAAGAACTCCACCTTGGACCTACATGTAAGAGAAATCAAAAGCAAGGTAGCCAGGGGAGAATTATCTTCAGTGGAGCAGATCCAGGCACAAAAAGAGGTCCTAAACCTAGGCCTCCAGGGACTCTTCCAGGGAAAAATAATTGAAAAACCTCTCTCTAGTGTAGCATTCAAAGAGAGGCTTCCAATGAAGCTGAAATGGCTTCCACTAAAGCAGAAGCCACTCCAGAAGACATTGAAACTAAGGATGATGATAGAGAGCAGGAGGAACAGGAACAAGGGAATACACCCTCAGGTCAGATAGTTCCTTTTAGAAGGTGTGGTCCTTTCAAAAAGAGAAAGAATGTGGCAAGAAGAAAATGACATGAGGAATTACCCAAAAGTGTGTACTTTCCTATTGTTGAATGAAGCAACTTATTCCTAGAGAAGATGTTTGTATTAAGATTCTGCAATGGGAACATAGTGAAACTCTAGAATTATCAGCTTTGTGGTCTTCCTGCTCCAAACATCTTTGATCTAGCAAACAAGCCTCTACTCAATCCAGATAACGATTTTGAAGGAGGAATCGCGACAATACTTGTCCAGAGAAGAGCTGAAAACTTAATAAATGAAGGACATAAGTTTTAGTAGCATTAGCGTAGGGGGAGACTGTAAAGACCATTGAGGCTGATGCGCTCCAAAACATCTTTGGATCACGTCTTGAACTCTCAGAAGACAAACAACCTCTGAAAGAGAAGAATTAACCTTCGGAAGAACAACTGCTTCCGAAGGATAATTCTCTTCCACTGAAAGCTTCTAGATCCCTCTTCAGTACTTAGAGGTTCAAATCGATCAGTGCTTCCGATCGATCATCAGCGGTTCCTATCATCTATGGTTCCCAAGACAAAGACTTCCGAAGACTTTCTCTCTGATAAAGATTCTGGATACTTATAGAAATAATCAGAGCTGCTTTCTCACCCTCAGACCAACAGAGAAGACATTTCGATGTTAGTCAGCAACAAAGAAGATTTGTCAGAACTACAAAGATACGAAACAGTTAATGCGTTTTGTTGTTTAGGTATTTATTGTAAAAGTCAATGGAGTCTTTTGTATAAATAGTAATTAATATGGATTGGCCTGTCAAGACCATAACAAATACTAGATTTAGCATACGTTTGTTTCTAGTGTTTTGTCCAGCCGTGTATCCATACGAGGATACAGCTGTAGGTCTTAGTATATAATCCTTCACTTGTAACTTGGCAAGGCACGAGTGTCTGCTTAAACTGTTGAGTCTTGTTCACTTTGCTTTTGAACGAAATATACTTTGACCATGAAAGAAACTTTATTTGTGTATTGTATTTGTTCTGCAAGTGTGAGTGAGTCGAGTTGATAGAATTTGCCGCATCTATCAAGCTCGGTAGAAGATTACTTGTGAAAGTGTTTTGTTGAGTTACATAACCCGATCCAACACATATGATATTCTTTTTTAAAAAAACTATATCATAAAAAGAAGTAAATATTTATCTTTAAAACAAGTATAGTGTTGGCATAAAAAATGATTTTTTTTCAGTTCATTATATCTAATTATCGTCATTTTTTATTTCTCAAACATGTGTGTATAATAATCTTTTTTATGTTTTTCTTACATGTGATTTTGCCTTTTTTACATGTTATTGTATCTTTTTTAACGATCATTGTGTCATTTATACTTATCATTGTGTCATTCTTGCGTGACATTATGTATTCAACAACATCATTGTGTCTTGAATTATTCTGAAAAACACAACATTGAGCAGAAAACATAAAAGACGCAATAACATATATAAAATACAGAATAATTTTCGTTTGTAAAAAATAATTCCATGTATAAAAGTGGTAAATGTTTAAAGAGTTGAGAGAATTTGTTAAAAAGTCAAAAAAAAAAAGTGATCTTTTACAAAAATACCATTCAACTATTTGATTTAATTATATCAGCTGAATAATGATTTAATGATGTTAAATTTTTAAGAGGTATATTTATTTTAACTTAATCATAGTTAATTCATTAGAGTCGATCCATAGGTGTGTAATCCAGCATCACGCATATTAATTTTTTCTATAATACTACATGATATTCACGTTAGATATAATTAATTAATTAAATTTCTAGATAATTTACACGTTTCATAAACAACATTAAAGTTCTTTTAGAGACCTTTATTATTGAAGTTATTAATTGCACTTTTTGAATATTAATCATTTTAAAATAAACATCTGAAAATTTACGTATATTTGTATAACTAGGTTATAAACCCGTGTATTACACGGATTTAAGAATATAAATTAAGTGATTATATATATATATATAATCACTTAATTTATATTCTTAAATCCGTGTAATACACGGTTTTATATATAATCAATTATATATATATAAATAACCCTGCAAGATGAACCCGAATCTTTGTTTTTTTTTCAAAATCTTGGTTTTACATGTATAAGAATATGTTCTTTTATGTGTTTAAGCAAATTCTTTTTCGTTTGTGATCCTACATCAATGTAATTTGCCTTACATCAATGTAAATATTACATTGCTGTAAGGCAAATTACATTGATGTAGGATCACAAACGAAAAAGAATTTGCTCAAACACATAAAAGAACATATTCTTATACATGTAAAACTAAGATTTTGAAAAAAAAAAAAAAAAAGATTCGGGTTCATCTTGCAGGGTTATTTCGGGTTATGCAATAAGAGAGGGTTATTATAGGATGCGGATCCTATATATATATATGTCTTCATATATTTACATAATAAAATAATTTTATTACATTCTTTTAAATTTGCATAATTATGAAAACCAAAAATATTTGTTTTACCTTTTTATATTAAAAAAAATTTAAAAATAAAAATTTATATAAAAATGTTCTTAGTGTGTGTGTATAGCATTAGACATACATGATATTTATTATCATATTATAAATTATTAGTATTAATTTAGTGTATTTATGTAAACAATTTATATTATTAATAACATTAATTACGACCTTTTATATTTAAAAATAAAGATTTATTTTTAAAATAATAGGAGAATGTTATGTGTCATTTCTTGGAATCAATTATTAGATAGGTAGATTTTTCCTTAATCATATTTTTATTTTTACATATAAAACTCTACCATTTGAAGGTCCTCTTCCTTCAACTACCTTTAGGTCAATGGGGTACGAAGGTCCTCTTCCTTCAACTACGTATTTGAAGGGAAGAGTGTCCTATAATTACAAGTACCTCCTACATGTGTTTTTGCATTGTCTGTCAAATAAAACCGGTGGTTGGGATCAAATTCCGTCTGACTTGGCCTCGGCTATTCACGGACTGATCTCTAATCAGCTGTTTAATTTTTCATCTTTTGTCTTTATTAACTTGGTGGACAACGTGGTATCCCCAAAGAAATTATGTATGTATCCAAGATTTTTGCAACAAATTTTTAATGGTGAGTTGCTATCTTCGCTCTCACTAACTGGGAACATCTATAAAATGCCCTCAATTGCCACCAAGGTGTTTGTGAAACTTAAGCAGACGAGTGCTCAGTTATCTGGAACTTTCACTACTCTTCTTCCATCCATGGAGCAACCTGCTCCTGAAGGTGACAACTTTGTTCAACCACCAGATTCTGAACCCACACCTTCCACTCAAACAGCCCACTCCATTAAAGTCACCTAAAAATGCAAAAGACATCCTTAACAGTTATCTAGAACTGTTCAGGCTCCTTCTTGCAAACCCAAAAAGAAAAATGTTAAGAAATCTGGCAAGGGCCCAATTTTGTGTATGGTGCAAACCACACCTGCTGTTGTACCATTGGATCTTCCTCTAGATCCAATGGATACCCTTCACCAATCTACTAGCCCTCAAGATATGTCACCATACATACATGAGAATATCCAAAGGGATGCCACTGCTTAGGAGCCTACTTCTTCGAAAGTTGCTCCTCTAGTTTAGGGACTGTCTCCCGGGTCCCTAGAAGAATATAACCCATCAATGCCCCCCACCCATACTTCTACCCTGGCTCAAGAACTCTCTGCAGTAGATCTGGATGATCCACTCTCTCCTACTTCCCAAACTTTACTGAGCGTGGTAACAGACCTACAAGCACGGTTTCCTGACCCAGAGCCTTCTAATATAGAGTTTGACCCCAGAAGTTCTAAAATGGTCAATACAGTGGAGGTTGCCACTACTGATGAACCTTCTTAGGTTCTTTAGGCCAGTAGTACAGGCCATAGGACCTCCTTTGTGGCAACTCTTATTGCTGATGACTTCAGGTCATTTTCAATGAGAGGAAGCCAGGGCGCCAAGAAACCGCATCTGGTGATGAAGGTGTAGGAGCTAGGCTCAAGACTACATTGCCCCATGATTCCACTCTGGTGGATGAGGGCAGAACTATCCAGTAATTAATGGTCACCATCTCCTCCTTCCAAACCAGGGTAGCCCAATTGGAAGCTGAGGCTGCTGCACTAAGGCTGCGGCCCTGAGGCTACAGGTCAAGGAAAAGGATGCTATCATCTTGGACCTTTAGCACACACAATTTCAGCAAGATTTTGAGTTAACCAATCCATGCCTACTATTATGTCAAAGCATCCAAGTTGCATAGGTATAAGATCAATCAAGAAGGTATGTTCATTTAAGTTTAAATGAACATAACTAGTAACTGAATCAATCGTAATGGGACTTTCGTCCGCTAAATCTAAAGCGTAGGTATTGTCTAGTCTAGAACAATTCTTAGTAAGTAAAGGTTCAAACGCAAGAGATATAAATCTTTTATCAGCACCAGAATAAAAAAGAAGAAAAGTATATTGGTTATCAACTAAGAATGTACTATTCACCACGTAGTTCTTATTTTGAACTTCATTGGCATTAATGTTGAAGGCACACCCATGAGCTGCTGCACTCCCACAAGTTGAGATCGAGTCTTGGACAAGTGTTGCGAAGGTGGTTTGGATCAGCACAGCTTTAACAAGCTCTTCCTTGGATAACAAAAGGGGGGTTTTGAATCATGGCATCATTATTTTGGTTGTTTGGGTTTTTTGAATGATGAGATAAGAAAGTGTAGGACCTAGAATATAGATAATTGTTTTAATGTGTTTATGGCTTGGTTGATTTTGGGTTTACGATTTGTTGGTTTGGGCCGTGAATGGGTTTGCGGCTTTTAGAGATTATATAAACCATTCACGGCCTCTATGTTTAGGTTAGACATTTTTGACGATTCATTGATTATTCACGGCTTATGTACCAGACGAGTTAATCGTGTGCATTGAAGTTTTTAAGGTTTCTTTTGCTAATAAAAGTCTTTTGTTCATCAGTCGTCTATTCGGTAAAGTATCAATCTTTTATATCCTTGATATCATGTAGTTTATTACTTGCTTGACTAAATTTGAATATTATTGTGATTGATTGTTGATTATCATGAACCGTAATCTAGATATTCATATAATTATAGACTGTTAAACATTGTGAATCGATTAAACTTTCGGTTAGATTCCGCATAACCGAATTGGTTTGTGATATCAATACGTGTTAGATCCTTGAATTGGGACTTACAATTGGTATCAGAGCCTTAGTCTATACCTAATGGCTCGGTATTGATATCCATAATCGATTTTGGGTGGATTCGGTAATTTCTGTGTTCTTGGTGTTCATACTAAATTTTGATAAAAAAGGGTGTGATTGATCCTTGTTTGCTTAATTTTAATTGAAGATTTTGGAATAGACAAATAAGAAAAGATTCCATTTTAAAAGTTTAAATTTGAATTCCCAAATTAAGTGGAACGGCTGTTTGACAGAATCAGAAACCGAATCTAATCAAAATTCACGTTTACGAGTATAATTGGTTCAAAAAAGGGGTTCACGTAAATCTTGAAACAGAAAGGTTTACGGGTTTTTGATTGTTTGCGTATACAGTTTACGAGGTAACCATAAACAAGGTTCACGGGTTTACAAGGTTTTGCGACTCAAACTTGTTTTCAAGACTATTGGGATTACGGGGTAGCCGTAATTTGTGTTTGCGAGTTACTTATGTTTACAGTAAAGTCGTAAACAAGTGATTACGGGTTGAGTTTACTTGTATACCGATATTTAATAGTTTGCTACCTTTTCACGTGAATTCAACCAATTTTACGAGATTTTCGCAAACTAAGGCAATTTTTGTCTTGTTCATTCACCAAGTAGTTTCTTCAACTTGACGGTTAAACTTATAGTTGCTTGGAAGTCATTTGGTGTTTGCAGGAATTAAAATTCAATGGATCAATCTTTGTCAAACAAAGTGACCATGCATCAAGAATTGGATTCCATCATTGGAACTACTACCCGGATCCCACGGTTGCTATCTGCTGATGGGTTTCAAGAATGGAAATTCAGATTTATGCAGTATGTGAAGTTGAAGGAACCAAAAGTCTGGAGATCCATTCTGAGGGGGCCAAGGAAAATCACTTCAACAACCACAACTGGTGAGGTGGTTAAGAAGAAATATGAAGAATACTTAGATCAAGATTTCAAATTCTTGGAACAAGATGAGGCTGCTCTTGCCTGCATCACAATGGCCCTATCCCCAGACATTGCTCAAGGATTTCGAGAACACACTTCAGCCAAAGCTCTCTGGGAAGATTTGATTGAGGTATATGAGGGAAATGAAGACATAAAGTAAAAGTTCAATATGTTCAATTATGTGGTCGGTGAGAGTTTGGATGTCCAAATTCATTGGTTCATAACTTTAATAACTGAGATGAAGATAGCCGAAATCAGGTTGTCAAATGCTGAGGTTAACAAGAAGTTGCTCAATGGGTTGCCAAGAAACTGGGATACAAATGTTAGCATGATTAAGAAGATGAAGAACTTGTCTTCCATTTCCCTAACTGAACTGATATCTATCATCAAAGCTTGTGAGCTAGATGATAAACAAAGGGCTATTAATCATGTAAGCAGTTATAATCTTGCAGGTGCAGGTACCTCAAACACTGCATTTGTGTCCCAACTTGATAAAGAGAGTTTTCCAATCTCATCTGCTTATCCGAGCACTGGTCCAAGTCAAATCAAGGAATCCAAGGGGGAATCAGTTTCCTCGTCAGCTATAGTGTCAGCCAACAATGCATCTAAGCCCTCAGTTTTATCCAAGGAAGGGGAAGACAATGTGGCTTTGTTTGCTGGCTTCATGAACAGCTATCAAGCTTTTGTGGCAGGTGATCTGGCACCACCACTTTCATTGGCTAATGATTTAGACCAAATCCAACCTGAAGATGTTGAACAGATGGATGTCACATGGCAGATGGCCATGGTAGTATACAGGGCAAAGAACTTTGATCGAAAGACTGGTAGAAGAAACTGGGTGTCCAAGGATAAGAAGATCGGATTCACAAAATCTGACTTACGTTGTTTCAACTGTCATCAAACCGGACACTATGCCAGAGATTGCCCGATTCCGCGCCAAGAGAACCCAGAAAGAGCAATAGTATTGGCAGGGAAGAAGGAAGTGAAACATGAAAACAATGCACTGATTGTCAAGCAGGTGGCAAAGAAGAAAAGGCCTTCAGTTGGTCTAATCAAATAGCTGCGTTGAAGATCTCTGAGGTACAAACACAAGAAGTAGATGAAAGTCATGTAGCATTAATGCCATCAACCTCTTAGGTAAACAATCATCTCTGTTCTCAAGCTTGTATTGATAAGGTAGAACTCTACAGACTACATAACCTTACAGTTATGAGGGAAGTAGAGGACATTAAACGTGCAAACTTTACATACAAAGCTAGTGAAAAGATTTACAAAGAAAAAATCGATGCACAAGTCAAAGACATAGGACAGCTTAAACATGATCTAAGTGATAAAGCTTGTCTCTATCGTCACAGTCAAGAGAAGATTGAATCCTTGACTGAAGCCTATGAGGCTCAAATAGCATAACTTCGTGATGAGATTGAGATATTAACTAACAAATTTGAAAATGCTGATTTTAGTTTCAAAAAATATGATTTCTCATTTCAAAAGGCTAATCACATAATAGAATCTCATTTGAAGTTTAGAGCTATTGCTCAAAAGAATGATGGTATGGGGTATCGAACTGAAAGTAAAACTGAAATACCACCCCCATACAATCATAATTATTCACGACTTCCTACAACCCCTGAGGAAGCACGTGAAGGCCTGACCATGTGTTATGGTAAACCTGCTGCGATAAACTTCTCAGATTCAAAAGCAGAAATGGAAATCAATCCTCAGCCTGAGAAACTTATAATGAATGTTTCTGATTTATCTACTTCACGTGCAGATGAAGTTTTAATTGAGGATTGGACTGATAGCGATGATGATGAGGACGTGATTAAATTTAAACATATCTCAAATGATAATCTCTGTGATAAAACTGTTTCTGACTATGTTGGATTTGATTGTGGTGTTGAACAATTAGATGATGTTTCTGATTTGATTGATAATAATTGCAGTTTAAATGTCTTAAATGTAACAGCCACTAACCAATTTCAGGAATTAGTTGAGACCAGTAGGGATAAAATAAATTTGCCAAAACCAGTTGTCAAACGTCAAACCTGCTTTACTTGTGGTATAGCAGGACATATAGCTAGAAACTGTGCTACTAAACCCTTCATCCCTCGTCAACAACAACCTGTGATTACATTGGCATCAAAACTATCAAATGTCAGCGCCAATTTAAACCCAAAAGGGGTGGTCAGATCTAAACCTGTAACCCACGCCAATAGGGAAAAGGTCGACAAGAAACTACAGTCTTGTCAACCCAATCCACTAAGACAGGGAAGATCCAAAACCAAATCTGAAAATCCAAGAATCAGATCAAAGTGTTCACTTCCTAGACATACAGCTCCTAAAAACAAGTCAACTCAAAAACCAAGGAGCAATGTCGTATCATGGGGGAAGTTGGCAAAACCAAAAACAACTAATGGCAAGTATACACCAAAAACACCTATTTCTAAAAGACCAAATTACAAAAGGGCTTTCAAATCCTTAAGTGATTTGGTTAAGAAAATTGAGAAACCTCAACTGGTGTGGAAACCCAAAAGTGAATTAACCTCATGCTCTTGTTCTTTACCTGTTAAAGTTGATAATTCTAAGAAACAAGTTAGTTCGGTAAATGCGCAAAAATCACCCAGATCTAAGATGGTCTGGGTCATTAAAACTAATTGATTGTGTATCATATGCAGGAACAGCTAAAGAAGAGTGCTTGCAAACCATGGTATGTAGATAGTGGCTGTTCCAGGCATATAAAGGGAGATATATCTCAGCTGTCCAGAATCAAAATCTTTGACGGTGGAGATGTATCGTTTGCTGGAGGTGAGAAAGGAAAGATAACCCAAAAGGGAACCGTAAGCAACAGAGCTGTGAGCTTTGAAGACGTATGTTATGTTCCAGAGCTGAAACACAGTCTCCTCAGCGTATCGCAAATCTGTGATAAAGGATACTCAACACACTTTTTGGCAAAAGAATGCCTAGTTCTTAAACCTGGAATTGTTATTCCTGAAGATTGGATAATGGTTTGTGCCGAAAGAAAGGGGAATGCATACCTGCTGGACATGAACAAGAAACCATCTGATGAAGTTCTGTGTTTGTTCTCAAAAGTACACGAACAACAAGCGATGCTTTGGCATAGAAGACTTGGTCATGCTAACTCAAAAAATCTGAATCGCCTTGCAAAGAATAATCTAGTCAGGGATCTACCGGTTAAAGATTTTCTTATGATTGCGAAATGTGTATCATGTGCAAAAGCTAAACATCACAAAAAGCCTCACAAGCCTAAGCTGATCAACACCATTGATTCTCTACTGCAATTACTTCATATGGATCTTTTTGGTCCTGTGAATGTACTAAGTATTTCTCATAACTCTTATTGCTTGGTTATCACTGATGATTACTCACATTTTACTTGGGTATTCTTCTTAACAAACAAGAGTGAAACTGTCGAACTGATCAAGCAGTTTGTGGTGCTGATTGAAAATCAAACAAACTCAAGGGTGAAGAGCATTCGTTGTGATAACGGAACTGAGTTCAAGAATTCAGTTTTAAATCAGTTCTGTGCCGAAAAGGGAATTGCCCCTCGGTATAGTGCTACACGAACTCCTCAACAAAATGGAGTAGCTGAAAGAAGAAATAGAACATTAATTGAAGCAGCACACACTATGCTATGTGATTCAGAGTTGCCTGCTTTCTTCTGGGGTGAAGCAGTCAGTACCGCTTGTTATGTTCAGAATCGGGTTCTAATTAACAAGAAGCAAATGAAGACTCCTTATGAAATGCTTCATGGTCACACTCCCTCAGTAGATCACTTTCGAGTTTTTGGTTGTCCCTGTACATTACTTCATCTTGAAGGGACTCCAAAGTTTGATGCTAAAGCCGATGAATGTTTCTTTGTCGGATATGCAAATCGTTGTGCATACCGGGTATACAACAAAAGTACAAAAAAGGTGGTTGAGTCGTTTGACGTTCGATGGTTAGAAGAAAACAAGTCTGATGCCCGAGTTGGACCCAACTGGTTGTTTGATTATGCATCTTTATTTAAATCCTTTAATCTTTCTGAAATTGTTGCAGAAAGTTCAGGTCATGTGCTTGCGGGGGAAAATGAGGACTCTGAAGGTGGTTTTAGCATAGATCCACCGGGAATGTATGCTACAAAACAATCTGATCCTATTACAACACCTCAACCAGATGAGTCTGATTCTGACAATTCATATCAAGATCTCACATCACTCTTTCCTGAACAGACTTCCTATGAAGAAGTCTCCTCGGTCACTTCCATTGATGATACTGATACAATACCCAATCTGCCAGTAACTGTTGATGTTCCATCTTGCTCCATTCCAAAGTTTGTTCAAAAGGATCATCCTATTGATCAAGTCATTGGATCTCTCGATGCTGGAGTACAAACCAGAAGTCAGTCAGGTGACATCAATAATTGTCTCTATTCTTGTTTTATATCACAAATAGAACCCAAGAACTATCACACAGCTCTTTCAGAACCCAGTTGGATAGATGCCATGCATGAAGAACTTAATCAGTTTGCAAAACTGAAAGTCTGGCGACTTGTTCCTCTTCCCGAAGGAAGAAAGTCTCTTGGAACACGCTGGGTGTTCAAAAACAAATGTGATGATAGTGGTGTGACAGTTAGAAATAAAGCACGCTTGGTGGTGCAAGGGTATAAGCAGATTGAAGGCATTGATTACGATGAAGTGTATGCTCCAGTTGCTCGATTAGAAGCTATACGAATTTTCTTAGCTTACGCTTCATTTATGGGATTTACTGTCTATCAGCTGGATGTGAAGACAGCATTTCTTTATGGCATAGTTCAAGAGGAGATCTATGTGCAGCAACCTCCTGGATTCACCGACCCACAGTATCCTGATCATGGGTATAAACTGGACAAAGCATTGTACGGTCTCCATCAGGCTCCAAGAGCATGGTACGCCACTTTGACAGAACATCTCCTTGAGCATGGATACACAAGAGGAGTCATTGATCAAACTTTATTCAGAAAGAAAGTAGCTAAGGATCTGATTCTAGTGCAAATATATGTGGATGACATTATTTTTGGATCCACATGTGACAAACTCTGCAAAGAATTTGAAGAGGTGATGAGAAAGAAATTTGAGATGAGTATGTTGGGTGAGGTGAACCTATTCCTAGGTTTGCAGATTAAACAAGATGAAAAGGGGACTCTAATTCATCAAGGGAAGTATGTTTGTGATATGCTTGCAAAATACAATTTTGAAGATTGCAAAATCATCTCTACTCCAATGACGGAAAGGCCCATTTTGACTGTTGATGAAGATGGTCCACCAGTGAACGAGACACTATATCGGTCTATGATTGGCTCCTTGATGTATCTCACTGCGAGTCGTCCTGATATCATGTTTGCAGTGTGCCAATGTGCTCGTTATCAAGCAAATCCTAAGGTTTCACATGTCAAGAGGATATTCAGATACTTAAAAGGCCAACCTAGACTAGGCCTGTGGTATCCTAAACATTCCTCTTTTCATTTATATGCATATTCTGACAGTGATTATACAGGATGTAACTTAGATAGGAAATCAACTTCTGCGGGATGTCAGTATTTGGGAGATCGCCTTATTTCTTGGCAATGCAAGAAACAACAGACTATGTCCACATCAACTGCTGAAGCAGAATATGTTGCTGCTTCTGCTTGCTGCTCTCAAGTTATTTGGATGCAGCATCAGCTTCTTGATTACGGTTTGGAATTTCTTGACACTCCTATCTATTGTGATAATGATGCAGCAATCCAAATTGTTAAAAACCCAGTGCATCACTCTCGCACAAAGCACATTGACATAAAAAATTCATTTCATACGCGACTGTTTTGAACGCAAATTGATTCATCTCGCTCAGATCCACACAGACAATAATGTGGCGGATCTGTTCACAAAACCAGTCAGCATTTCCCGTTTCAATGCCCTTGTTAACTATTTGAAAATGCTTCGATTTGAGAACTGAATATGGTTGCCAAAAGGATGTTTTCTTTTTATTCTTTTTCATGTTTTGTTAAATTTGTTCATAGGTTTACTTTATGTACAAATTTAGGGGGAAAATTTCACAAAAACACAAAAATATTTTTATTTTTATCCTTGTTGACATGGAAGTGATATTACTTCGTGGATCCGGCTAATTCTGACAAGGCAGAATGCTATAGCTGAAAGAATCATGAACAGTAAAGTGATATGTCAATAGGCTCAGCAACCACAATAGGCACTATTTTGATGACCAAACAGGAATGTTACATGAGCATATGGGATTTCATCTCATATAAGGATTGCACAAAAACTGAGTTTCATCTCATATATGTTTTGAAAGCTTATCGCATCCATCATTCATTAGAACTATGCATGAAGTCTCCTTTGTTATACGTAAGTATAGACCTGGAACACCGCTCATCGCATCCACCACCAAATATGCATGATGTCTCCTTTGTTATACGGAAGTATAGACCTGGAACACCACTCTTGTATATTTAATTAGCCAGAGTCATATGTGAAAAATGGAATCCTCAAGAAATCATGAGGATGAATATGTTTTTCTCCTTGAGTGTGAATCACTAATGCTTGTGTCTAAAAATATCAAAACATGATAAATAACTCACAGGATAGTTGTTGAAATCAGTTGCATGGGTTTAAGCGGACAATTATATTGGCAATCACAATCACAGGTACTGGTTCAATTAGATGTGCACTAAGCTCTATCAGTCTTATCTGGAAAAACGATATGATCCAATAATATGTCACAAAGTAAATAATGTGTCTAGTGGTTAGTCCTATTTTTGTTATTCTATTTTATTTTTTTTATTATTATTTTATTATTTTTTATTTTTTATTTTTAAGGCAATAACCATTGAAAGTTTGAATTTTGGAGTATTAATTTTGGAAACAGGTTAATGGGAATGAGAAAACCCATGAAAAAAAGAGGGGCCTGGATAATACCCATGAGTTAATGGGTTTGATGAAAAGTATAAAAAAAATTGAGGGTTTAGTTTACGGCACTATCTCTCCTTGCTGTGTACGAATAAAACCCCAACCCCAAACTTTCGGAAAACTCACTAAACCTACGAACGATTGCTGCTCATTGTTGATTTAGTCTGATCATCATCATTATCGGTATGTTTCCTGTGTTTCTTGTTTCAGAATCTCTTGATAAGAGTCTTGATTATTACGGCACTATCTCTCCTTGCTGTTTACGAACAAAACCCCAACCCCAAACTTTCGGAAAACTCACTAAACCTACGAATGATTTCTGCTCATTGTTGATTTAGTCTGATCATCATCATTATCGGTATGTTTCCTGTGTTTCTTGTTTCGGAATCTCTTGATAAGAGTCTTGATTGTTAGATGTTAAATCGGTGTTTGAATATGTGGATGGAGTTGGTTTGGGTTAAGGAACAAGAAGGTGTGATCAGAATTAAGAATGGTGGACTGATTAATGAAGAATTTAAGGTTCTGATATTGTTAATGGCGGTTCCGTATTGGATTTACGATGAAGAAGATAAAGGGTTTGCGTGTCGGTTTTACGGGGTAACGTGGGGTTACCGTAAACCCATTTGGACTCCGTAAACTCATCTGACTCCGTAAACCACTTGTGTCGCAAACACGTTTACAATCCGTAAATGGTCCTAAACTCGTAAACAAATCATAACCCGTAAACAGGATTTTAACACGCAAATGTAAAATTAACTTATATTCACAATGTCTGACTTAAAATGTTTAAGTGCATATTATGGCTGATCAGGATGCAATTAGATTTAACCCACCACACAATCAAGCTGCTTATCTGTTCGATCCTTCAGCTGTTCATAGGGAATTCAAGTCCCTGATTGATGGACTAAATACAAGCAGAATCTCTCATGCTCTTCGTGAGACTCCAGTTATCTACAGAGATCACATTTACTCCTTCTGGACAACAGCATCAATGAATCAAGGAAGGGATGCCATCCGGGCTACTATTCAGGGAAGGCAGATCGAAATTTCGGAAGCAGACATAAGAAAGGGCCTGATTCTTGGAGATTTGCCTACACACACCACATTCTATACAAGAACCCAGATATTGGAAGTACTTCCGAGGTTGAGTTATGAGGGTAACTATCCTCATATTCAGAAGAAATTGCTTCATCCATACTGGAGGCTGCTGGCTCATACTTTTCTTGTGTGCATGTCAAGCAACAAGGGTGGAGGGATAGATGCACTAAACATGACCCAATCATCTGCTCTTGTAGCCCTGATCATGGATTGGGAGTATAACTTCTCGAGATACATTTTTCTAGATCTGCTAGAAAATCTAAAGACAAAGAAAGACAAGTTCCTGCTCTACCCTCGGTTCATTCAAATGGTGCTTAATGACAAATATCCTAATTTAGAGCCAACAGTTGAAACTTTGGATATAAAATCAATGGGTCCTTCTACTTTTGGATTAATGAAGCAGTCAAGAGCTGGTGCGAAAGTCTCCTTTCGAGGAAACAATCCTCTTGAAAAGTTTGGACATTTGCTGAGACTGCTGTGGGAGGTGATGCTAGAACATCCGTGATTATGGCTGAGGAACATGCTGAACCAATTGTGGTTGTAGAAGAACAGGTGGAAAAAGAAGTTACTGATCAAATGGACACTGTTGTTGCTACATCACATGTTAGTGTTCCGGTAATCTCGATACCCACAACTGAACAACTTGCCGCATTACTCACTTCCTTGCAGGAACAAATCAGAATTTCTTCGTTTGGGTCGGTTTCTGAAATTTTACAGCAAGAGCAAGAAGCAGAAAACATTTATGCAGATCTGATACCAAGAAAAAGGAGAAGAAGGGATCCTCATCCAGCAGCAACTCAAATATCAACTCCATATGAACCAATACTGTCAGAACCAATCTTTACTGAACCTTTAATCCCAGTGTCAATCCATGATGATGCTCCACCTCAGCATATTTCTACTGATTCCACTGTGCTATCTCCGGTGATGCAGTCACCATCACGACTCCTTGGTGATGTTTCTGAGCCAAGTTCATCTTCACATCCAGGCCCTAGCTTTGAATTCGACATGCAGACTTTTCTTGCAATACAAGATGAATATCTAAGGGCCGAGAAAGGGAAATCTGTGCATATGGATGAAGAAGATGATGAAATGAATGTACAACGATTACAACAAAGAGTTTTTGGTCTTGAACAAGACTCAATCATCAAAGAAATTCGAATCAAAGAGCTGGAGAAGGTAGTTAAAGCTCTTGAGACTACTATGGAACAGATGTCAGCACAGTACTTTAATATGATGGAGAAGTTTAAGAAGAAATATCCTAATGACTTTGCTGATGATTCTTCTGCAACTGCACATGATCCAATAACACAAACTGAGAGGAGTGAAACTCAGGCACGTGAGTCTCAATCAAAGCATGAAGAAGCAATGGAGAAGTACTTTGATGGTGAAACAGGTCTTCGTATCTGTCCAGTTAAATATCGAGAGTTGGTGATCATGAGAAACAAAGTCATACAACAAGAAAAGGAAGCTCAGAGGTTTAAACCTACCAGGTTTTGGTTTAATACTAAAGATAGCATGTTCAATTATGAAGGGGATAGGTCTGGGATTGTGTGCTGGGGTTATGACAGTATAAAGGAGATGTGGTGGGTTAGGAGAAGAGGATCGAGAAGGATTGAGTACTATGATGAAACTAATAAGTTTCAATCATTTACATCGGTAGATCTGTCAAAACTGTCAGCGTGAAGTTTCTATAATCCTTCAGAGAGTCACAGAGGAAATATGTTTTATGATGCTTTGCAAAGATCTGCTATGAAGAGTTTTGCTGATCGTACTATAGCATCATCAATTGTGGTACCAAGGACCACGAACTCTCTGGGACAGACTATCGATCCTCCTATGTTTGATATAAAATGGCCTGCAACTGATTGAGTAAAGGAAGTTCCCATTTTGCCTGACTTACCTGAAGGAACTTTGGATAAATTCAAATTTTGGGCTTTCGACAAACGATTTCATGGAATTATCATAAGTTGTGAGGATAGAGAGCTTAGTTTTTATGATCCAGTTGATCTAATGAGTTTCTGTGAAAAGGATATTAGATTTTTGTGTGCTCAGAAGATGAAGGTGCATCGAGATTGCATTCCAGCGGCTACTGAATTTGTAAATTTTGCTAGATTGATTGTGAAACATGGTGCGTGGTCCGGTGTGACAGAAAGTCAATCTACGGTTATGATTCAAGCAAATAAAGAACAAGAAGACATGCCAGCTGATAAAGAAGACTAAGGCTTTAAAACAAATATCTAGGGGGAATTTGTAGGACCTAGAATATAGATAATTGTTTTAATGTGTTTATGGCTTGGTTGATTTTGGGTTTACAGTTTGTTGGTTTGGGCCGTGAATGGGTTTGCGGCTTTTAGAGATTATATAAACCATTCACGGCCTCTATGTTTAGGTTAGACATTTTTGACGATTCATTTATTATTCACGGCTTATGTACCAGACGAGTTAATCGTGTGCATTGAAGTTTTTAAGGTTTCTTTTGCTAATAAAAGTCTTTTGTTCATCAGTCGTCTATTCGGTAAAGTATCAATATTTTATATCCTCGATATCGTGTAGTTTATTACTTGCTTGACTAAATTTGAATATTATTGTGATTGATTGTTGATTATCATGAACCGTAATCTAGATATTCATGTAATTATAAAATGTTAAACATTGTGAATCGATTAAACTTTCGGTTAGATTCCGCATAACCGAATTGGTTTGTGATATCAATACGTGTTAGATCCTTGAATTGGGACTTACAAAAGGTGGCGTGCAAATGTCCATAACTCCCATAGTTGGTGCGTATACAACATGGCAAATTGGGTGGGTGATATAACTGACATGTGTTGCACTCATTGATCCCTTGCATTAGAACTTGGTTCAAAGGAGCACGTACAGTTATGGCAAAGTTCTTGGATCTTCATTTATCGTTTCTGGTTGAAGGTTTGACAGGGGTGGTGTTGGTTGGTTGAGTGGAGTTGGTTTTGGAAGATTCAACTATAGTAGGCTCAGTGATAGTGTTTTTAGCACCTTTCTTTGTTAGAGTACCCATCTTAACATGATTATCAGTCAAGGTTGCAGCTAAGAGGATCACATCTTCAAGTGTTGTTGGATTCCTACCTAATAATGTATCTTCATTCTTCATGGGTAACCCACCAATATTTCACAATGGCCCTTGATAGAGGAGTGTCCATATGACGTACCAATAGGCTAAGTTCACGGAATTGAGTAGTGTAAGCAAGATTTTCACCACTATCTTGGGCAAGATCCTAAAATTCAGCGTCAAGATTTTTCATTTAATTTCTTGTGCCAAAGCAACCTTGGCTTCAAGATTATGTTTTTAGCTATTCCACCAAGCCAAGGCCCTTTTTTAGAAGACACTTGTTCCATATTGCACACGAAGGTTATATGGACACCAACTGTGTCACACCCCGAGCCGGCGGGGTTGGATCGGTTTCCCCGTCGGGTGGAAGGTTCTCGGGGCGCGATATCGTGAATGATAATCGTGATGATCAGATTGTTTACATTGCACATGATATAAATGAGAAATGCTAAATAGAATAGAATTACAAAGTTAAATTACAGCAGTATCGTTCATAATTTGACAATGTAAATCTACCATCAACATCATAAATTTTCTATCTTGTATCTGCACAAGATATACAAAATATATTGTGTAATGAAGTTCCAAAAGTATACAGGTCCAAAAATACTAGGTCCTCTATATGCAGTCCTAGTCCAAAAGCAATAACTTCTTAACTGACCTGTTCGTCACCTGAGAAGTCATGCAAAAAGATCAAGTCAACACATGGTTGGTGAGTTCATATAGGTTAGTATGTGAAAATAGCTTTGTAAACCTTTTTTCGGTAAAGACCCTAACCTCATAACTTCACCTGTAATATCCAGTTCGGTATGCTTATATATAGGGCATACGAAAGGGTCGAGCCTACAACCCGCCCAGACGCCATCCTACCACATACTAAACCACATATGAAATTGTTGTTAATGATAATTAAGCATTTTTACCTACCATTCATTTCCATTCCACTATAGTTCTACATACACACAAAACATTTGTTAAACTCCCGGGTATCAACCTTAATCTCATTAACATCACCTGCAATATCCAATTCGGTACGCTTATATATAGGGCATACGGAAGGGTCGAGCCTACAACCCACCCAGACGCCATCCTACCACATACTAAACTACATATAACATTGTTGTTAATGATAATTAAGCATTTTTACCCCCATCCTTAGCTCACTAGTTCTTCAGTTCATTGTTCCTGTAAATACAACATCGTCTAGATCGTCCGTGTTCGTTCTTGTTCGTATAGATCGTTAGTTCTTTGGCACATGCTATCTTTGAATATTTCCCAGACATTCCTCTGAAAATAGGTCGTTGTATATAGTTCTTTGTAATAGATCTTTAGTTCTTTGAAATCACACCACTGAAAATAGTTCTTTGTTTTAGATCGTTAGTTCTTTGAAAACACACCACTGAAAATAGTTCTTTGTTTTAGATCGTTAGTTCTTCGAAAACAGTTCTTTGATTTGAAGAGTTATTTACTCATGAAGAATAGATAACTTGTTTTAAATCCAATAAACAGTTTACCTAGACAGAAGTCTAGAATAACAGTTATACATGTAAAACAGATACTAAGTAAAAGCATTTACGTAAGAAAATTTAAATAAAACAGTTTACGCATGCTTCTCGGCCCCGCGTTTGTAAAACAAAAACGTTTCGAAAAGGGGCAATGAACTCACCTGTGTTGCTGTGCAAATAATCTATCACAAAATGCGCGCTCGTTGTTGTAGCTTAGGTTTCTTCAGTTCCTGAGTTGTTTTAAGAGAATTCGAATACTTTAAGTATAAATATTAATCGTCGTACCTAAGGTTTGGTCTCCGTGTGCAACTAAGTGTCCTATGTTACTAATATGCTTCTAAGATTTCCTCTAACTAGTCATGTTCAATTACCCATTTGTCACCCTATCCCAAGTCAGTTAGTCTTAACAAGTCTTAATTAACCTGTTTTAATTAAGTTCATTTTAAGTTAAAACATTAATTTAGAAAATCATTTAATTCAATATAACAAGTTCATAAACCATTTTCTTTTATCAAAATATCATTAACTTAGCTTAAATTAATCATTTAACATGTGATGGGCTTAGGTTAAGCCCATTGGGCCCAACTCGACCCATTGCTTGTCTTTGATAGTCCAATGATTATTAATCACTTTCTTTGTATAATCCAACATAGATAATTCAATCATCATGTTAATTATCCGTGTTAGGACTTTTCCTAAGATTAGTGTTAATAATTAAATGAATATTGCCTCCTTTACGCCTGTGTTTTGATCCACATGAGCCCATATTAATTTCCCCAAGTGTTAAATAATTTAGAAGCCCTTTATCATTACTTCATGTCAAGGACACCCCACACACAAAAAAATTTCCATTTTGTGCATGCACACACACACCTTCATAAGATTATTTCCCATACATAAGGCCCTAGAACCGACATTCCTTTTTCATTTATAAACAGATTTAGTGTGCAGGGGATCAGCGAACCTATGGAAGTAGGTTCGGCTAGATCTAGATTCCATCCCAACTCCTAGGTTCGTGGCTAGCCCAACAATTTTTAAAGGATCTAAGGTTCGGCTAGAACAAGCATCTCAGTGAGGTTCGCCTAGGGGGTAGGTTCGTTCAAGGGGATGGTTCGCCGGACTCCTATGGTTCGGCTGACATGGTTCGTGACTCCTAGCTGTCACAGGTTCGTCTCCCTTAGGGTTGTGACCATCAGGTTCGTGGCCTCACTGGTTCGCCCATAGGTTTGTTTACATACAGGTTCGGCTGGATATTATGTTGGCAGCACGTAGGTTCGTGAAGACATAAGTTCGTAGTATGCAAAGGTTCATGGGTGAAGACAGGTTCAGCCGAAAGATAGGTTCGTGAACCTGGGTTCGGCGACCTGCACTCGTGACTGCCACTATTCATCGTCTTCTTTATCATCCTACCTGTTACAACCCATTCCTAGAGCTCCCTAGACGTTCACAATGATTTATCTCAAGAGTTCTAAGTGTTTATAATCGGTCAGACAACAATCCCTTCAAGAGTCATGACACACACAATGAAAACTGAATATGAACTCAAATTTACCTCAAATTTGTTGGATGAAAGCTTAAACTCCTTGTACTTTCTTGATCTTCGTGAAGAAATGAATGTTTGGACACCAATAACACTCGAATCCAAGGCGAAATGATCAAGAAATCTTAGTGAGAAGTTGGGATTTTAGAGAGAGAGGGCTAGAGAGAGAGAGTATGACGAAAATTTGTGAAGAAGGTTAAGTTGGTGGTGGTTGGTGTGTCATTTATGACCACATTTAATGTTTCCAAAATACCCGGGTGTGTTCGGTCTCGTTCGGTTTCAAGTTAAATATCGGTTTCTCGTGGTTTTCGTCCCGAAACGACAAGGCTTATAGAATAAGATTTACAAATTTATTTTCGGTTGTGATTCCTAATAAATTAACTAATATCTTTCGTTTATTTTAATTTCTGAAATAATTAATTTATAGTTTACAATCGAATCGTACGGTCGTCGCGCGTATTCGTTCGAATCGTCACTCGTACGAACACGACGATAACTATACTTTTCTATGTTTTTTTCTAATTATCAGATATCATTCAGAACGTTAAACTTTCAGATTTATTCGTACAGATCGTCACCTATACGATAATCTGTCGATTTAGCATTCACGTAACGACATCCGCGTTGTTTCGTTTTATAAAGCCTCACATACGTTAATACAAAATAAAATCCTAACACATAATCACATGATGGTTCTGTATTGTCAGATAATTATCTGACTGATGAACCATGTTTTCTGATTTTTGTTTCTCAGAAATGATTCTGAATTCATTGTTTGATAATACAAATGATAACGATATATGATATGAACCTGACATGAATTTCAATATGTATAGTTTGTACCTGATTACTGTACATGTTACTGTTGAGATCACTGTTCCGGTGACGCTTCCGGCGCTGATGTTACACACTGTTACAAAAAATGTTCTCCATACTTTCAAACCATTGTAGCAAACCAGTGGCTTCCTAGGTTCCATTGAAAGTGATGGGTTTGCAACAACTGAAATGTTTGAAGGTGGAGTTATGGTTACCACCATTTTCACAATGCCCATTTTGGCTCGCTACAGTGAGCTGAGTTACAAGTTTTGGTAAAACAATAGCCATCTGTTGAGTTACAAGTTGTGCAAGCTCTTTGTTCCTTTTGCGATGACGAGTTTCACGATTGGAAGACATTCTATGGATATAAAACAAAGAAACGGTGGATATTTAGTTGTCAACGCAGTAATTTATAAGAATCATAAGATAATTTAGATATGTCATATGGATTGTAACCAAGGTACAGTTACGTGGACATTCAAAGTATTTCAAGTTTTATTTAACAATTGTGTGAGACAAGCTTTAGCCTATAAGCTACTACTCACATCGAGGGTTCTCAGGAAAGCGTAACAGATCCAACAGTTGGTTTGGATTTATGCGAAATGCTTTCCTAGACAAAAACCACAAGATACAGGTAATTGCCCTTCGAGGTTGCACGTGTCCACAATTATTTTTTAAAACTTGAAAACATTGACAAGATTTTCATTTGGGATTAGACTAGAAGTCTAAGAATGTTTTCAAAATCATGATTCTTTGATCGATGAAAGTTTCCTAATGATATATGGAGGGGAAAATAAGATTAAAAATAGAAATAAAAATGATGAACACATAAGTTCCAAGCTAACGTAGGATATAGTCTAGGCCATGTCTAACAGCCTAATTCCCTATGATCATGGCTATGATACCAATCTGTCACACCATAACAGAAAATGAAATACGCCGAGGTGTGAACGTGACTTTCAATAGCTCCTGATGAACTAAAATGTTTCATAATTCATGCAACCAAATCACAATGTCTTACAAGCCAATGCTCCCAAAGCTTTTCAAGGTGAAAGGAAGAGGCTGAGATGTGTTAACAAAGGTTTGGGAAGTTTTGTTGGAGATTTGGTGGAGAGGAAACTCAGAGACTTCGAGGTTTGGAAAAAAGGATTGAAGTGTTGAGAGTGGGTGGTATTTATAGATTTTTAGAGTATGGGACATGTTGCGTACCTCCAAGGGGGGCTCCAGGCTTCTTGAGGTACCAAGACAGAAAAAATAGTTGAGTCCCGGGTTCTGGGTTCGTCGCGTACCACCAAGGGAATTCTAACCGTCGTGGTGTACCGTCGCGTGATTTGGCTGAGTTCAAATTGTCCCTCTAGGCTCTTCGCATACCGCGAAGAGTGACGCCATGTAGGGTGGCGTAACACGATCGACTGGGTTTCCAGATTTTCGATTTCATGTATTCGGTTTTTCTCGTGTTCGATTCGTGTCGTGTTCGCTAAGTGTTTATCGCGTTGTTATTGCTCAGTGTTTGTTTGTAATAGCATGTAGTCACATACACACATGTTCTTTTGTTTGAGTTGATTTTTTAGTTCACCAACGCTCGTGTAAAAAGACTCGTGTGCAATTTGTAATTCCTCGAATTACTGATTCGTGGTTGTTTGTGCTCGACTTTGTGAAATGTTTAACAGACTTGATTAACCCTAATCAATGTATAATGTACGATCCGATAGTTCCCTAAATCACCGATTTGTAAGTGTTTGTGTTGCAATTTACCTGAATATGAATATGTTTAAAGATTTTGTGATCGTTGCAATTCACCTGAAATTGTCAGGTGTCATAGTATACATGCACACACTTATACGTATCGATACAGATACACATATATAGAAGCACACACTTACAAATATCCATACATATAAACACTTAGACAAACACACACTTACATGTGCCCATTTACATACACACATACACACACACACTTGAGTATATCCATACACGTATACGCACACACTTACATATATGCATACATATAATTAGATATGCACATACTTACATGTGTCTATGAACATACATACACATTTACTTGTTTGCGCACACATACATATACATGCACAACAGTTACACATATCCATACTAATACACATGCACATGCACAAATACACACAAATACACTAACATGCACACACTTGCACGTATTTATAGACATACATACTCATATAGACATACACACACACTTATATGTATCCATATACAAACACATAGTGCAACACCTCATCAAGATTAGAACTTACATGTCATTATAAAAAGAAGACAATTTAAGAAAGTTTAAACTCCCAAAAGTCACATTCATTATAATAAAAAAAGTCTTAAAGTAATTTATAAATTACACTATTTAAACTTAAACTCATATAAGTATCTTAGTTACTTTCCTCACTTGCTACCTTAATTTTCTAAAGTACCTATCGAGAAAATAAAGAAAACAACAAGAAGAAATATGGATAAGCCGGAAATTGGATATTGATGTAAGGAACTGTAGTACTTGATAATGAAATTTAGCAAATGGTATTGACTTGACAATGACAACGGAAAATTTGGCAATATCTCATTATAATATACTAATATTTGAACAAAAAAAATATGAAAGTTGAAATTAAACTTCTACTGGTTAAAGCATATTTGAAAACTATAAAAAACATGTTGTGCCGCATCATAATGCACCTGTAGATGAAACTCAAACATATAAAAAAAGAGAGAGATAAAATTCAACTATTCTCATATATAAATCACTTTCAAATTCAACTATCCCTAAAATTACGAAATTAAAATTACTAGGGAGGCCTCCTAAATATAATAATGATAAATGACGAGTACACTCTCTGAGTACAAGTAGGGGAAGTTGTGTATTCAACTAACCATCATTCATGGTTAAACATCATTGGTGTCGCAATAGAGGGTTATGGTCTTCATTATAGGAAAGGGCATGCTCCGATACAAAGGACAACATATCCAAAATCCAAGGGTAGATTAGCTACCAAATGTATAACTGAAACCTGAAGGGTAGCCCAAAATACATTCAATTATTTGATGGCTCCTGCACTTAGAGTATAAGTATAAGAAATATATTGAATACTATATATTTCAAGAAAAAACTCTATAATCTTGGTATATTCAATTATATTTGATGAGATAAGCATCATGTCCAGAAATTTATAAGGGCATACTAGATGCCTGAAAGCCCAATCATGTAGATCAATGAAGTATAACTCATTAAAAAGATATAAAGGCATACAAGATGTCCGAATGCCCATTCATGTCCTTTAGAAGAACATTGAAAGGTCTCCAAGTCAACTAGACCTCCAATATTGTACCAATGTTCTTCTTAAGATCTAGTTTGGAGATTGTTCAACAACTTCCAATACAAAGACTTCTGAATACTTTCAACTACTGATGCTACATTCCATTAGAAAAAATATTCTGAGTTGCTTTCTACACTCAGAACAAGATAACAAGATATTGTTGAGTTAGTCAGTAATAAGGTACAAATATCAAATCGGTAGAAGATACTCTGAAGACATCATCATTAATGTCTTTTGTAGCCTTGGTAATTAATGTAAAAGTCGATGGAGTGATTTCTATTAATTGTAGTTAATATATCTTGACATGTCAACTCATAATAGAATGCTAGAACTAGTTTTAGTTTGTTTCTAGTGTTTTGTCCAGCTTAGTATCCTTACGAGAATACAACTGTAGCTTGTAGTATATAACATTTCACTTGCAACCCGAGTATATAACATTTCACTTGTAACCCAAAAGAGTACTAAATTTTGTTAAATGTCTTGTACACTTTGCTTGTGAAACAAATATATAATTGAGCTTGAAATATTTTCCTGTGTTAATCTTCTTTATCTTTGCTAGTGTGTTTGAGATAAGATTGATAGAGTATTCCACATTTAACAAATCAATAAAAGAAATCTTATTAAGTGTTGAGAAAATTGCACAACCTAATCCAACAAAATTGGCTATTGGATCATCCCAATTTCTAACACATATTACATTTGTAATCCAAATAAATTAGTTTCATTTTATAATACCTCACAATCATTTCATTTTAGAATTAGTCTCTACTTTTTTTAGAATATTAATTTCTTTCCGATCTCCAAAAAAATATAAATAAGATTTCTTATAGTTTATTCATAATACTTGATCTTCCTACTTGCAATCCAACATCATGCTTACTAAATTTTTTTAATGAAAATAAATGATATTGACACTAATTACAATTAAATGATTAAAATTATAGATTTAATTTACGCATTTCATACCCAATATTAAAGTTCCTTTAGAAGTTTTAATATTGAAGTTATTAACTGCACTTTTAAATAATCATTTTTCACAAAAAATTTAGAAATATACATTTATTTATACTAGTTGGATACCCGCGCGATGCAGCGGTGATCCATTTCCAAACCCTAACGACCAAACTTTTAAAATGTTAGCTTAAAGTATGCAGAATTATGGTTCCGTATTTTTAAAAAATATATATATTCTGCGTGAATCACCTTGAAAATGCAATTTTCTTACAAAAACTAAAATCCATTTTATGTAATAAGTGAACTATTATCAAATCTTAATTATTAATACTAAAAGCAAGGGTCTTAATGGACTCTACACAAATCCATTTTATGTAAAAGATTAACATATACAAAGCCGAAGACTCAATGATGCTACATTGTCTTAAAGTCTTCCCACAATAGGCCATCCAAGGGGTTTTGAGATGGTACTTAAGAGAATCAATAACTTTAAAGCCTTTCAAGAAGGAGTTTGACCTAGATGTCTTCATAGTTGATGTTTCTCACATAAGCATACCTTGTCTTGATGATTAATAAATTCCCAATCATCTATAATTCAATCAGCAAAATAATTATCACAACTAAATAAACTGATTAACAGAGAAATTGTACACATTTCTAAAACATTAAGATCCAGAACCTCTGGTCTTAATTTGGATGGATGAAATGAGTCATTGGAAGCTCTCAAAGCTAAACAAAAGCTAAATTGCAATTTGACTTGCACATAATCAAATAAATTTCACCCTAAATAATTCAAAATTTCAATACCAAATTTTCATTTCACTGGAATCACACTCCCACTTGAAGAATTCGAGTTCACTAATGAGCCTTTGTCATATACAAATTCCTCATCCGGGATCTTATCACATCAATAAAATTGCATTGAGATCTTGATGAATGAATGATGATTATTTCATTTTGTTTTAGCAACAGAAAGGACAGTAGCAATTTATAACAAATGATGGGTTGAGGATTATTTTAGAACATAGTTTTTATAGCAAAACGAAATATTTTAGAACATACCTTTACAAAAAGAAATATTTTAGGTAAACATCTACGGTTAGGCAATCAGAAAGGGTCCCCACCGACAGCAGCCACTCCAACCATCCCCATCCAACATTCAAACTGTGTTAAGCAAGCAAAGCAATAAGAAACCTTGACATGTACCTCTAGATGCCCCTGAATCCTTAATTACTTTTTATGTTATGTTATTGGGATTAAGTGAATCAAATAAAAAAATAGTTTAACAAGAAGGGTACCTCTAGATCCCTCTGAATCCTCTGCTACTCATAACCAAAGAATCCAGTTTCAGATGTAACAGCTAGTATAAATTGGAAAGAAGAAATAATGACTTGTACAAATGATATGACATCAGTTATTTGTAAAAGATATGTGAAAATCATATATACCACCAAAGGTGGTGTGAAGCTGTTGTGGACTTGTGGTGAAAAGCCACAAAAAAAAGGATAGTAGTGTATAGATTAAAAAGGTTTCTTTACAACTCAGCTCCCTTTGTAAAATCACAAATTTAGGACAAAGTATTTAAAGCCTCGCTGTGAAAAAGTTACCCATTGGGCAACCTATTTCAAACTGAGTGTAAATTCTTTTATGCGTGCACTTAAATACTTGGGATAATTTCTGAATCCTGTTTGGTCAAACTATGCAGGAGCCTCACATGGAGGTAAAGTCCCCTGTATCGCAAGGGGTTCAGATGTATAACTGTAACATGAATAGACTTTTGGTGTTTATGTATCTTGAGTTTCGTGCTTGTCAAAAATGTGGTTTGGTGCCTGCGATTTGTGCTAATCAGCTGTCAGTACAGTTTGCAAATGTGGCTGAAGTTTCTTTAGGGAAAAGATTGAAAATGTTTTGTGATTTTCAGGTGAGTTGTGCTACATAACAGCCTATTTGAATAATCAATATTTTTGGTTTTTTTTGCATTCACTAATGTGTCTGTGTTAAAATATTGATGTTGATAAATACCATAGGGGTTCTATGAAGCAAAATTTCCCGAGATGACGTTCTTCATTGAGACCAATGTTGGCACCAGGTTGACACCTGCAAATAGATGTTGGGTATTTTAGCTATTTTTGAAAATTACCAACTTTGTTTGCAAATATTTACTATTTTATGCAAACTTCAACAAATTTTATGGTTTATGAATCAACCATCACTCTTTCAAGTACCAAATAAGAGAAAGTAAGTGAATATACCTTTGTAGGGAGATTGGTAACCACATTAAACCATGTAACTTTTCCTGTAACAATAGTAAAAACAATCAGTCCACGAGGCCCACAAATTATCATTTCGTAATTTTAGTTGAAAGGATAATAAATGCGGATTGCTGAATTAGCATAGTGAGACAATGAAAGCATATGCAGTTAGTTTAAGTGGCAATCTACATGCAATCATTGCAGGTAAAATCAAATTCCAGAAACTATCAACTTGAGAACACCAAAAAGTGAAGTCTAAGTGATAACATATAAAAGTACTTACAACTTAACAGGCATGTTAAAAGTCCAAAACATTGCAAAAAAGAATAAACAGATCAGTACCATCCAACAAAATATTAATTTAGTGTCAATATTTAACAAACTAACATTTTAGAGTGGACTCCACTTAAGCTTCTTTCTATAGCAAACATAGTAGGAAATCTTAGCTGTTTTAGTTTCATACAAAAAGGACTTTAGAAGAGTCAATAAATCCTATCAAAATAATGTTAAGAGTGTTGAGCAATAAACATATCATAAAGCTTGTACAACTGTTTGTGGGCTGCAAATAAGACACATCATGACTTATAAATAAAAAATTAGCATACCATTCTTCAGCAAGTTTAAAAACGTTGGACGTATGTGACCATAAGATCTCCTCAAATGTCTCCTAAGCTACTTCGTCAAAATATTCTCTGTAATTTACATAGCAAAATTGGCAAAGTTGAAGCACGATTTGCAGCTTCCTCTACTCCAACCTTCATTCTCAAATCTATAAAATTTGAAAGCTGGTATAAAAAAAAATCATCATCTTTGTTAATATTACGTTAAATTGCAACTACAATTACACTTAGTTAAATTACACACACATAAATCTCTTATGTGACATCTCTGTGTTAATGCTGGGACCAGAATGCTTGCTCCCAAAATTACCTGCAGAAGAATAAAACCAGCCATGGAATAAAATGACTGCACCTGTGTGTTAGATTGATGAGGCATTGAGAAAACATATCGAACCTATGACATTGATAAGGAACACCAAGTGGTAGAATCAAAGCTATAGCAGCCCAAAACATGCCAAAAAAATCAGCCATGAAATAAAAACCCAGGTGCAATAACACATAGGACTTCATATCTTATTTTAGCTTAGTTATGTTTCCCATGACTGCTCATCATAGGCCATATAAAAAAGTTACCTGTAGTGTATTAGTTCTATATATCCATTTCATCTACAATCTATGAATATCTTTACAGGGCCAATGAACGTAAAAATCAAACAATATTAGAGCTAAAAATCAAACACATATATAAGAAAAAAAGAAAATCAAAAAAAATATAGTGAATAAAACAACCTGACATGATGCCTCGTAAACCCTTTGAATTTTACTAAGATCCAAACCCAAGATTAATCCCATGATTACAACCCCATAGTTAAACCCTTTGAATTTTACTAAGATCCAAACCCAAGATTACTAAGATCCAAAAAGAGTACTTACATGAGGTTTTAGGTCAAAATGGATGTTTAAAAAAGACAAAACTGATGTAGACATAGATTAACTCATGGCTTAGCATTGGTTTCTTTCAAAATTTCATTAGAGAAGTGTACGTATGTATGTATTGTACACATATTACTTGTATACATATATGGTTAAAAAAAACCCAGAACATATATGGCTATGAAAAATAAAAATGCTTACATGAGGTTAACAACAGTGCATAAGTTGTTTAAAACCTCAAAAGTGAGAATACCAAATTGATGAAGTTAAGTCCCATTGAACTCCCCTGTTTACACCACTTCAATACAAAGTGAGGAGTATTGTACAGAAGCAACCGTAGAGAGCTAAACAAAGAAGCATTTCAAGTACCGTAGAGAGCCAAACACAAAATCTAAGCAACTAAACATACAAATTAGATTAACCAGACATTCAAAGTTTATTAAATACAAAATTACATTCCAATTAGGTTAAAATGGCGTACCAGTTTTCTGAGCAGGTAGAGGCAAACGCAAGAGAAGAGTTAGGAGCGGTGGGTTGAATGGAATCAGGACTCTTTAAAGGTAAAATCAAAATTTTTGAATTTTGAATTTGGAGCCATGGGTTGAGAAATCGATTCTGGTTGAGAAAAATTCTGAATATGGAAACAAATTCATACACAAGGTATTAACCCCAATGACGATGGCTTAATCTGGTGAGTATAAGAAGAAAAAGGCAAAGATGCTTGAGGGAGATAGGAAAGTTGGGTAACCAGATAAATCTTCAACATAAGACGATCAGATGAGTTTTAAAGGATTGCTGCACTAAATTGTTGTAACTAATGCTTATTGACTTGTACTTTTCTTAAATTTAAGACAATCTCTCAATCTCTCACCTATATCTATTATAAAGGAGTATAGATAATTTTACTTTTAACATATTCTATTTCTACGAATTGAACTCAACCAATACCGTAATATCATATTTATAAAAAATTTACTTTCATAAATATGAAATATCTATTTATTAATTATTATTATTATTAATTTTATTTTTGTTTGTATTATTTTCTTAACAGGAATATCAACTATAAGAACCATTAAGGCTGATGTGCACCAAAACATCTCTGGATCAAGTCTTGGACTTTCGGAAGACTTACAACCACTGATTGATAATTATCTGCCACTGAAAGCTTCCGGATCCCTCTTCAGTACTTAGAGGTTCAAATCGATCAGTGCTTTCGATCGATTATCAGTGCTTCTGATCATCAGTGGTTCCCAAGACAAAGACTTCCAAAGACTTTCTTCCTGACAAAGATTCTCGATAGTTATGAAAATAATCAGAGCTGCTTTCTCACACTCAGACCAACAGAGAAGACATTCCGATGTTAATCAACAACAAAGAAGAATTGTCAGGACTAGAAAGATACTCAGCAGTTAACACGTTTAATTGTTTAAGTATTTATTGTAAAAGTCAAGGGAGTCTCTTGTATTAATTGTAATTAATGGAGTCTCCTGTAGGTCTTAGTATATAATCCTTCACTTGTTAGTTAGAAAAACACGAGTAAGTTCATGAGCTAAGTATTGTAAACTTAACAGTTGAATGCAATATACTTTGACCTTGAATTTATAATTGCTTTCTGTATTTTTTTCAATTTGTTTTGCAAATCAAGTTGAAAGAATTTCCGCATATATAAACTTTGTAGAAGATAACTTTTGAAAGTGTTGTGTAAGTTACATAACCCGATTGAACAAGTGGTATCAGAGCTTTGGCTCTCTAACTTAAGCAACTAACCTTTCTTAAGTTACTAGTTGTTTGTCTTCTACTACTCTTTGTTTTTCAAGCTACCTCTAAGTCAAAATGACAACCATCAGCAAGCACGACACTGAGAATGGTACTCTCAACAAACCTCCCATGTTCACTCCGGATACTTATGATACTTGGTAGGTTAGGATGGAGGGTTTCATCAAGAACCAGGACTTCAAACTCTGGAAGTCAGTTCTTGAGGGAACATTCATCCCTACCATTGCTGCTGCAGGTACTGGTGGAGCACCCATGCCAAAAGACCCATCTTTATACTCTGATGAGGATTACAAAAAGATGGAGGTAGACTCTAAGGCATTGTGGCTGATTTAGATAGCAATCCCAAACTCTATCATGCATGCATTCAAGAAATGCAAGTCTGCCAAAGAGCTTTGGAACTCTTTGCAACAGATGTATGAGGGGTCATATGATGTGAAGGAGAACAAGAAGGATATGCTGAAGCAAAAGTTTGAGAACTTTTGCCAAGAGAACAACGAGAAGATGGCTTCTCAGTGTTTGAGGTATGTCCAATTAGTTGATGAGTTGACTGCTGCATGAGTGAAGATAGAAAATCAGGATGTCATCAAAAAGTTTCTAAGATCACTTCCACACTCCTGGAATATCTATTATGTTGCTATTCGTAGAACAGAAAATCTTAGAACCCTGAAGCTGGGAGAGTTATTTGGTATACTTAGTGCCTACCAAATGGAAATTGACGCCCTAGAACCTAAACCTACCTTTGTTCCCTCAGGTTCAGCTGCTTTGTATGCTCCTATCCATAATCCTCCCTTTCAAAATTATCAACCAATATACCATTCAAACTCCACACCCATTGTCACCTTTCCAGAAACCTAACTCCTTCAACTTCCCATTCAAACCCATTTGCAAGCTCAGCTCCACTGCTCACCTCAAGCCAGGGAGCATTCATGGCCGAAGAGACCAATTATTTTCATATGTGTCAAGAGGATTTAGATGGAATTCCTGTTGATGATCTTGAAGAAATGGACATCAACTATCAAATGGCCATGATTTCATACATAGCACAAAAGTTCTATCAGAGAACTGGAAGACAGTTCAGGAAGCATAATATGAAAACTGGGTTTGGGCTAGACAAGTCTAAACTCAAATGTTTTAACTGTCAACAGCTGGGGCACTTTGCAAGGGAGTGCAAGTCTCCAAGTTCTCACACATCAACTTCTAGTCAGCCAAACCACAAAGCATCATGCTCCTCCAACAGTGCAAACATTGCAGAACAACACGACTTTTCAGATTGGAGTATTCAAGCTAAGGATGCATCCATCTCAAATAATGCATTGATGTCCAATGAATTCACTTCTTCATTCAAGGTAACTGATGATATGTGTACCCCAGAGTGTTTAGAAAAGTTAAATACTTACAAACGTTTTAATGCTCAAGTATGTAATGAGCTTGAGTCTATACAAGTTCTTAAGGCAAATTTCTTTAAAGCTGAATGAAATTACAAAGAAAATATTGAGGAGTTAGAAAAGACTATCTCCAGTTTAAAACACGAGGACGCAAATAAACAGTGTCAAATAAACAATCTTTTAGAAAAGCTAACAACAGCCAAAACTGAACTTGTATTAGCTGAAGCTTATAAAGACAAGTTTCTCAGTTAAGGTAAGAAGTTTGAGAAACTTCTCAAAATGACTAAGATACCTGAGCTGGTCAAGAAAAAGGGTACTGGGGTGGGTTATAACAAAATGGAACCTCCATCTGCCTACACTCCAATGGTGGAGGATCGATGCAAACCAGAAGCTAATCGTGTGTATGATGAAATTTTGGATATACGCAAAATTCAACAAGAAAATGATTTTCCTGAATCTAGCCCGACTCAATCATCTTATACATCTGAAGATGACATTCCTAAAAATTTTGAAAGATTAAAAACATCTAAAAAAAGAAAAACAAGAAAAACACACCATCTTTTGTGAAGGCTAAATACGTACAAACCGGGAGTACATCTTCAGATGACTATGTCACTTGTCCATCTGACAAGTCAAAAAGGGCTAGATAATAAGATAGAAAGGCCATTGTATCCAAGGTTCAGGTAAACCATCCAAACAAAAGTCCGGTTGGAACTCCCAAGTCAGAACAATCAGGTTCTGTGAATCACAGCTCAGCTTCCTCCAAAAGAGAGAAGCTTCAGAAATCTTTCAGTGTTCAGACCATGTGTCTGATGTGTGGTGATACAAGTCATTTTGTTGCCGATTGCTTCTTCAATCCTAAAAGCATAACTCTTTCAAGATCAATAATAAACAGCGGAAATCGTGGAGCAAATCATCTTTTTCTTCGAAAGAAAAATATGCTTTCGAAAGAAAAAGATCACTCAAGCAGCACAAGAAGCAATCGGAAGCAGGCACTTTCGACAAGATGAGGAGAAAGAACAGGAAATCTTTCGAAGCAAAAGGAACACCAGAAGCACATGTTAAAAGTGCTTTCGACAACACTTATAAGTCTCATCACTTTGAAAGAAGAAAGGCAGAAGAAAAACCCCACCTCAAGACAAAATCCAAACTGTCGGAAGAGAAGGAAAACGTTGCTTCCGATGGCAGTCAAAACAAGAAAATTCCTTCTACAGCTCCAAAAGTCAAGAAAGTCTGGAGGAAGAAGGAAACCTCTGAACCAACAGTTCAACCAATTGATCTATCAGCTTGCTCATCATCTGATCCACCAAAGATGATATCAAAGAAATTTTCGTATAATGATGCCAATGGAAAACCCAAGACCACATGGGCTTGGGTTCCCATCAGGAACTAATTCACTTCTAGTCATGTGCATGGACAACGAGATTCAAAAGGCAACTTGTGGATTGTTGACAGTGGCTGTTCCAGGCACATGACAGACATCAAGACCCACCTACACAAATATGAACCATTCTTTGGAGGGTCTTTTGCATTTGGAAGTGATCCAGTGGGTGGATATATCACAGGTAGAGGCACAATATCAAATGGTAAAGTAAGCTTTGAGAATGTGCATTATGTGAAAGAATTGAACTATAATTTGCTGAGTGTATCACAGGTATGTGACCAAAAGCATAACATGTTGTTTACTGAGCATGAATGTATTGTCCTGAAACCAGGATTTGTTGTTCCAAATGACAAAATTCTGCTCAGAGCTCCTAGAAGAAACAACAGGTATGTGTTGGACATGAGCACAGCTACACCACTCAGCAATATAAATTGCTTTATCTCAAAAGCTTCACTTGATGAATCAACTCTTTGGCATAGGAGACTTTATCATGTAAATCTGAAAAATATGAATAAACTGGTCAAAAATAACTTAGTTACAGGTTTACCAACAAAAGAATTCATCTGTGTTGATAAATGTGTTGCCTGCCTAAAAGGGAAGCAACACAAATCATCTCATCATGCCAAAGAGATAGATTTAATAACAACAGTCCAACATCTGCTACATATGGACTTGTTTGGCCCTAGAAGTGTGAAAAGTCTAGGTAGAAAGTCATACTGCTTGGTGGTCACTAATGATTTATCTAGGAATACCTAGGTATTCTTCTAAAGTACCAAGGATGAAACTGTTGAGATCTTGAAATCATTTATCCTCAAGGTTGAGAGTCATGTAAAAATCATAAGGTCTGATCAAGGAACAGAATTCAAAAACCATACTTTAAACTCCTTTTTTGAATCTAAGGGTATTACAAGACAATTCAGTGCTCCTACGACTCCACAACAAAATGGTGTTGCTGAGAGAAGGAATAGGACACTGATTGAGGCTGTTAGGACCACGTTGTCTGATGCCAAGCTTCCAATAACTTTTGGGTAGAAGTAGTCAATACAGCCTATTATTTCCAAAATAGAATATTGGTAGTTAAGTCACATGGTATGACTCCTATGAAATTTGGCATAAGAGAAAACCATTCATTGGGTTCCTCAAACCATTTGGGTGTCAATGCACCATCTTGAATACCATAGATAATCTAGCCAAGTTTGCTGATAAATCAGCAGAGAGCTACTTTGTTGGGTACTCTTCACAGGCTAAGGCATATAGAGTATACATCAAAGATTCCAGGATTATTGAAGAGTCTGCAAATGTTCAGTTTAATGAGCATACTGTCAATAAACATGGAATAGGCCCTGATTGGCTGTTTGATCTTGATAAATTCACATCTGCATTTAATCTTTTGAAAGAGTATGTTCCAGAACCACAAACAAGTTCCAATGACTACACTCAGCATGCAAGAGAAGAAGATTTTCGGGTTGAACTGCCAATAGCTTCAAGACAAACTTTGGCAGAATCCACATCAACACATCAAGCAGTCTCACATTCTGAGACAACCAACACCTCTCAGGATGCTCCTCTAAGTGACTCTACATCTACTCCACAGAGTCAAGAAGAAGTTGGGAGTCCTTCTGTCGAACCAAACTCCCTGAGAACCTCTCTTCCCAGAGAAAATCAACCCACAACAGTCCAACATCAGAGACTCCAGGATCTACCAGAAATCCAGCTTGAGTTTGTACGTCCAAACCTTGAGACAAGCAACTTGGATTTTAGTTCCCAGCTGGATGTGATTCCAAGAACTCGCATTAATAATACTCATCCAACTGAGAATATCATTGGGATTGTTGAAGATGGAGTAAGAACAAGGAGTTCCATGCATGAAGCAAACATTTGTTTGTTTTCTTGCTTTCTATCCCAGATCGAACCAAAGAAAGTGGCTGAGGCACTAAAAGACAGTAGCTGGGTGGAAGCAATGCAGGAGGAACTTCTCCACCTTGAAAGTCAATGTGTGTGGAAAGTTTGCCCTTTAGCTAAGGGAAAATATGCAATCGCAACCAAGTGTTTGTTCCGAAACAAGAAAGATGATAAGGGTGTAGTTATCAAGAACAAAATAAGATTAGTGGTGCAGTGATACACCCAAGAATAGAGAATTGATTATGATGAAGTCTTTGCTCCAGTTGCCAGAATTGAAGCCATCAGAATTTTTCTAGCCTTTGCAACTGCCAAAAACTTCAAAGTATTTTAGATGGATGTCAAGAGTGCCTTCCTCTATGGCAAAATCAATGAGGAAGTCTATGTTTGTCAACCACCTGGATTTGAGTATCCAAAGTTTCCTAACCATGTTTGCAAGCTTGATAAAGCTCTATATGGGCTGCATCAGGCTCCTAAAAAATGGTATGA
Source organism: Mikania micrantha (assembly GCA_009363875.1). NCBI lineage: Eukaryota > Viridiplantae > Streptophyta > Magnoliopsida > Asterales > Asteraceae > Mikania > Mikania micrantha. The sequence continues at coordinate 53,857,344 of CM018691.1, read as the reverse complement.
AACTTTGTCCTCTTTCCTGCTGTCAAACAACTTCAAAAGAGGAACAATTGACAAGACTTTATTTTTCAAGAAATCCAATCAACATATCATGTTTGTCCGGATATATGTTGATGATATTATCTTTGGTTCTTCTGATGAAAGACTCTGCAAAGAGTTTGAAGCACTAATGAAATCCAAATTTGAAATGAGTTCAATGGGAGAACTCACTTTCTTTCTTGGATTGCAAGTGAAGCAAACTCCTACATGGATTTTTATTAATCAATCAAAGTATGTCAAGGATATTCTTGAAAGGTTTAACTTCACCGATTGTAAAGCTCTTGGTACCCCTATGTCCAAAACAACATCTTTAGGCCCTAATCTTGTGTGCAAGATTTCAGGCCAACCCTAAACGTCACATATGCTTGCTGTGAAAAGAATATTTAGATATCTCAAAGGAGCACCAAGATTAGGACTATGGTACCCTAGGAATGCCGACTTTCAGTTCATGGCCTACACTGACAGTGATTATGGAGGTTGCAACATAAGCAAAAAGTCCACATCTGGAGAATGCCAGTTTCTTGGATCCAAAATAGTGTCATGGCTATGTAAGAAGCAATCATGTGTCTCAACTTCTACTGTAGAAGCAGAATACATTGCTGCCTCCAGTTGTTATGCACAAGTACTCTGTATTCAAAATCAAATGAATGATTATGGAGTAAAGTTGTCTAATACTCCTATCCAGATTGACAACTCCAATGCAATTTCCATAACCAATAATCCACTCAAGCATTCCAAGACCAAGAACATTGACATCAGATATCATTTCATCAGAGATTGTGCAGAAAAGAACTTAATTCATCTAGTCAAAGTTGATACAGAACACAATCTGGCTGATCACTTCACCAAGGTTATGATGAAGAAGATTCCGGTACTTAATAACAACTATTGGTATGATCAATTTTGAGTAAATGAGTTTATGTCAAGGGTTAAATGACCCGTCGGAAGATAAACTTAACTTATCTTTTGAGTAGTATTCACTTATCAGAAGAAATGTTAAGTCTTCCGACGTGTTATTTAATCCTTAATTCGAAAAAAGTCACACTTCTTAAGATATTTATTCTTATGAAAGTATTTATCTTCCGATATAAATCCTTTGCTTCCGAATACATTTTCCTTCTGATCACTCATCTTCATCAGAAGCTCATGTCTTTCGAAGCATACATTTCTTTGATGCACAGGTTTATTTTCTTCCTATACTACACGACAAGCTTTTGGTGTTTTCTCAGAAGAATCTCTTTCATCTTCTGAGATTCACTGTGCTACCCAGCTGTCATGGAAGCCCTTTCTCTCTTTTATATTTCTGGATCTCAAATATTTAATGTGTCGTTATATTAAATGCTGACATTCAAAGGTATAAAAGGTCTCCCGCCCATTCAAATTCTCACTTCCTTCTTCTTCAATCAATAGTTTCTTTCTGAACCAAACCCTAACCGTCAATCTCAAAAATAATTGTTCTTGCTTTCAAACCTACTCACAACCTTGTTGCCGAACTATCTGCTGATCACGAGCAATTTTTGGGTTCGTGTTCTGTTGTTGATTCCCCAACTGGTAGACGTCTTTCAGCTATCATTGATGCTCATCCTATTTCCATTTCTGTGGAAACCGTCTGTAGACATCTTAATCTCAATGATGTTCAAGGAAGTGTTTCTTTCACAAGGGATGAGGTAGCAATAACCTTTAGGTCAATGGGGGTACGAAGGTCCTCTTCCTTCAGCTACCTATTTGAAAGGAAGAGTGTCCTATAATTACAAGTACCTCCTACATGTGTTTTTGCATTGTCTGTCAAATAAAACCGGTGGTTGGGATCAAATTCCGTCTGACTTGGCCTCGGCTATTCACGGACTGATCTCTAATCAACTGTTTAATTTTTCATCTTTTGTCTTTGATAACTTGGTGGACAACGTGGTATCCCCAAAGAAATTATGTATGTATCCCAGATTTTTGCAACAAATTTTTAATGGTGAGTTGTTATCTTCGCTCTCACTAACTGGGAACAATTATAAAATGCCCTCAATTGCCACCAATGTGTGTGAAACTTAAGCAGACGAGTGCTCAGTTATCTGGAACTTTCATTACTCTTCTTCCATCCATGGAGCAACCTGCTCCTGAAGGTGACAGCTTTGTTCAACCACCAGATTCTGAACCCACACCTTCCACTCAAACAGCCCACTCCATTAAAGTCACCTAAAAATGCAAAAGACATCCTTAACAGCTATCTAGAACTGTTCAGGCTCCTTCTTCCAAACCCAAAAGGAAAAAGGTTAAGAAATCTGGCAAGGGCCCAATTCTGCCTATGGTGCAAACCACACCTTCTGTTGTACCATTGGATCTTCCTCTAGATCCAGTGGCTACCCTTCACCAATCTACTAGCCCTCAGGATATGTCACCATACACACATGAGAATATCCAAAGGGATGCCACTGCTCAGGAGCCTACTTCTTCGGAAGTTGCTCCTCTAGTTTAGGGACTGTCTCCCAGGTCCCTAGAAGAGTATAACCCATCAATGCCCCCCACCCATACTTTTACCCTTGCTTAAGGACTCTCTGCAGTACATCTGGATGATCCACTCTCTCCTACTTCCCAAACTTTACTGAGAGTGGTAACAGACCTACAAGCACGGTTTTTTACCCAGAGCCTTCTAATACAAAGTTTGACCCTAGAAGTTCTGAAATGGTCAATACAGTGGAGGTTGCCACTACTGATAAACCTTCTTAGGTTCTTTAGGCCAGTAGTACAGGCCATAGGACCTCCTTTGTGGCAACTCCCATTGCTGATGACTTCTTTGAGGTCATTTTCAATGAGAGGAAGCTAGGGCGCCAAGAAACCACATTTGGTGATGGAGGTGCAGGATCTAGGCTCAAGACTCCATTGCCCCATGATTCCACTATGGTGGATGAGGGCAGAACTATCCAGGAATTAAAGGTCACCATCTCCTCCTTACAAACCTGGGTAGCCCAATTGGAAGCTGAGGCTGCTGCCCTGAGGCTGCGGCCCTGAGGCTACAGGTCAAGGAAAAGGATGCTATCATCTTGGACCTCCAGCGCCACCCCCAGTCATTCTTCAACCTTTTCATCCTGATCCTAACCAGGTGTCCTCTCTTGCCCTTGATGCTACCGAAAAGGGGCAGAAGGAACAACCTATGGAATCACCATCACCATTATCATGACCACCATCATCACCTATGAAACCCATCTCCAGCGAAAGGAGAAGAGGAAGCTGCTCCATTAGAAGAAGGAGAAGTGGAAGCTGCTCATGAATCCACTCCATTCCTAACCAACTTGGATAGGGAATGGGATGAATTCTTGAGTACTTAATTTCACAAATCTAGCCCTTCCTCATCCTCCTCCTCTTCTGATGCTGAAGGGAATCCTTGGAGAATTCCTCATCCTCCTCCTCTTCTAATGCTGCAGGGAAATCATTGGAAGATGAACAAAGACATGTATCCATGGAGCCCATATCCCCTGATGAAACCCCAATGTCTCCTTCTGAGACTAGGTTCCCTTCTGGGACTACAATCCAGGTTATCATGGAGAACCCCAATCAAGCCACAACTGCTATCTCCATGGAACCTGAGTCTCCTCTTGAGACAACATCCAATGAACACATGTCTCCTATTAAGACAGTGGCTATTTATGAGGATCTCTCTTCAGATCCTGAGCTCTCTGAAGACACCACTAAGGAACCATTAAATGTGGTTGGTCAACTGGAGGAGGCAGTGAATGCTGAGGTTAACTCCGAAGCTGCAACTGTTTCTGAAGGCCCAGCCAAACTTGAGGTATCCTCCTTAGATGAAATCATGGCCGACGAATCAGCTGGTGAGGCCACATGATCTATCTCCTCTAAGTCAAATGCAATGGATAAAGGTAAAAGGAAATTGACTCCAGAGGGGGAAGCTGGACAAGAAGAGAGAAGGCCATCATAGAAGAAGGGCCGGGCAGATACCTCTATGGATGGAGACATTCTGAGACTTACTGATCTCCTCCAGGAGAAGGGATATGATGTTGATGAAGTATTGCTCTGGTCGGTACCTGAGATGGCTGCTGAGCTGGACAAGGTGCAGCTGCAAGAACAAGCTGCTACTGCATCCAAAGCTACAGCATCTTCCAAGAAGAAACAGAAGGAAGATGCCTATCGAGAGAGGTTGAAATCGTTTCTTTTGAACTACAACTTCTCAAAACGGCAGCTTGCTCCTATGAAGTACTCCACCTTGGATTTACATGTAAGAGAAATCAAAAGTAAAATAGCCAGGGGAGAATTACCTTCAGTGGAGCAGATCCAGGCACAATAGGAGGCTTTAAACCTAGGTCTCCCGGGACTCTTCCAGGGAAGGTTCATTGAAAATCCTCTCTCTAAGGCAACATTCAATGAGAGTTCGGAAGACATGTATGACGCCTCAAAGAATGCACTCTTCCCTAAGCAAGAAACTCCCTCTCCACCATCCAATCCTTCATATGATAACTTGCCCATTTCCTCTATGACCAAAATCAAAAGAAAACAAACCACTGATCTTGAGGAACAATCTAGGATGGAAGGAGAAAAGGAAGCATTGGCTTCCACTGAAGCTGCAGTGGGTTCCGCGGAGAGAAGTCTTCCACTGGAGCAAAAATGGCTTCAACTGAAGTTGGAAGAACTCCCACTCATGGTCAACTGGCTTCCACTGAAGCTGAAATAACTTCCACTGAAGCAGCCAATTCCACTAGAGCAGAAGCAACTCCAGAAGCTGCTGATGATGAAGATGATAAAGAGAACAGGAGAAACAAGAACAAGGAAGTACATTGTCATGTCAAATATTTTCTTTTAAAAGACGTGGTCCTTTCAGAAGAAGAAAGACTACAGCAAGAAGAAGACATGATGAAACACCCATAAATGTGTACTTTCCCATTGTTTAATGGAGCTACTTATCCATGGAGAAGATGTTCGTGTTGAAATTCTGTGATGGAAACACAGTAAAACTCCAGGATTATCAGCTATGTGGTCTCCCTGCTCCAAACAACTTTGACCTAGCAAACATTCCTTTACTCAATACAGATAACAACTTTGAAGGAGGACTTGCTACAATACTTGTCCAGAGAAGAGCTAAAAATTTAATAATTGAAGGACATAAGTTTTAGTAGCATCAGCCTAGGGGGAGACTGTAAGAACCATTAAGGCTGATGTGCACCAAAACATCTCTGGATCAAGTCTTGGACTTTCAGAAGACTGACAACCACTGAAGGATAATTCTCATCCACTTAAAGCTTCCGGATCCCTCTTCAGTACTTAGAGGTTCAAATCGATCAGTGCTTCTGAGTGATTATTAGTGCTTATGATCATCAGTGGTTCCCAAGACAAAGACTTCAGAAGACTTTCTTCCTGACAAAGATTCTCGATACTTATGGAAATAATCAGAGCTGCTTCCTCACACTCAGACCAATAGAGAAGACATTTCGATGTTAATCAGCAACAAAGAAGAATTGTCAGGACTACAAAGATACTCAGCAGTTAATGTGTTTTGTTGTTTAGGTACTTATTGTAAAAGTCAATGAAGCCTCTTGTATAAATTGTAATTAATATGGTTTTGCCTGTCAAGACCATAACAGATACGAGATTTAGCATACGTTTGTTTCGAGTGTTTTGTCGAGCCGTGTATCCCTACGAGGATACATCTGTAGGTCTTAGTATATAATCCTTCACTTGTTAGTTAGAAAAACACGAGTGAGTGCTTGAGGTAAGTATTGTAAGCTTAACAGTTGAATGCAATATACTTTGACCTTGAATTTATAATTGCTTTCTGTATTTTGTTTCAATCTGTTTTGCAAATCAAGTTGATAGAATTTCCGCATCTATCAACTTTATAGAAGATAACTTGTGGAAATGTTGTGTAAGTTACATAACCCGATCCAACATCAACTATACATTTCTTAAAAAAATGCGTCCTTGATAATGATTATAATGAATTCTTGTCATTAAAAATATATAGAATAATGGGGTTAATAAATTATTGATCTGAATTCTAGCTTAAGAATCAAGTAGCTTTAGAACAATTCACGATACGAAGTGGGTGATATTGTATCCACTCAAAATAGGACATGGAGCACATTACGTACGTGTGATAATTGAGGTGGTAACTCTAAACAATATGATATTAACTCAATTTTATCCATAATTTCAAATGATATGATATAAAAATTACTAAGCTTTCATACGATCCTAAACTAACAAACACCCCGACATTTGTACTAACTTGGGAGTTTCAATAGACTTCTCCATGACTTCCTTCCAAAACATGGGAGCTCTAAATTTACGCTCTTATAGAAATTCAAAAGATTTCATGTCAATACTTGTTTAACAAGTAACATTATATACAAACTCATTGCAACATATATATAATCCTAATTACTAGTTCACTCTTGTGCGCATGCTCTCAAGGATGTGTATTTTTCTACAAGCCTATCTAAAGTCAATAGGTGATCATCAAATCTTTTTCAGATACAATGGAAGATGCAGTGCCATGAAGTCGTGTAATCAACTAAAGAAATATATTTCCTAATTTATCAACCAAGAAATTATGTTGAATTGGAAGAAAATAAGCAAACATAACCCAACTTATGTTGTGTAATTTTTCTAGAACACTTTCGATTTGCTTATTACAAAACCCATGGAAATCTCATCCCATGTCCATATATTATATTTAAAGGTTGGCGCAAACAATTGTCTCAAGTGTTCGATCTGCACTTTCTAACAAGTTAGACATCTACTCACATATTTAGCCACATGTTCTTTCATCCTAATCTACCAGAGGTGTTGACGAATATATTGATACATCTTCATAGATCTCAGGTAAATAGAGAATAGTGAGTTGTGTTCCTCTTAGGTTATCAAGAATATATAGCCATTTGCCACACAATGCAACTTCATGTTCATATATTCTGAACTCAAATTTTTTCCAATCCCTCTAATTTTATATCATCACCCGCAATTCACCATCTTTTTCTTAAGCATCTTTAATTCAGGCAATTAAATGAGTATATCTTAAATTTGGTGAGGTACCGGGCTAACTTGCCAATTTTTAAGGAAGATATGCAATAATCTTTCACTAAAGATACAAAGAGGATATCATCTCGGAGTTTTAACAACTAAGGGTTGGTGTCACACCCCGCCAAGGCAGAACGCGTGAGGCACAATAGTCATGGTTTCGCAGTCATTGTTTACATTGAACGACTTCTACATGCATTGATAATAAAGTTTTACTTCATGTCTTAAATTACAATAATCCAAAATATAACAAAACGAAGTTCTAAACATCCAAATTAGGATGTTTAAGATTTTACAAACAAGCCCTAAGTCATCCCAAAAATATGCATGTGAATATGTTGTGACTTCAAGTAAATCATTCCCAAAATATGCTCCCATGCTTGCTTCAATTATCAAAGAAATACATGCTAAAATAGTCATAATAAAGGTGGTGAGTTCACATGTTTAAACACGTTAAAATATAATTGTTTCAGTTGATCACAACGTTTTAAAGTGTGTATATTGCTCTAAAAAACAATATCATGAGTTGTGTATATTTGTTATTACCATGAGCTCCCATAACCGAACTCGAAATTATTAAATTGACACATTCAAAAGTTAGAGCATAATTTATGTATATTTATTATTACCATGAGCTCCCAAAGTGAATATTATGCACCCAATTTGACCTACAATTAAAGTTAGAGCTAATAACCACAGGTGGGAGTTGTCACTCTTAAATAGTACTATTTCCAATAATTCATGTTTATCCATAATTAACGGTCGTAAAATGGGGGACACCATAAATATGACTCATGTAATAATGCCTTAAAATAAAACCACTTGCATCAACGAAATGTCTACAAGCATGATTTCTACCCATGTGAGTTAGTAAAGCATTGTAGAAATAGGGACCATGAAACTCACTACGTGTGTAGATCCTTAGTCTTGTGAGTGTGGTTAACGCTTGTGTTGTGTTCCTTACACTGTTCCTATAAAATTGTGGGTTTATGTTAAGTATACGGATTTTATTAAATTCCGTGTTTTTGTGTCTTTGTTACGTGTATTTGGTGTTCTTATATTGTTTGGTTTATTATAGAGAAATTGTATTTCATAATTAGACAACTTTTCATAATGTTTTTAGAAACTATTTATTTATTATTATTTTTGGAAATTTCAGTATTATAATGACGTATTTTTGAAAAATGTCTTTTTTTTGTTTATGAATATCCAACACTTGTGAAGTAACACTTTTCATCAATATAATTTCCAAATATCTCATTCATGTATATACATACAAGCTTGTATTTCTTTTTTCATGACAATTAATATAAATGTAGGACATGTAGGTTTACTTTTTAGGTTTTTGCTTTTGGATAGATTCAGTACCATATTTTTGGACTCACGTTTTACATAGCAAAAATTTATAAAAAATTTTAAAACTTCACATTCAGGTATTTTTATGTGTCCCGAACAACTTTCGTTTAGAAAAGTTTTCGTGATTCGACATGAAAGTGGGACAAATCAGGCGTTTAAGTTGAAAGGTCCGAATCTGTGCACTGAACTTGTAGTGACTGGTTGAGGTACCATTTTGTTGAGTTATATAGCTTATGTGTAGTTCTCAAAGATCTAATGCAAAGAAATTAATCATGGAGTTTGAGTATGCTCAGTTTAGAGTTGTTATGATCGAATTATGGGCCCTTAAATTCGACCCAAATTTGCATAGTTTTCACTTAAAGCTTCATATGACTTAATAATTTCTTATTTATGATGAATGAGTGTAGGTATAACTATGGAATGAACTTACTTTAATCAAGAAAGGAGAAAATGTAGAAGACTAGAACTTCTTGTTGCGTCAGGGTTTTCGTCGGTTTATCGAATTAACGGTTCATTGAGAACTTCTTGGTGCTGCTCTTGGCCAGCTCTTTTAATGGTTTAGGGTTTAGGGTTTAGTGTTTAGGATTTAGGGTTTAGAGTTTAGGAGTTTAGGGTTTAGTAATGGAGATGTTGGAGCTGATTTCACAGGGAAATAAAGGATGGAGAGTGTTTGTGGTGAGAGGTAGGTTTGGATATGAAACTTGACCTCTTATTGATGGCTAAACTTGTGAGCTTTTGTTCCATTTGAAGGGGACAAAATGGTGGGAGATGAGGGGACCAAATGATGGAGAGGGGAGGATATGATAGAATGGATCTAGGTGGGTGGTAGGGTGGCTAGGAAAAGGTGACTAGAAGGGTTTTTTTTATTTATATATTTTTTTCCCTTTTCAATGTAAGAGTTTAATGTGTTCATGTGTGCATGTGTGTATAAGTTCAAGTATACACTTACGTATAGGATTTTGGATAATGGTCTATAGGAGTGAGTAAAAATAAAATTAGATCTCCATGTGAAATCGTATAGTCAGTTCTTCAATTTTTAAGATTTGATTGTGAACTAAATATATGATATTATTAGATATTTTTCTTTTTTTTACTTGTTGAATTTAAGCTGGTTAAGATTTAGTTTGTTGTTGGCAAATATAAATAAAGTTTGGTCGAGATAAAAACCTGAAAAATTGACGGATGTCATAGTTGGCTATAACATTAGCCTTCCAGCCTTCCTTGGATGCTACTTAATGTTTGCATCATAATTCTACAGTAACTCCAAACAATGCCTTTGACACATATTTAACTTCCTTTTGGCAAAGATGCATTTCAAGCTATTGTGATCAGTGAATACATCACAAGTCTTCTCATAGAGTTGTGCCTCCAAATCATGAATGAGAAGACAACAACAAGCTCAAGTTCATGTGTTGGATTGTTTATCTCATAAGGTTTCCATTGCCGATAGGAATATGAGAAAACCTTACCTTGCGACACTAACACACACATCCAAGTTCTTTTATGGAAGCGTTGCTTTAAATTTAGTACCCACCATATGCCAGAAGAACGAGTAACAATCAAAGAATATATCGATCAATCCTCTCTTTAATTCTTCAAAGCATTTCTTATGTTCATCATTCCATGAGTAATTAACTCTTTTTCTTAATAATTATGTAAGGGGTAGAGTGATTAAGAATAAGTTAATTAACCGAGAATAAAGGCCAAGGAGAGTAGCATCTTGTGTAAGATCAAGGTTGGAAGCATTGCTTTAAATTTAGCTTCCCCTATTCTTGAAGGTAGAGTAACAATTAAAGAAGTTATCAATCCATGAGTATTAAACTCATTTTGTTAATAATTGTGTAATGGGTAGAGTGATTGTAGAATAGGTTAATTAGCAGAGCATAAAGGTCAGGAAGGTTAGCATCGCCTGTAAGAATCACGCAAAATTTATACAACGAAGAAGGGTAGCAATTAATGTCTAGTAGGGGCCTCCTAATGATCTAATTGAAAGTATACACTGAAGATGTATCGAGGTTCATACATTGAAGAAATTGCATACTTGGTCATCATTGTTTGTATATTTTCCTTAATCCAAAGAAAATATTTTCATGAAACAAAATTTTTCAATCATTTCAATTTTAATTTTTTTCTTTTATATGAGATTATCAATTCTTTCAAATAAAAAATACAATAGTAGTAGTAGTAATATGTTGTATAGTTTATTCATAATATACGATCTATTTGATTTATTAATAATCGTATGTCAATAGATTGATTTTGACATCTTTTTCTTATCATTCTTTTCCTTTTTACATATACAAGCCTAAATAAAACACGTGTCATCTTGTATTGTGAATAAATATTTATGTTTTTTCCTTCAAGTATTACCAAAAGTAAAATTTATCAATTCAAGTATTAGTATATATACCAAATAATCATTTGACTTATTTGATGGTTAGTAGTTAGTAGTCACATTTCAATGGATTGATGCCATGTGACATCATAGGCGAATCTTTGTTCAGACTAGGGGGCGACCGCCCCCTGTTTTTTCGTATAGTAGTGTATATTTCCCGATACGTAGTGTAAAATTTTTTAAAATCCTTTATTTCGCCCCCCTGAAAAAAAATTATTTCGCCCCCTAATTTGTTGGTCAAGCTTCGCCAGTGACATCAACTTTTTTTTTGCTCTACATATATAAATGTTGAAGTTATGTGTGAAAGTTTCTATTGCATATAAATATTTTAATTCTTTTAAACTATTGATAAAAGTAAAAAAAAAAAGTCATTAGAGTTTTCGTATATCTATCAAATAATACTTATGTTCAATCTTTGAATTTAATAAATCCGATTGAGTTGAGACTTAACATGTTGCGGCGTACATGCGTTATTCAACATTTTCACTTCTAATCTTTGTTTGGTTTAGTGATATTGTTGCAACTCGCTTCACTTTTTTACATAGGATTTCAGGTATTGGATTAACAATATTCTTCAATACACTTTACTTTTGTACATAAATTGTCAATGTTTTTACTATAACATGTAGGCTCACATTGAATAATTTAAGTTATAATTGAATGGGTTTGAGTATTTTGGGATACAACGGGCGTGTTCTAATTCTAGTTGTATATATAATTTGCACTTTTCATAGCTAATATTAAAGCTCCTTTAAAGGTTTTATTATTGAAGTTATTAACAGAACTTTTGAATGATCATTTTTCACAAAAATCATGAAATTGACGTTTCTTTATATAATTTGCATTAAACATATTTTATTTCTACGAATTACACTATACCAATATATTTTTCCAAATTTAGTTTCATAAATATCAAACATTTATACATTTAATTATTATTATGAATATTACATTTATTTTTATTTTTATTTTTTTTTTATTTTTACATGTAGTTCAACTATGTCTTTCTTAAAAATTCTTGTCAATGAGGGATGTCATTTATGTTCAAATAATACTAATTCGAAAAAGAAAAACATTGGACGTACGCATCAAATAAAATCGGATACTAAGAGTCTACCGTGTCCTTAACCTCCCATGTAGCATGTCTTTCAAAATAGTTTTCCCATAAGATTTTAACAAACGCTAGTCTTTCAATTCAATATCCACGTATAAGATAAACATGAATCACAATATGTACATGTGATAATGATATGCGGTATGATATTACCCTAATTAATTTTCTCTAGAATTTAAAATTGTATAATATAACTAGGACTAAGCTTTCTTTGATCTCAACTCAATAATCAACATAGCTCTAATTTGTCTCCTTAATTTTGAGCTTCTTTTAATTCTCATGGGTTTATAACAATTAACTTTTTAGTTTGTTTGTTAATGTACTAAGTTAGGGATCTCTACATTTACGTCAGTATAGAAGTTTAAAAGGTTTCATGTCACTACTTGCTTGCCAACTATTATATAGACATACGCAATATGACCAAAATAATTACCGTCCACTCTTGTCCTTATGCTTTAAGCATGTCTTAAAGGATGTGTTTCATACTTTATTATTAACCATTGGTATGAACTTAAGTTAGTTGCCCTATGTGGCTTAAAAGCCTATCTAAAATCAGCAAGTGAACCTCAGATCTAGGCTAAAGGCAATGGAAGATGAAATATCATGTAGTTGTGTAATTTACGGACGGAATATGTCAACTATTTGTCAAATGAGAAATTATGGTGAACTAGAAGAAAATGAACCCATAATCAAAAGATCAACACTAACTATCACTAGATACATTATCACCTGTGCCAACGAAATTTTTGAAGTGACGATTTTCGATTCGTACGAATAGAGTGAAATGTCGTCGCTATAAAGTTCGTCGCTACAAAGTACGTTTGTACCGACTACATGTAGCCGCTATAGGGGAATAAAATTTATTTATTTTTAGTAGTGCAGACGACTTTTAGTCGCTAAAGGTTATAATTTAAAAAAAAATTCTCGAAAGTCTGTAGCGATGACTATTGGTCAGTATAGGCTGCCAGAAGGCAATTTCAGCTGAAACTTTATGCAAACGACATGTTGTCGGGACATGTCGATCTCAATTTTTTCAGCTTCTTTCATTTTTAAAAATTTTTCAAAAATAATTATTATGCAATCCTCAAAAATCTAAAACCTGCATAAACAAATAATATAACAAACATAACATATAATAGAAATTCAAAGTTAACCACATCCAAAGTTAACCAAATGCAAAGTTAATCACATCCTAGGTTTACCAAATACAAAGTTAGCCAAATCCAAAGTTTACCAAACCCAAACATGACATCTAATTTTTAACAAAAAACTTCAGCTAAATTGTTCAAAGGAAATACAACATTCAAACCAAATGCAACTATGGATCGTGATGATGTTGACGCTCCCAAAGGCGACACATTTTCTCCATTTGATTACTCCTTTCCTCCATTGCACGATCCATCTCCCTGTCACGTTCTATTGTAAACTAACAACATACTAAACAATAAAATCAAAGGTTTTAAGACTTTTCTAGACTAACAACATACTTAACATAAATAATAACTTTTAACAGTTTTTACAAAAACAAATAATAAAACATACAATCATCATAATAATCACTTGAATAACATGTGTCTACAATGTCGTATCATCTTCATCGTCATGCATCGTCATCTATTTCATTTTCTTCCTCTGAATTGCTTGCATTTTCATCATCATCTTCTTTATCAATATCATCATTAATGAAACTATTATCCAAATTCCTACGCAAGGGTAAGTAATCTAAGTTGACAACCAATTCTCCAAAACATGATTGAGTGTCTTGGACACTCAATTCACCAACTTCACATACTGAGTCAAAAACCAAGTTTTAGTCAGATGATTGAGTGTTGTGTAATAAATTTACATCATTAACAAAACTCATACTTGGATGATCCCAAAGTTTCCGATGGTGAACATTTTATACAACCGTTCAATTACCGTAGTTCGTTAGGATCTTGGATTTAGAACACTTCTTTATATTGTGTGGCTAGAATATATCATATATCATCATACCATTCTTTACCAACATATCATTCATGACTAATGTCGATAACAATAGTTTAATTAATCTTTTAGCTATCGTGTTGAACTAATTACGACAAAATAGTACAACCAAGTAACCATCTTTATACTTCAACTATATAATCTCCTCTAGTTGATCATAAAATGAAGTACCATCTTCTCCTATTGTAAGCACACCACTTTTCTAAGTAGTGCATCGAAAATCACATTAGGGTACCACATATCTAACACCATTAACTATGTAAGCAGTGTAAGAATATGTGTTTAATGGACCATGTGCCAATGCCCTTACTTCATTGGTATGTGATGATGAAGATGACCTGTCGAGTATATTACAACTTGATTTATTAGTTAAAATGCGTTAGAGTCTGCTTGAATGGTGACTTAGTAAGCGACAAAATATTGCAGCAGTTTCCATTTGCTTCATAAGGGTTACAGTGTTGTCTCGATATATTTCTAGATTCCACAAAAGTCATTTGGAACCTCGAAGATGTTAGATTCTTTGATATTTAGCCACATAGAAGTTCATTGTTGATCGCTTGAGGTGGAGAAGTGCATTAGGGTTTTAAGTCAATCGGTTTTTTAAGGTTGTTTAGTAATGGTTGTGACTTTCCAAATACGATCAATAAACGAAGTTTAATTAGCTAAGAGTAGATTCTATAGATAGTAGCATCATGTGTGTACTTCAAATCGTCGAGCGCCACTAGAAATTTATGCAGTAAAAAAAGGTTAGCAATGCTGATGTCTGATGATGACCTGATTGTAGATATAATTGAAAACAACCAATGAAGATGCACTGGTGTTGATAAATAGAAGAAATTGCCTATGTAATAATATAATTCTTTCTATTCTACTCCTTTTATCCACCACTAGTTAAGTTATGGCTTTCTCCTGGACCCACTTGCTAGGTTTCGTCGTTCTGGCTCTCCGTATAATCGTATCCCTTCTCTTAAATCCTCCGTAAATATTAGAGAAAAACATTCTATTTAGATATTTCTTGTATTCTTATTCACTCCATAGCCCGAAAAAAACATAAAAAAACTCAATTACATATAAATTACTTTTAAAAAATTAAAAGACTAAGCCGTCCCTCTAATATTGTATATTGTTTGCTTAATCCAAATGAGTTATTATCACATTACAAAATGTTGCAGTCATTTCGTTTTGGATTTAGTTTCTTTAGTTTGAGATATATATTTCTTATAAATCAAAACATAATAATAATAATAATAATAATAATAATAATAATAATAATAATAATAATAATAATAATAATAATAATAATAAGACTATGTATATTGGTTTATATTCAACTAAATTATCTCATTATCTTAAAAAATATAAAAATGATTATTAACCATTAGATCATGAGATCAAATTTAAGAGAGAAAATTCAAAATTTTAGATAGAAATGTTGTTGAATAATAATTTAGTCATGACTACTTTCACCTCACTTTTTTTAAATATTCATAATTTTTACATATTGTAAAGACCATTGAGGCTGATGCGCACCAAAACATCTTTGGATCAAGTCTTGAACTCTCGGAAGACAAGCAGCCACTGAAAGAGGAGAATTAACCTTCGGAAGAACAACTGCTTCCGAAGGATAATTCTCTTCCACTGAAAGCTTCCATATCCCTCTTCAGTACTTAGAGGTTCAAATCGATGAGCGCTTCCGATCGATCATCAGCGTTTCCGATCGTCAGTGGTTCCCAAGACAAAGACTTCCGAAGATTTTCTCTCTGACAAAGATTCTGGATACTTATAGAAATAATTAGAGCTGCTTTCTCACCCTCAGACCAACAGAGAAGACATTCTGATATTAGTCAGAACCAAAGAAAATTTGTGAGAACTACAAAGATACGAAAAAGTTAATGCGTTTTTTGTTGTTTAGGTATTTATTGTAAAAGTCAAGGGAGTCTTTTGTATTAATTGTAATTAATATGGCTTGGCCGGTCAAGACCATAACAGATACTACATTTAGCATACGTGTGTTTCTAGTGTTTTGTCCAGCTGTGTGTCCCTACGAGGATACAATTGTAGGTCTTAGTATATAATCCTTCACTTGTAACATAGCAAGGCACGAGTGTGTGCTTGAACTGTTGAGTCTTGTTCACTTTGATTTTGAACAAAATATACTTTGACCTTGAAAGAAACTTTATTTGTGTATTGTATTTGTTCTGCAAGTGTGAGTGAGTCGAGTTGATAGAATTTGCCGCATCTATCAAGCTCGGTAGAAGATTACTTGTGAAAGTGTTGTGTTGAGTTACATAACCCGATCCAACAACTGGTATCAGAGCTTTGGCTCTCTAACTTAAGCAACTAACCATTCTTAAGTTACCAATTGTTCATCTGCTACAACTCTTTGTTTTTCAAGCTACCTCTAAGTCGAAATAACAACCATCAGTAAGCACGACACTGAGAATGGTACTCTCAACAAACATCACATGTTCACGTCGGATGACTATGATACATGGAAGGTTAGGATGGAAAGTTTCATCAGGAACCAGGACTTCAAACTCTGGAAATCAGTTCTTGAGGGACCATTCATTCCAACCGTTGTTGTTGCAGGTACTAGTGGAGCACCCGTGCCAAAAGACTCATCTTTGTACTCAGATGAGGATTACAAAAAGATGGAGGTGGACTCTAAGGCACTGTGGATGATTCAGATGGCAATCCCAAACTCTATCATACATGCATTCAAGAAATGCAAGTCTGCCAAAGAGCTGTGGAACTCTTTGCAACAGATGTATGAAGGGTCAGAAGATGTGAACGAGAATAAGAAGGACATGCTGAAGCAAAAGTTTGAGAACTTTTGCCAAGAGAACAATGTGAAAATGGCTTCTCAGTATTTAAGGTATGTTCAATTAGTTGATGAGTTAACTGCTGCAGGGGTGAAGATGGAAAATCAAGAGGTCATCAGAAAATTTCTAAGAACACTTCCACATGCCTGGAATATCTATTCTGTTGCTATTCGTAGAACATAAAATCTTAGAACTTTGAAGCTAGCAGAGTTATTTGGTATACTTAGTGCATACCAAACAGAGTTGATGCCCAAGAACCTAAACCTACTACTATTCCCTCAGGTTCAGCCGCTTTTTATGCTCCCATCCACAATACTCCATTTCAAAACTATCAGCCCATCTACTATTCATACTCCACACCCATTATCACCTTCCCAGAAACACCAACTCCATCAACTTCTCATTCAAACCCATTTGCAAGCTCAACTCCACTGCTCACCTCAAGCCAGGGAGCATTCATGGCTGAAGAAACAAATTATTTTCACTTGTGTCAGGAGGATCTAAACAGGATCCCTGCAGATGACCTTGAAGAAATGGACATCAACTACCAGATGGCCATGATCTGATAAGCATAACATGAAAACTGGGTTTGGTCTGGATAAGTATAAACTCAAATGCTTTAACTATCAACAGCTGGGACATTTTGCAAGAGAGTGCAAATCTCCAAGTTCTCAACCATCCACTTCATGTCAGCCAAACCAAAAAGCACCAAGCTCCTTCAACAGTGCAAACATTGCAGAACAACACGATTTTTCAGAACGGAGCTTTCAAGCTGAGGAAGCATCTACCTCAAACAATGCTTTGATGGCATATGACTCCACTTCTACATTCAAGGTAATCGATGACATGTGTACGACCGAACGTTTAGAAAAATTAAATGCTTACAAACATTTTAATCCTCAAGTCTGTGATGAGCTTGAGTCAATACAAGTTGTTAAGGCAAATTTATTTGAAGCTGAAAGAAATTAGAAAGAAAAGATTGAGGAGTTAGAAAAGACTATCTCCAGTCTAAAACATGAAGACACTAATAAGCAGTGTCAAATAAACAATCTTTTAGAAAGACTTACAACTGCCAAAACTGAACTTGTATTGGTTGAGGCATACAAACACAAGTTTCTCAGTCAAGGAGAGAAGTTTGAAAAACTTCTCAAAATGACTGAGATACCAGAGCTGGTAAAGAAGAAGGGTACTGGGGTGGGATATAACAAAATGGAACCTCCATCTGCCTATACTCCAATGGTGGAGATTCGATGCAAACCTGAAGCTAGTCTTGTGTATGATGAAGTTCTAGATATACACAAAATTCAACAAGAAAATGATTTGCCTGAATTTAGCCATGCTCAATCTGATTATTCATCTGAAGATGACACTCCTGAAAATTTTGAAAAAATAAAATCGATTACCACACAAAAGAAAAGAAACAAGAAAACCACACCATCTTTTGTGAACGCTATGTATGTACAAACCGGGAGTACATCTTCAAATGACTATGTCACTTGTCCATCAGACAAGCCACATAAGGCTCAATCAAAGGATAGAAAAGCCAGTGTAGCCAAGGTTCAGGTACACCACCCAAACAAAAGCCCGGTTGGAACATCTAAGTCAGAACAATCAAGTTCGATGAAGCATAGCTCAGTTTTCCCCAAAAGAAAGAAGTTTCAGAAATCATTCAATGTTCAGACTGTGTGTCTTATGTGTGGAGATACAAGTCATTTTTCTGTCGATTGTTTCTTCAATCCTAGAGGCAGAACTCTCTCAAGACCAATAGTAAGATAAAAACAGCTGGAAATCGTGGAGCAAATCAGCATTTCTTCGAAAGAAAAATCTGCTTCCGAAAGAAAAAGATCAGTCAAGCAGCACAGGAAGCCGTCGGAAGCAGGCACTTCTGATAACATGAAGAGAAAGAACATGAAGTCTTCCGAAGGAAAAGGAACATCGGAAGAACATGTCAAAAGTGCTTCCGATAAAACCAAGAAGTCACACTACCTCGGAAGAAGAAAAACAGAATCAAAACCATCGGAAGAGAAGGAAAAAGTTGGTTCCGATGGCAATCACAAAAAGAAAATTCCTTCAACAGTTCCAAAGGTCAAGAAAGTCTGGAAGAAGAAGGAAACATCTGAACTACAGTTCAACCAATTGCTTCATCAGCAAGCTCATAATCTGTTCCACCAAAGATAATTTCAAAGAAATTTTCTTATAATGATGCAAATGGAAAACCCAAGACCACATGGGCTTGGGTTCCCATCAGGAACTAATTCACTTCTAACCATGTGCAGGGACAGCAAGACTCAAAAAACAACTTGTGGATTGTTAACAGCGGCTGCTCCCGACACATGACAGGCAATAAGACCCATCTAAACAAATATGAACCATTCTTTGGAGAGTCTGTTGCTTTTGGAAGTGATCCAGTGGGTGGATATATCACAGGTAGAGGCACAATCACAAATGGTAAGGTAAGTTTTGAGAATGTGCATTATTTGAAAGAATTGAATTATAATTTGCTGAGTGTATAACATGTGTGTGACCAAAAGCATAACATGTTGATTACTGAGCATGAATGTATTGTCCTGAAACCAGGATTTGTCGTTCCAAATGACCAAATTCTGCTCAGAGCCCCCAAAAGAAACAACATGTATATGCTGGACTTGAGCACAGCTACACCACTCAGCAATATAAATTGCTTTGTCTCAAAAGCCTCACTTGATGAATCATCTCTTTGGCATAGGAGACTTTGTCGTGTAAACCTGAAAAACATAAATAAACTTGTCGAAAATTGCTTAGTTACAGGTTTACCAACAAAAGAATTCATTTGTGTTGATAAATGTGTTTCCTGCCTGAAAGGGAAGCAACACAAATCATCTCATCATGCCAAAGAGATAAATTCAATAACAATAGTCATACATTTGCTACACATAGACTTGTTTGGCCCTACAAGTGTGAAAAGTTAGGTAGAAAGTCCTACTGCTTGGTGGTCACTAATGATTTCTCAAGATATACATGGGTATTCTTTCTGAGTACCTAGGATGAAACTGCTGAGATCTTGAAGTCATTCATTCTCAAGGTTGAAAATGAAAGTGACCATCATGTAAAAATCATAAGGTCTGATTAAGGAACAGAATACAAAAATCATACTTTAAACTCCTTTTGTGAATCTAAGGGTATTACAAGACAATTCAGTGCTCCTAGGACTCCACAACAAAATGGTGTTGCTGAGAGAAGGAATAGGACACTGATTGAGGCTGCAAGGACCATGTTATCTGATGCCAAGCTTCCAATAAATTTTTGGGCAGAAGCAGTCAACACTGCCTGTAATGTCGAAAATAGAATATTGGTAGTCAAATCACATGGTATGACACCTTATGAAATTTGGCATAAGAGAAAACCTTTTATTGGATTTCTTAATCCATTTGGATGTCAATGCACCATTTTGAATACCAAAGATCATCTAGCCAAGTTTGCTGAGAAATCAGCAGAGGGCCACTTTGTTGGGTACTCTTCACATGCTAAGGAATATAGAGTATACATCAAAAATTATAGGATTATTGAAGAGTCTGCAAATGTTCAGTTTAATGAACAAACTATCAATAAACCTGGAATAGGCCCTGATTGGCTGTTTGATCTTGATAAATTCACATCTGCATTTAATCTTTTAAAAGAGTATGTTCTAGAACTGCAGAAAACTACCTTGGACACCACTCAGCACCCAAGAGAAGAATATTTTCGTGTTGAACTGCCAATAGCTTCAAGACAAACCTTGGCAGAATCCACTTCAACACATCAAGCAGTCTCACAATCTGAGACAACCAACACTTCTCGGGCTGTTCCTCTAAGGGACTCTACTTCTGCTCCACTGAGTCAAGAAGAAGTTGTGAGTCCTTCTGTCAAAGCAAACACTCTGGGAGCTTCTCTTTCCAGAGAAAATCAACCCACAACAGTCCAACATCAAAGACTCCAAGATCTACCAGAACTCCAGCTTGAGGTTGTACTTCCAAACCTTAAGCCAAGCAACTTGGATTTAAGTTCCCAGCTGGATGTGATTCCAAGAACCCTCATTCATAACACTTATCCAGCTGAGAATATCATTGGGAGTGTTGAAGATGGAGTAAGAACAAGGAGTTCCATGAATGAAGCAAACATTTGTTTATTTTCCTGCTTTCTATCCCAGGTCGAACCAAAGAAAGTGGCTGAGGCATTGAAAGACAGTAGCTGGGTGGAAGCTATGCAGAATGAATTTCTTCAATTTGAAAGGCAAGGAGTGTGGAAGGTTTGCCCTTTACCTAAGGGAAAGTACGCGATCAGAACCAAGTGGGTGTTCCGAAATAAGAATGATGATAAGGGTGTAGTCATAAAGAATAAAGCAAGATTGGTGGTGTAGGGATACACCCAGGAAGAGGGAATTGATTATGATGAAGTTTTTGCTCCAGTTGCAAGAATCGAAGCCATCAGAATATTTCTAGCATTTGCATCTGCCAGAAACTTCAAGGTATTTCAAATGGATGTCAAGAGTGCTTTCCTCTATGGCAAAATCGATGAAGAAGTATATGTTTGCCAACCACCTTGATTTGAGGATCCTAAGTTTCCTAACCATGTCTGCAAGCTTGATAAAGCTTTATATGGGCTGCATCAGGCTCCTAGAAAATGGTATGAAACTTCCCCCCCCCCCTTTTGATTGTCAAAGAACTTCAAGAGAGGGACAATTGACAAGACTCTATTTTTCAAGAAATCCAATCAACATATTATGATTGTCTAGATATATGTTGATGATATTATCTTTGGTTCTACTGATGTATCTCTCTGGAAGGACTTTGAAGCACTAATGAGTCCAAATATTAAATGAGTTCAATGGGAGAACTCACTTTCTTTCTTGGACTACAAGTGAAGCAAACTCCTACAGGGATTTTTATTAATCAATCAAAGTATGTCAAGGATATTCTTGAAAGGTTTAACTTCACAGACTGTACATAACTTGGCACCCCAATGTCCAAAACAACATCGTTAGGCCTTGATCTTGAGGGGGAGGATGTTGATCAGAACCAATATAGAGCAATGATTGGCTCTTTGATGTATCTCACAACAAGCAGGTCTAACATCATGTTTGCAACTTGTTTGTGTGCAAGATTTCAGGCCAATCCAAAAAGTTCACACATGCTTTCGGTGAAAAGAATATTTAGATATTTCAAAGGAGCACCAAGGCAAGGATTGTGGTATCCTAGGAATGCCGACTTTCAGTTCACACCTGCACACAACCTCGTTGCCGAACTATCTGCTGATCACGATGCCGACTTCGCTCCGATCATCTCGTTTCTCCGATGGAGCATGTACTTTACGACATTAACTGTTAACCCCGTGGTGTATGAGTCTCATCACCAGCAATTTTGGGGTTCATGTTATGTTGTTAATTCCCCAACTGGTATACATCTTTCTGCTACCATTAACACTCATACAATTTCCATTTCTCTGGAAACCGTTTGTAGACATCTTAATCTCAATGATGTTGAGTGCATTGTTTCTTTCACAAGGGATGAGGTAGCAATGACCTTTCGGTCAATGGGCTACGAAGGTCCTCTTCCTTCAACTACCTATTTGAAGGGAAGAGTTTCCTAAAATTACAAGTACCTCCTACATGTGTTTTTGCATTGTCTGTCAAATAAAACAGGTGGTTGGGATCAAATTCCATCTGACTTGGCTTCGTCTATTCATGGGTTGATCTCTAATCATCTGTTTAACTTTTCATCTTTTGTTTTCAATAATTTGGTGGACAATCCGTCATCACCAAAGAAATTTTGTATGTATCCCAGATTTTTGCAACAAATTTTTAATGGTGAGTTGTTGTCTTCGCTCTCACTAACTGGGAACATTTACAAAGTGCCCTTGGTTGGTGCCAAGGTTTCTGTTCAAATCAAGAGGACGAGTGCACAGTTCTCTGAAACTTTAACTTCTCTTCTTCCGTCCATGGAGCAACCAGCTCCTGAAGGTGACAACTCTGTCCAACCAACAGATGCTGAACCCACACCTTCCACTCAAATAGCCCCCTCCATCAAAGTCACCTACAAACGTAAAAGACACCCTGAAGAGTTATCTACAACTGTTCAGGCTCCTTCTTTCGAACCTAAAAAGATAAAGCCTAAGAAATCTGGCAAGGGCCCAGTTCTGCCTAAGGTGCAAACCACACCTGCTGTCTTACCATTGGATCTTCCTCTGGATCTAGTGGTTGCCTTTAACCCATCCACTAGCCCTCAGTGTATGTCACCATACATACCTGAGAATATCCAAAGGGATGCCACTGCTCAGGAGCCTGCTTCTTTGGAAGTTGCTCCTCTAGAACAAGGACTGTCTCCCAGGTCCATAGGTTTATCTACACCATCTCAGTCCCCCCACTCATCTGGATACCCAAGCTCAGGGCACCTCCTCGGCTACTTTGTATGACCCACTTTCTTCCACTTCCCAAACTCTTTTGAGAGTGGTGACAGAGTTGCAAGAGGGGTTCCTCGACCCAGAGCTAACAACAACAGAGGTTAACCCCAGCAATGTTGAAGGGGTTAATACAGTGGAGGCTGCCACAACTGATGAACAATCTCAAATTCATCAGGACAGTGGTAACAGCAATATGACCTCCTCTGTGGAAACTCCCATTGCTGATGACTTCTTCATTTGTAAAAAATAATTCCGTGTATAAAAGTGGTAAATGTTTAAAGAGTTGAGAGAATTTGTTAAAAAGTCAAAAAAAAAGTGATCTTTTACAAAAATACCATTCAACTATTTGATTTAATTATATCAGCTGAATAATGATTTAATGATGTTAAATTTTTAAGAGGTATATTTATTTTAACTTAATCATAGTTAATTCATTAGACTCGATCCATACGTGTGTAATCCAGCATCACGCATATTAATTTTTTCTATAATACTAAATGATATTCACGTTAGATATAATTTACACGTTTCATAAACAACATTAAAGTTCTTTTAGAGGCCTTTATTATTGAAGTTATTAACTGCACTTTTTGAATATTAATCATTTTCAAATAAACATCTGAAAATTTACGTATATTTGTATAACTAGGTTATAAACCCGTGTATTACACGGATTTAAGAATATAAATTAAGTGATTATATATATATATATATATATATATATGTCTTCATATATTTACATAATAAAATAATTTTATTACATTCTTTTAAATTTGCATAATTATGAAAACCAAAAATATTTGTTTTACCTTTTTATATTAAAAAAATTTAAAAATAAAAATTTATATAAAAATGTTCTTAGTGTGTGTGTATAGCATTAGACATACATGATATTTATTATCATATTATAAATTATTAGTATTAATTTAGTGTATTTATGTAAACAATTTATATTATTAATAACATTAATTATGACCTTTTATATTTAAAAATAAAGATTTATTTTTGAAATAATATGAGAATGTCATGTGTCATTTCTTGGAATCAATTATTAGATAGGTAGATTTTTCCTTATTCATATTTTTATTTTTACATGTAAAACTCTACCATTCACTTTTCATCGTATTTATCCAAATTTATTTTCACAAATATCAACGATTAATTTTACATTATTATTATTATTATTATTATTATTATTATTATTATTATTATTATTATTATTATTATTATTTTGTTTCACATACACACATACATATACATGGGACAGAAACTTAAATGTGACCAAAGAGTTTCTAGCCTATAGGTAACCCTTGACTTCACGTATAATATGTGTTTGGTCGTAATCTTACATAGAACAAATGTTGCTTTGGATTGAGCTAGATGATTTTTTTAGTTGTGGAATACCTCCTAAAAAGGGGGTCAGATCACCATACTGTTCTTTGAGCGGAATGATGATCTTAGATGACCAAACGTATGCTATTAAAACTTGATTTTTTTAATCAAAGTAACTATTTTTCATTTTTATGATATTTATCATAATTTAATACATAAAAAAATTATTTGTATACACATATACACTAATAAAATGCTCACATGATCCGGTGAGAAACAACACGCTTATTTTGCTAATTTTGGGTCTTAAAAAGCTCAAGATAGCTCGATGGTTATCAAACCAACTCTTTTAATTTTATTATAATATTTAACTAAACATAATTGTTACGCTAACTAAATATGTCAACTGTGACATAATAGTCTACACATGATTCACCTGATTTGAGAGAAAATTTCTTTTATAACTATTTTAGTTTACTTTATTTCTTAAAAGTACCAATGTGTGACAAACTAAAGAGTTAGAAAAAATATTTAGTTTATGGTTTCAAAACTTTGTAAGTTGTACTCTATGTTATACAAGTTATAAAACTCTTAATTTTAAGAGATTTGATCAAATGATCATTCTATCTTCATAATATAGTATCTACACACACTTTGTTAATTAAAGGAATATTATATAAATGAAGAACTCATTTAGGCTAACAAGTTAGTTTGAGATCAACATGTATAAGCTCAAGCTTAAACTTGATAATTAAATGAGTCATACTTAAATGGTCGGGCTCGAATTAGCTTGCCTCATTCAAGCTTTCTATAGATCCAATCTCAAGTTCTTCTCAAGCCATTTTGATTTATCTACGTACATCCTTAATTAAAACTTTTGTAATTAGCTAGAAGTAGTCGTTTTTAAAAAATCTAAACCTGAGCATGGGTTGTAGGTGTACGTTTAACCCTTTGTTAAACCGAATCAAATCATGTCTTTTCTTCCACAAAATATATCAGATCTGGCTTGACTCGTGACTCGCCTTGATCCAAATCATTTAAAAAAGACCAAATAAATCTTTAAACCCTATGTGAGTCGATGATTTGTAATATTGAAAACAAATATGTGGTTCACATTTAACAACATTTGTTTATTCAATCTCAATTCTTTATTCAGGTTTAATGAGAACCATATATTTATTTTCAATATTCCAAATCAATGACTTAGATAGGGCTTAAGAGTTTTCTCTTTAAGATCGGGTTTTCACAGGATATAATATATATGTATGTATGTTTGTATGTATGTATGTATGTATGTGTCTGTGTGTGTGTGTGTGTGTGTCTGGGTCTCTGTGTGTGTACGTATGTACGTGTGTATATGTATGTATCTATGTATAAAATATAAATATGTGTGTAGAAAAAACAAGTAAATATAAAATGAAATTTCATTTATTTTAAAAAGCATGAAAATATTTTCACGACAATTAGTGGTGACAAGTCGTCTGGAAAAAGATTCTATACTTACGAAGCTTTATGCCGACGATTATATAATTTGTAGCGTCAAAGCTATGGCGGTGAAATAATCGACGAACGGAGAAAACTTCTAGTGACAAAAAAGAGGATGTATCAAAACAGCTTAATTTTGATGTATCATAATAGTTTTCTTAGTGATGGCTAAAAATTAAGAAAAATTGGAAAAGGAAATTGAAAGCTAAGATGATAAATAATGTTTAAACCGATTTTAACAAGTTGACCCTATTCGTTTATTTAATTTCTCAAATATTTATCATGCATATAATCCATATATATTATTATTTAATTTGTACATGTCAATGGCTGACTCATCACGTACGTACCCTCAATTTCCCCTATATAAACCACCTCCTCCATCGTTTCTTATGCACATCACCCCATCACAGAACAACCAGCTAGCAACAGTTCACTGTAACTTGCCATTGATTTGGGTGTGTTTCTTTTTAAGAACAAAAGCTCTGACAATGGTGATTGCTGGTCAATTCCCTCATCTCACCTTTGCATTTGGCCTTATGGGTATTCTATCTCTCATTACATTTTGTTAAACAAATTGAAAAAAGCATAAGAAATGTGTATCAAATAAGATTAGGTATTTTGGTTATTAGATGATCCATTAATTCTTTTTTTTTTTTTTTGTTATCATATTATCCTCAGTTATCATTATTTATTCGTTCAGCCCGACCCAAACTGAAAATCAAACGCCATCCTGTTTGAAAGAAGAATCCTTGGTTCACTGCAGTTTATAGCATCGTTTGATATTTCGTCCGATTTGATAACCATGTTCTGCTTTAATAGACAATATAATGATCATTTGATGTCCTACGGATCACGTACCATTAATAAATAATATATCTAACGTAATGCATGCATGATATTATACGTACAGGTTACGTGTCATGCACGTAATAAGCCCAAACCCTAGCTAAAAACATGCTTATTTTTTTGTTATTCTTTTGCAGGCAATATTATCTCATTTTTGGTGTTTCTTTCACCACTGTAAGCTTATAATCAATCCTTTTTTAACCCAAAAATATACATCCTTAACTATATATATATATATATATGTATATATATGTTCTTATTTGCTCTTTAATCTCTCGATTGATTCAAAGAATTTTGCATAAACTGCAGGCCAACGTTCCACAAAATTTATAAAAAGAAATCAACTGAAGGGTTTCAATCGTTACCTTACGCGGTGGCCTTATTTAGTGCTATGCTTTGGATCTATTACGCGTTGTTAAAGGGCAATACGTTGCTTTTGATCACCATCAACTCGGTTGGGATCGTCATAGAAACCTTTTATCTTTGTGTTTTCGTCTTCTATGCTCCAAAGAAAGCTAGGGTATGCATGCATGTGTTAATACATATATGTTTTCGTCCCGTTTTGTTTATTTGATGACTCTTTTCACATTGATTCTGAATTGTTTTTCATGTGTAGATGGAAAGTTTGAAGCTGATCATATTGTTTATAGTTATTGGATTCGGATTGATCGTTTTAATGACTCAATTCCTTTTAAAAAGCGCTCAGCAACGGGGTGTGGTAGTTGGATGGATTTGTCTGGTGTTTTCTTTGTGTGTGTTTGTCGCACCATTAGGCGTTGTGGTACGTACAAAAAGAAATAGTTGGTGGCAGATCTAAAATTTTTTTT
Source organism: Mikania micrantha (assembly GCA_009363875.1). NCBI lineage: Eukaryota > Viridiplantae > Streptophyta > Magnoliopsida > Asterales > Asteraceae > Mikania > Mikania micrantha. The sequence continues at coordinate 53,829,711 of CM018691.1, read as the reverse complement.
TGAAGTATATACGCAACACATTTTAAAAAGCAAAGATAAAAAAAAATATATCATTGAGAAATACTTATATATTTTATAAGAATTTATTTAACTTTAAGGCTACAATAAATTACATATAAAAATAAGAACTAGTATATGTACACGTATACAATAATATTAATAGTAATAACCTTTGGAAAAAACTAATTTTTAATTTTGATTTTTTTTAACAGAGACAAGTGATCAAGACCAAAAGTGTGGAGTACATGCCAATTCTTCTGTCAGTCGCTCTAACAATAAGTGCAGTTATGTGGTTCTTTTATGGCCTACTTCTTGGGGACTTTAACATTGCGGTATGCCTAAAATTAAATTTACAAAATAATTACATATTTATAAAAAATATTCTAAAATTCTATTGAATATTACAGATTCCAAATACTCTTGGATTCACCTTCGGAATCATTCAAATCATTCTTTATATGATGTACAAGAACAAGAAGCAAGTCACAGACGCGAAAACCACAGAATATACAGAGAAAACAAGAGAAGTGAATGAACATGAATCGAGAGGCCCGGAAGTTAGAGATCAAAACATAATCGATATGGTGAAGCTAAACATCTCTGTATCCGCTGATGAAAACGTTCCAAATCCACAAGATGTGGCTGTTGTTCGTACTCCAGTTGTGGCTAATCACACCGTTGAAGTCCCAGCTTAATATTAAACCTAGCTCAAAGGTTTTTGTGTTTTTGTCAAAGTGTACCTTCTCTAATTAAATAACGTACCCTTTGATTACAAGTATTTGGGTACCTTAATTTTGATATATTAAAGTGTTCTTGAAACTTTATGATCGAGACATTTATAGTGCTTCTTTTTCTTTGCAAAAAATAGCCATTAATTTCCTATATTTATAGTACCTTACCCCTAACTAAGTTTGGATAAAAACACTGTTCCGAATAAGTTAATCTCCGTCTCAAAGTTATCGTTTGAAGTAATTATCACAATGTTTTTAACGTTATTATCAGAAAATAATTAAAATAACGTAAAAGATTAATGCAATTTTACTTTTACGCCTTATAAACCCATACATATATAGCGTTAAAATTAGTGACAAGAAAAAGTTCAGTCTTGAAACAACCATAAACTAGTTTGTGACTATTTATAGGAAGTCGCAAACAAGTTATAATTTAAATACTATAAATAATAATATAAATTTATAATTATAAACACTGGTCATAAAAATGGTAACAAATCTTCGAGTTTTCTTGTAGGGGCAAATGCTTAATTATTAGGAAATATCACTTTGACAAGATAGCTAAAATATATATATATATATATATATATATATATATATTGAGAATAAGTGTCTTTTTTCACATTATAATAAGATAAATAATAGAAATTACGTACAATTGTAATCATAGTTTTACTAATTTTTATAAGATTAAACTAAAAATTGATGCTTAAATAGTATTAGCTTTTGCTTCTAGAACTTAGGACAAATCTCTCGCCCTCCCGGCCCAGCTCGGACGATCCAACCTATATGTACTATGTAGGCCTAGAAGGACTTTAAAATTTTAGTTAACAGCAATTATTTTATTTACTACAAACTATATGGTTTATAGTTGACATATTAAAATTTCTTATAAGTATAAACACGTTTACAATTTTATATAAATTTTATTTTTCTAACTTTATTAATTGCAAGTTATGTAATAATAATTCACAATTTTCAAGTTCACGTGTTTTAAACTTTTAGCCTTACTTTTAATATCTATGGCATTCTATATAATACCTAAGACTATATCTAAATTTAAATAAATATCCCTACAAATTTGTTAAATAAACAAATTAAGAATATTAAAAATAATATTCCATCTATTTATTTTAGCTGCTTTTTCTTTGATTTTTAAGTATAGCCATAAGTATTTGTGTATATGAAAGTCTTATTAAAACATATTTATAAAAATGATTTAAAATAATTATTCTATGATTTGTATATAAACTTTAAATGCTTTTGATTTATAAAACATAATTTTGGATTTTTATTTCACAAAATAATTGGTTTAAATAAATAGTTTATTTAATGATTAATTTATTTAAACAATTATATTTACGATGCCGATCTTACTGTTTTAAGTTACTAAATAAAATTTTGATTATAAAACAATGTTGTTTAAATCTCTTTTTTTTTCTTTTTTTTTTTAAACTTGATAAGAGAAAATTAAATATGTATTTCTAAAATTTTTTTATAAAGTCCCTAGATAATATTAAAGTTTGTATTTTTCTAATTAACAACTCTTTTTATAAAAAATTATGTGAGTTTTCTTTCGTTTTATATAACAAAACTCTATTTAAATTTAAAAATGATTTAAAAATGAATTGTGTTATTTTCTATACTTTGTTTATAAAAAATATGGTTGAAAAGAGAGTAAATGGCTGAAAACCGGTTTAAATTAATGGCCAAAATTGAAAAACCGGCAAAAGCATGGCTCGAACCCGCGGTCTCCGGGTCTATCCACAAGGGCCTACCGGCGAAATGCGCCCTGAGATCGAGTGTTAAACAATTTTAGTTATATAAATCTTATATGTTACGATTTCCTAATTTCAACATGAACCCTAATTTTTATCTCGGTTCCAATTCGATCAATACCGTGATTTTTAGCCCCAATGATCATGGGCTTTTGACTATTAGGTGATAACGAAGAGATTGATGTTGAAAATTACCTTGTGTTAACAATTTTGATTATAGTTAATCAGTTTATTCAATTTTGACTTCTATTATGTCAAACGTGTAAATAGCTATGCATAAGCGTTATTGTTTATCAATTTTGGGATTTTTTTGATATGATTAGAATCTTGATTAGGAGATGATTGTGTAATCATCCTTTTTTGAATTTTTAGATAGCGTTTTCATCAGGATTTGGAATGGACCGATGCTGACGAGATAGAAACGTGCGATCAAGAAGGAAAGGAAAAAACTTTCAAGAATTGCCATTTCATTCCTTGATATTTCAATTATTATCATTTTATTTCTTAAATTCCTTTTACTCACAAATATCTTTCACATATTATCATATTTAGTCCCTCCACTTTATATTCATATTATTTTACATAGAAATGTTCATAAAAGTTTATAAACCTAATAAATTAAGTTTATAGATTTATCTAGGTTTTATTGTTATGTGTTTTCACTAAATATATTATTATTCTTATTACAATTTTTCTTGTTGTTATTTTTATTTACTATTATTTATCTAAATTGATTATTATACATATTAACATTCATGCATGCATACATACAGACATAAATATATACATGTATATTGATGTTTATTTACATCTTGTTAATACTTCTTTTATGAAATAATCATATTTAAATATTATTACGCACACATTATACACACACACACATATATATAGGGGAGGGTTCCAATAAAAACGATCATATTTGAGAAAAATTAGAAAACTAATCATAATTGTTATCAATCAATTTCGTTTTTCGTTTTTTTTACATTTTGTTTTATTATAAGGTTAGATTTGTTAACAAAAAGAAAAAAATAAATGTAATTGTAAGAACATAAACGCTGATGCTCTCCAAATCTTCTAAGTCCTTGACATCACACAAGAAGTCCATACAAGCCTCAGAAGAACAAAGTTGTCTTCCTGATGGAACTCGTCTTCGGAAGAAGCTTGAGAGTTTCAGAAGGCTAAGTGCCTTCAGAAGATAACCTTATTCTTCAGGATAACTCAACAGAAATAAGGGCTTCCGAATACACAGGCTTTCGAATACAAAAGCTTTAGAAGAATTAGTCTGAGATGATCCAAGACCTTTATGGAAATATTTAGAGACGCTTTCTATCTTCAAGAACAACTCAGAAGATATTCCAATGATAGTCAGTAACAAGAAAGATTTGTCAGACTTACATAGATATGATACATTAAATGCCATTTGTAGTTTAGGCATTTATTGTAAAAGTCAATGAATATATTTGTATTGATTGTAATTAATATAGCTTGGCCTGTCAAACTTTAACAGTATACTAGTTTTAGCATTAGTTTGTTTCTAGTATCTTGTCCAGCCTTGTATTCCTACGAGAATACAGCTGTAGGTTTTAGTATAAATATGTTCACTTGTATATTGAGCAAGGCACGAGTGTGTGCTTAATCTAAGAGTTTTGTTCACTTTGTATTTGAATTAAATATACTTCAACCTTGAAATTAAATTTACTTGTGTATTGTATTTTGTTCTGTATGTGTGGGTGAGCTGAGTTGATAGAATCTTCCGCATCTATCAAGCTCAATAGAAGATAACTTGTGAAAGTGTTGTGTTGATTACATAACACGATCCAATAGTAATTCATGTTATTACATATATGTAACTCATCGATTACATATATGTAACTTGTAAACAACATATATGAGTTAAATATACGTAACTTCGTGATCTACATACTTTTATTAAAAAAATTTTTATTTATAACATGTATAAGCTAATAATAAAAAATCATGAATTTTTTTTTTAAATTGATTGGTTAGTAGGACTTTTCTTGGTTTTCTCCAAAGTGATGAGTTTTCTTTTGAACCCTCCCCTATACACACACACACACATATAGGGAGAGGATCAAATGTTAACCCACTCTTATTGCGGTAACCCGTATAACTCTGCCAAGATATATCCAAATCTTCATTTTCTTTTTTTAAATATCATTATTACACTTAAACAATGCTTTCTTCTTTTATGTGTATGTGTAAATTTATCACCGTTTAAGATTTAAAAGCATTGTATGTTTTGGTTATATTAACAAGTTTTGGTTACATTAAGTAATGCAACCAAAAATTACTGCTTTTAAATCTTTAATCGGTGACAAATTACACATACACATAAAAGAAGAAATTATTGTTTATATATAGTAATGATATTTAAAAAAAGAAAACAAAGATTTGGATTGATCTAGGCCCTCCCATCTCTTTCTCCCTCTCCTTCTCACCCCATCCATTTTCAAAAGTCTCAAACAACACATCTAGTAAAATCTAGTGAATAGTCTGCTTAGAATCCATGTTTCATTTTTGTGTTTTGGTTGCAGTTACATTAGATGTTGATACGAGTAATCTATCTTAGGTAAAGCCACACACAACATAAATCAGAGTCTTGAACCTACTTAGGAACACTCTAACATGGATGTCATATTACAAGGATGTCGTATTATATGAACTAAGTTTATTACATTATCTAATTTATTTAATTACAAGCGTTTAGAGTGCTGCCTCACCTGGTGGGTCATTGTCTTCCTGGAAAAATTTTTAAGTTTAAAACGTCAGCACAAAGCTGGTGAGTTCGTAAAGTTCATGTTCAACAATATGATATGATATGGAAGTTCTCAAAGTGTTCAGTTCAAGATAACCATGGGACCCATATCTAGTTCCTTTTGAACGTGACTTTACGATCTTCGAAGACATTACCTACTGGTAAAATCTTATGCCTTATTGTTTTAATGCCTATCACAACATTAAGAAGTTTTGGAAACATGTAACAAACATTCACAGCAAGGGGAGTTGCAAACTCCTAGCAAATGGGTTGTCAGCCGATAGTACTATCATTGTTCCTTGTTCGGCCCCACACGGGTTTACTAGATACAGTTCAGGAATGAGGACTTTTAAGTTTCGTGATAGAGTTCTGGTTTACAAACACAATCCCATGAAATTCACAAGTTCTTAACAGATCACTTGAAATCATATAGATAACAGTGATACATATCATATGTTCAAGAAAAGTTTCACAGTAAGACCCCGGTGTTTATAAAACATTAAAAAGAAAAGGAGTTGTACGAAACTCACCTGATAACTCAGAAGTAGCAGAATGTCACACAACTGATAGTAATAGAGAAATTCTGCATTTATTTATGTTTAATGAGTTATTTATGTTTTAACTTACTGATTAGATCTTTCTGAACGTTTAATGTCAAAGACATTGTCTTAACAGTCATCAAACTGATGTTTAATATTTAATTAGTTATTTTAATGTTATATCATACAATGTATGATAATGTAGGAACCTACACTGAATTAGGTTCCTCATACAAGATTGATGACATCCTTAATTAATCAGAATAATCTCGGATTAACCAAATAGTTAATGTTGTTGATTATATTGTTAAAACAGTTTCTGGACAAATTAATGGCTTAGAAATGATCAATCCTTGTTATTGATTACCCAAATATCATGAAATATCACAATGTAGTATTAGAATAGGTTTAACAACCATGTTTAACATACTAATCTGATTGTTATCATAAACATCAGATAATCGTTCCAATGAGTATGTTAATGATTGTGATTAGTTTGAAACACTTGCATTTAACCTTGCATTTCAAAGATTAACCAAACTAATCACCTACATTGTTATAATCAAATGGTTTAAACCATTATAATCATAGTTATGATTTCATGCAAACCAGGCATTACAACGGATCAAAACAAGGATTTACCCGTTAAAACATCGTGTTCTTCGTTTATAATCAATCCTAGCCATCATCTAGGCAATAATGAACCACCCTAACTATATCATTACATTCAAAAAAACAAGATCTAATCAATCAAAATCAAGCTAGAAAGTTAAAACGAACAGTTACCTAATCTGAAGGATTTCTGCGCGTAGAACAACGATCATGGCTTGTAGATTCGTTCCTTGGGATGATCTGAACGTTTAAAAGCCTTTGAAATGGAGTTTGGGATGAAAAAGTATGTGTTTGGACGTCTGGAAGTGAAAGAAGTTCGAGATAGAAAAAATAAAATCTTCTGGATGAAATCTGATCCTTTAAACCTGTTTGCCGACTCAAAAGCCGTAGGGCGCACCGCCCCAGCTGGGCGTGTGACCCGGGGCGTACCGCCCGACTCCTATTTCGTCCAATTTTTGATTTTTGCTTCGTTTCGCGATTCCGGACAATCCGTAACTCCGTTTCGCTCACGGTTTTCGCCTACGTTCACCATTTTTCGCATACTATCAACCTGTAATAATTAAATTTTCTTAATCAATGTGGATTTCAAGAACGACCAAATGTGCTTACATCATTGATGCCGAAATTGTCGAATGCAATTGTCACAGTCTCCTCCTGTTAGAGAAATTTCGTCCCGAAATTTAATGAAGACTTACTTGATGACAATCGTTTATGAGAATAGATGTGGGTACTTTGCTTTCATTCGATCTTCACGTTCCCACGTATACTTAGGTTCACGTTGTGAGTTCCATCGCACTTTAACGATTGGTATGCAACTACGCTTCAATACTTTCACTTCTCGATCCATCACCTCTACTGGTTCTTCACTGAACTAAAGTTTTTCATCAATTTGAATCTCTTCGAGAGGTATGATCAATGATTCGTCAGCTAGGCACTTTTTCAGATGTGATACATGAAAGACATCATGAATATTACTAAGTTCAAGAGGCAACTCAAGTTTGTAGGCTACTGATCCAATTCGTTCAAGAATTTTGAATGGCCCTACAAATCTTGGTGAAAGCTTACCTCTCTTTCCAAATCTGAAAATGCCCTTCCAAGGTGAAACTTTCAACATTACTCGATCACCTATTTGGAATTCTAAAGGTCTACGACGATTATCAGCATAACTCTTTTGACGATCGCGAGCAGCTTTGATTCGTTCTTGAATGAGTATGATCTTATCAGTTGTTTCTTGATTGAATTTTGGGCCTGTGATCTGACTTTCACCTATCTCTGACCAACAGATAGGAGATCTACACTTGCGTCCACAAAGTGCTTCGAATGGAGCGCATTGAATACTGGTATGGTAGTTGTTATTGTATGAGAATTCAACAAGTGGAAGATGAATATCCCAGCTACCTCCAAAATCAATCACACAGCTTCTGAGCATATCATCAGGAGTTTGATTCATTCGTTCAGTCTGCCCGTCCGTTTGTGGATGATAAGCTGTGCTCATATTGATTTGTGTGCCCAGTGCATTCTAAAGAGCTTGCCAAAATCATAGCATAAATAGAGTATCTCTGTCAGAAATGATAGAGATTGGTACTCCATGTCGAGATACAATCTCATTAACATAGAGTTTAGTGAGTCGATGCGTAGAGTAATCTTCTCGGATGGGTAAGAAATGCGCAGATTTAGTAAGGCGATCAACAATAACCCATATCGAGTCATGATTACGTGATGTTCTGGGTAGTTTAGTGATGAAATCCATATAGATCTGATCCTGTTTCCACATGGGAATCTCAGGTTGTTGCAATAACCAAGAAGGTCGTTGATGTTCAGCCTTAACTTTGAGACATGTTAAGCATCGATCCACATATTCAGCTATGTGTTTCTTCATTCCAGGCCACGAGTAAAAATCTTTAAGATCTTTATACATCTTATCAGAACCTGGATGAATAGAATACCTGGATTTGTGCGCCTGATCCAAGATTATTGTTCTGGAGTTACCGAACAAAGGAACCCAAATCCGGCTTTTGAAATACAACACTCCATCAGTCTTGGTTTCAAGTTGCTTATCGAATCCCCTTAGTTCCTCAGCAGAATAGTTCGTTGCTTGTAAAGCTTGTTGCTGAGCTTCATTAATATGAGGAATTAGACTGGTTTGAATAGTCATCCCTAACGCTTTCACACGTAAAGGTTTGACTCGTTCCTTGCGACTTAAGGCATCGACTACGACATTCGCTTTGCCTGGGTGATAACGAATTTCACAGTCATAGTTGTTTAACAGTTCTACCCACCGCCTTTGTCGCATGTTCAATATTTTCTGATCTAGAATGTGTTGAAGATTTTTGTGATCAGTGTATATGATACACTTGGTTCCGTATAGATAATGTCTTCAAATCTTGAGTGCAACATCACTGCACCAAGTTCTAGATCATGAGTGGTATATTTCTTCTCATGTACTTTCAGTTGTCGAGAAGCATAAGCAATTATCTTATCGTTTTGCATTAAAACACACCCAAGACCTTGACGAGAAGCATCACAGTACACTGTGAAATTATTGATACCTTCCGGTAATGCCAAGATAGGTGCGTTGCAGAGTTTGTGTTTCAACAGTTGAAATGCCTCCTCCTGTTGAGAACCCCATATAAACGGTTGATTTTTCTGTGTCAATGTGGTCAGTGGCAATGCTATCTTTGAAAAGTTCTTGATGAATCGGCGATAATAACCTGCTAGCCCTAAGAATTGACGTATTTCAGTTGGGGTTCGTGGTGTTTCCCATTGCTTCACAGCTTCGATCTTACTGGGATCCACTTGAATACCGTTTTCATTCACTACGTGCCCAAGAAATTGAACTTCCCGTAACCAAAACTCACACTTGGAGAATTTGGCATACAATTTCTCATGTGCCAAAAGTTCTAAGATCAATTTCAAGTGTTGAGCATGTTCTTGTTGGTTCCGAGAATAAATGAGAATATCATCGATAAACACAATCACAGAATTCTAAATACAAGAAACAGTTGTACGTATTTTCGTGTAAACTTAAGTACTGTAAGTACAACACTCAATTGAAACATAAGTTGTGTGTATTTAAGTGAAAACCAAAGTACAGTTAACACAACAAATCACGGGAAACAACAGTGTTCAAGCGAAAAACAAAAACAAATCGGTTGCGATCTGATATCCATAGATGACAGGAATCAGATGGCCGACATTTCAATGTGAAAACAATGTGATAACAGGGTGTTTAGTTGAGTCCAACAGTGAGGAAACATAATTCAAACATAATTTACAGTGTTGTTTCAGAATAACGAACTGACAGTGTGTTTGCGCGGGTGACGATTCACACAAACATATCTGTGAGTTTAACGTTCTGAAATGATAACTGGAAAGTAGAAAACAAAAGTCGGAAAGCAAAACCATTGTCGTGTTCGTTCGAATGATGATTCGAACGAATACGCGCGATGGTGACGCAATCCGACGAAACGAAAACGAAACACGACACGAACGATTTTAAATTAATAAAAATAAAATAAATAACATTTTACAATTTTGAAACTCATCAAAATAATTAATTTAACTTCCTTTTTATTTCTTATAAATGAATTACGCGTTTAAGTTCCGGATACGTAACGAAAACACAAACCGAGCAACCGAAACCAACCCGAACACCCGGTAGTATAAAACACCAAATGAGGTGTTTTCTTCCATTTTAACCAGCCACTTTCTCTCTCTAACATCAAAATCTCGTTCATCTCTCTCTCATTACACATTTCAACCTTCAAAGCTTCATAAGTTGGTCATTTCTCAACGAAAATTGATGTCCCCTACATGAAAGTACAAAGGATCTGAAGATTTCACCAGCCAAATTCGAGGTATAATCGAAAGAAAACTACTGAAATTAGGGTTTTCATGTGTAATTATTTGATCCACCATGGTTAGTCGGTTCTAGACCATAATGGACGCACCATATAACGTCGAGACACCCTCATGACACATCACAACCGGTGGAGTGGACCGACGACTGATCGAAGTTGATGAGGAAAACGAGCTGCAACAGGTTCGTTGAGGGGATGAGCGACCGAACCTTTTTCCTTGTGCTGGGCGAACCTCACATGCACTCCACGAACCTGTTGCCATCCACAACCATCGAACCACCTAGCCCTAGATGAACCTTACAGGATGAACGAACCTTTGCCTTAAACGAACCCTAATGTCATGCAGCGAACCCTACTTCGGTACCAAGTCCCATGAACCCTAATCACCTCGGCGAACCCTTGGCTCCCACGAACCTTGATGGCGAGTCAAACTCTAGCCGAACCTTGGTCACAATGCCGAACCTTGGTCACAATGCCGAACCCCATTGCTAGCCATAATGATCCACGAACCTATGCAGCCGCTGAACCCAGGTGGACCTAGCCGAACCCTACTACTATTAGGCATGGCCGAACCTTGATCACTCAACCTAAATAGGTTCGCTGGGCTGGAGGTGTTGATACCTAGTTATTAGTTCATGCTCAAACTTAACAAACTCAAGATCATCTAATTTATGCTACATTTCAACCGGCCCAATAGCCTATTACTTTCGGCCCAACACACCCACACCTTCGATCAAATCAGATCCTTTATCCCAATGTTTATATTATTGGCCCACATAAATTTGATCAGGCCCAAACACTTAGCAGCCCAACCAGTCGGCCCACTCCCTTGCGTCGGTCCAGGAAAGATGCTGAGTGGCCCAACACACATAGACTTGATCCATGTGGATCCTTTGGGCCCAATAGTTGGCCATAACACCTGCAGATCGGCCCACCTTAGCTATTCGGCCCAAGGCAGCCTTCCGGCCCATTCCACTGTTTCGGGCCTTAAGGATATTTCGGCCCAAAGGATTCGGCCCACATGGTTTATTACATAAATTAACACGCTAGAATAACGCGAATGAGATTATATATACGATACTTTTCTATCACAAAGGTGGTTTATTGAAGACAAGAACATCGTATGTTTGAGTATGTTAACAATTGGGTAAATTACTACAAAAGTGGTCATTATTTTGATTTCATGAATTTAACAATCTCAAAACATGAAGCTTATACAAGGGTGAAGTAAGTCTAAACACACAACATAAAGTCACATTATAATAACAATCTATGACATGTGAAATAAGGGTCGAATCAAGACCGTGACTGACAAGTGTTAGCCAACAACAGGGCTTACACATACACGCACACAAATCTTATTAACTTAGACTTATAAGATCCAACAACATGAAATCAATACAGGAACGTGAAAACAAACGCAAGTACAATCAAGAGCGCGTGCATTCTTCTTTTAAGCTAAGTCAACCACTTCGATCATAAGGTGAGTTCATATGCCCCTTTTTCTTTAATCTTAACTGATTTTAAACTCTCGGGGCTGAGAAACATGCTTACTTTTAATTATTTAAAAGTTTTTCTTAACATATTACTATTACAGTGATTTTAGATAATACAAATTGCCTATTATCGCTCATCTTTGTATGCATGCTTGTATGATCCTGATATGACAGGAATAATCAGATGAACATGATAATATATCTTACTAGTTCATTAACTCATTATAATAACATAGTTGTAAGATTTCATCTTATAACACTTAGTTATTCTTACATAAACAAGCATTGGAATAATCACAGTCAAACATAGGTATGTTATAAAGATACTATGTATTTTTGTAATAACATTCGATACAAGAGTTAAGTAAGTGTAATAGGACAAGTCCTTTTAACACTTAGCTTTACAACTCAACATATATTTCAGGAGAACATGGAACAAAGGATGATAATCATGATAATGTAACTTCATGATAACAACATCATTCTCTCAAATAATTAACATAATGTAATAAGACAAGTTCTTATTTAACTTTGTTAATAACACGGAGAATATATGATATTGAGAACAATAACACGGATGAATACAATTACAATTAGTTACTATTGACCTGTTGTATTATATCACTTCAATCATGTGCCATTAGTTCAAGTTGATCATGTAAGCCCCTATAATTCGCTGACCAGTTAGTTTGACGTGACTAAACCGACGATAGCATAGTGGTACCATAGGTTTGACAAACCTCTAGCTTGTAGGGCTAGTATGTTGATCGTATTGATTCATTGGCCGGTAACCTATGACCGGTGACAGGGCGACTTCAAGTCAGGTTCTGGGAAGCAACACATGGTGGTATTAATCTGCAGTGATAAGTAATTAATCCATCGTTAACCGTTGACTAGTAGACTGAGGAATTTATTTTCTCTCATGTTATATTTCTAGTAACCGTTTCGATGAGGCCTACGGTAATACAAAGTGGTAGAGGTAAATCGGATGCATTGTAATCTGATTACGTGAGAATTGCAATGGATTCCTTTTATGCTCTATGCACTTTAACTTGAGAACAAATATTCAATTGGTTAACTAACACTCTTAATACTTAAAGTGATTAACAGTTAACCCCACAAGTAATAGAATAATACAAGGATCAGATTTGATAAATCTAATATCCTTAACGCATAAAAAGGGTTATCAATACTTCGGTTTGATAACTAAACCTTTATTATTATATTATTCTATACATGAGATAACAGGTGATCAATAACGAGATGAACATGTGGATTTGGGAATGGAAATCAATAATTGTATTGCAAGTAGTGTGATTTTCTAGTGGTGATGTGGTGGGATGTTGGCTAGGGCTTAGTTCCCTTACATATGCCCTATATATAAGCATCACTACTAGGATGATATGTTACTTGTCAATATAACTATTGAGAAGCCATTGGGTGAACAAGTGAAACAAATGACATACAAGTAACATTATAAACATTGTGATTGTGCATGTGAATGAATCAAGGTTTTCAACTAACATACTTATGAACTCACCAACCTAGTGTTGACTTTGTTTAAATGCATGTTTTCTCAGGTGATGAATAGGTGTAGCTACTTATATGCATGGACTAAGCTAGTGGACTTTTAGAAGACCTAGCTTTATTTTGTGTTGCATGCTTTTGATGACAAGAACAACGAATCATCTTTTGTATATCTTGTACAGATACAAGATATAGTTACATTGATTCTTTTGATAGACTTACTTGGTTAAATTATGAACGATACATTGTGATTTAATCTTGTAATTCTATATCATTGATGTGTTAGCATTTCTCATTTATTTATCATGTGCTATGTAAACAATATGATCATTCGATTATCACTCACGATATCGCACCCCGGGAACCTTCCGCCCGATGGGAAAATCCGATCCGTTCCCGCCGGCTCGGGGTGTGACAGATTGGTATCAGAGCCATGGTTATAGAGAAATATAGGTCATAATACTTAAACGGTTTGGTCTAGACTATAACCTAGGGACCGTCATATAGAGAACACATGACACTAGACTTATTCGCATACGTTACATTGTTTTATCATAAATACTAACCAATGATTTTCGGTTAGGATTGACATGTCACAAAGACAACCACCATCACCACCTCATTTCCCTCTACCCGAGGTGGAACCAGCGACTGCTGCACTGGCAACATTGATCACTGAGCAATTGGTTGCAATCATTCCTGATATCATCAATAGGATCAGGAGCAGCGATGAGTATGCTAGGACTTTTCCACCTGTCACCACCAAAGGAAAAGAACATGCGAAAGGTGGCACCGGCAAGAAACGCAAACATCATCCTGCTAAAAAGCAGAAGAAATCTGCGAGCTACACCGAGGAAATCCCGATCAGTCAAGTCATGCAGGACTTGTCTAGAAAGAGTAACGAAAACTATGATGGGACGGCCCTTTTCTGCCAACTCTGTCAATATAATCACTATGGCAAAAACCAATGTCGACAGTGTACTCGTTGTGGAAGGACATGACACTGGGCTGTTTACTGCAAAACCTCAACGACATCGAATCCTCATCAATACATTGGTAATCATCCCAAGTGTAACAAGTGTGGATTTCATCATCCCGGGAACAAGCTATGTAAGCATTGTCGGAGCTGTAGGAAGAAGGGACACCTGATTCAGGAGTGCCGAAACCTTCCAACTCAGGATCAGAATCAGAGAGCAAGTACATCTACTTCCTCTCAACGCAATCACCACTGCTACACCTGCGGAATACTTGGACATTTCGCAAGAGACTGCCCCAGGAGGAAGCCTCCAACCACTTCAACGGTTCCAACCGCACCAACCATCATCGAGGAACTACTCGCTCCACCAGCACCAGATGTACACACGGAGCCGGATGACTTCGAAGGTATGTCCTTTTTACCATGTGTGTTTAAATTATGTAGGATATTAAAATTATATATATTATAGATAATTAGTAACATAACTAAGGATAACTATAGATTAATTAGGTACCACTTAGATAATAGAATGTAGTATAATTAATACCTACGTTTGAGTGGAGAACGATCAAATTCTGGAGATTCATGGAGATCAAGCGAAACGCAGTGTCAAGATAATATCGTGCATGAAGACCCGCAAGTACTTACGAAAACAATGCGTTGCATTCCTAGCTCACGTGATCGAGAAAGACAAGAAGACAATCAAGATTCAAGACGTGACAATTGTGAAAGACTATGCGGACGTGTTTCCGGATGATTTACCAGGGTTGCCACCTGAGAGAGCGGTGCAGTTCCGAATCGATTTGATTCCGGGGGCGACTCCTGTAGCTAAGTCTCCCTATAGACTTGCACCCTCTGAGATGCAGGAGTTGTCCAACCAATTACAAGAACTACTCGATAAAGGATTCATCCGACCGAGCTTTTCCCCGTGGGGAGCTCCGGTTCTCTTTGTTAAGAAGAAGCATGGAACTTTCAGAATGTGTATTGATTACAGAGAGCTCAACAAACTCACCATCAAGAATCGGTACCCGTTACCGAGGATTGATGATTTGTTTGATCAATTACAGGGAGCACAGTACTTTTCAAAGATAGACCTGAGATCAGGCTATCATCAGCTCCGTATTCAAGAGGAAGACATACCAAAAACGGCCTTTCGTACTCGATATGGTCACTACGAGTTCATGGTGATGCCATTCGGATTGACGAACGCACCGGCAGTGTTCATGGATTTGATGAACCGGGTGTGCAAGCCGTACCTAGATCAGTTTGTTATCGTCTTCATTGATGATATACTGATTTATTCAAAGAACGAGAAGGAACATGAGCAACAACTCAAGACAGTCTTGGAACTTCTGAAAGAAGAACGACTCTATGCCAAATTCTCCAAGTGTGAATTCTGGTTAAGAGAAGTTCAATTCTTGGGTCACGTGATTAACAGTGATGGTATTCACGTGGATCCTGCCAAGATGGAAGCAATCAAGAACTGGGATGTGCCTACAACACCGACAGAGATTCGATCATTCTTGGGAATGGCAGGTTATTACAGGAGATTCATCTCGAATTTCTCTAAGATAGCCTTGCCTCTCTCCAAGCTCACACAGAAGTCTGAACCTTTTGTGTGGACACATAAACAAGAGGAGGCATTCCAGACATTGAAACAAAGATTGTGCAATGCTCCAATCTTAACACTCCCAGAAGGCAATGATGACTTTGTAGTTTACTGTGATGCTTCCCGTCATGGACTCGGACGTGTTTTGATGCAACGAGAAAATGTCATTGCTTATGCCTCAAGACAACTGAAGATACACGAGAAGAATTACACGAAACATGACTTAGAACTGGGAGCTGTTGTCTTTGCTTTAAAGATTTGGAGACACTACCTTTATGGTACCAAATGCACTATTTTCACATATCACAAGAGTTTACAGCACATATTTGATCAGAAGGAGCTTAACATGAGACATAGACGTTGGGTTGAGCTCCTGAACGATTACGATTGTGTGATCAAATACCATCCGGGCAAAGCAAATGTTGTTGCAGATTCTTTGAGTTGGAAGGAAAGAGTCAAACCCTTGCGAGTTCGAGCAATGGAAATGACTGTGCAAACAAGTTTGAGAGATCAAATTCAAAAAGCACAAGAAGACGCAGTGGCAAGAGACAATTTGAAAAAAAAGCTCGATTGTGGAGCCGAGAAATATTTTGTGACAAAACAAGATGGAGTTATCTACTATCTGGATCGTGTTTGGATTCCAGCAATAGATGAACTCCGAACACTTATACTTGACGAGGCACACAAGACATGTAGGACCTCGTAGAAGCTCGAAAACAATCCGATTCCAAGAGAAATCTGCTTGACAGCCTCTAGAATAGTGCGGAATCCTATTACAGGGTTTTCCAATCGAAACCAACAGCAACCGTGGTGAATCGAGAGAGTAGAATCAACGTGTGAGTGAGAATCGATCACCACGGGTTGAGAATCGAAGTTGGACAGTAAGAATCGCTCAAAACTTCAAGGGTTTGACACTGGAGTGCACTAGGAAGAATGAGGACTCAAAAAAGTTAGGTTTGAAATGATTTGAACATGTATTTATAGACTGTAGTCATTCGGCCGAATGAGTGGCCAAAGCAGCTCATTCGGCGAATGACTATATCGAATGGACAAGTGAGTCGAATGAGTCATTCGGCGAATGGCTCATTCGCTGAATATAGTCATTCTCTATTCTCATTCGGCGAATGACTTCGTTCATTAGAGTCATTCGCCCGAATGAGTAACACTCATACTCAAATATTAATAAACCAAATCAAACACCCATATAATCAAACTTAAACATTCATAACAATATATAAAGACAGCTTCCATTAATATAACTTTAATCTTTACATGATGATTAATACAAAATTGAACTAGGGACATTAAGTGCATCAACAAACTCCCCCTTGGACCTAGTTCATACATTGGAAGTGTCTTTCTTGAAGTACTTTTCAGTAATAGCTTTCCAGTCTGCTCCAGCATATATCTTGAATATACTGCAGAGACGGATCACTCTCATGAACTGTAGCGCCTGTACCATTTCCTGTACATCAAAGAAGATCTGATGACGAAACAATGCTTGGACATCTTTGTGGGACAAGTTAGTCAACCACATTGGATCAAAAATACGTTCGGTTTCCCACTTCTTGTCTTTGCACATGACAATCACAGCTTCTCCATTCCGCGCATCATAGTACCACCATCGGAAGCCCTCTATAAAGTCTTGTCGCATCTTCCTTAATGGAATCTTTTTCAAAACTTTAGGAGGAAGCCACTTCAGGATAACTTTGTGCTTTCGGGTGTCTCTATCAATTTCTGGCAAATAATAACATTCAGGCTGTTGGGGCTGGAGTTCACCCTTCTGTATTCGTACTGAATCTGACGAGAAAACCAGGCAGACATTCCTGAATCTCCACTGTATAACATCCTCAGACATGCTAACTGATTGACTTCAAAACCTGGCAACGTCTTAAAATCGTGAGGATGCTTGAAGTAGTCAATGCCTCTCTCTCTTCACAGCATAGCACCAAAGATCATGAAAGTATGCCTAGCTTAAGATTTGACCTCCAGTCATGTAGCCTTTAGTCCTGTAGACTTTTTTGTGTGTAGCTGGCAACTTTATTGTGCTTTCTTTCTTAAGGACCTCCCAGTAGGCCTTCCATTCTTCTTTTCTTTTCTTTTGATCATCAGCTTCGGCTTTGCTAACTTCAACTTGTTCTTCTACGTATTGGATCAGTAGATCTTTAGTGGCTTGATCAAACTGATCAGTAAATGTTGGTAGCTCTTCCTCAACTGATGTATACTTGGGATATTCCTCATCAGTAATATCTTCAAGAATAACCTCGTCTATATCATCAAATGCCTCTAGAATAGGCTCATCATCCACAGGCACAGAGGTATCATCAGTGATAACCTCATCTGGATTTAGCCTGAACAATTCGGCTATCTGATCCTTTGATAGGAAATGTATGATCTCTCCCTCCTCTTTGTCATAGCTGATTGAGTGTTGTATGATGCCTTGAGCGTCCAGAATCATAGTGAGTGCCTCATCCAGTTGACGTCTCACAGGCACAGCTTCGACTTCCTCAGTAGCTGCTGGTTCTTTAGTTTGTGTCGGAGTAGGTGGAGGAGGAGCCTGTTTCTTCTTGTCTTGCATGGATTTGGACCTGATCTCAGAAGTAGAAGGGGCTTGATCATCATCATCTGAACTTGATGAATCAGAAGACCCGCTTCCTGACTCGTCCTGATCTGAGTCATCTTCTTTTTCAGTGTCTTCATAGTCTACTTTCTCCTCATCAGATTCTTCTTCCTCTTCTTCTTCTTCCTCTTCCTTTTCTTTCTCAGAATCTGAATCATCGGATTGAGCAGTAGTGCCTTCAAGTCTGGGAGTGTTGTCTTTGAGATTCTCAACTTATTCAGCAAGACGAGCATTCTCCTCCTCTAAAGACAAAATTCGTTCATTGAAACCAGTGGCTGTCAATGCCAGTTGGTTATGCTCGTCTATATATTTTAGCAACTGCTCTTCTTGTTGGGCTGATCTTGCTCTGAGATCTGCTCTCTGATCTGCAGCTTGAAGCAACAGTGCATCATGATCTGTTATCCTCTGAGTAAGTTGAGCGATAACCAAATCCCGTTTTCTGCTCTTCCTTTCCAGCTCCATGTTCCTCTCCATCAGTCTTAGTACCATACTGTTCAGAGTGCTCAACTGATCCACAACTGAAACAGTAGGTATGAAAGTGTCAGCTCATGTAATGGAGGGACCAGCAGAAGCAGCAGTGAATATGGGAGCCTGGGTCATAGAGGTGGTCAGAGGGGCAATAGTAGTACGTACTGGAATAGCCCTTGACTTGGTCAGTGAAGAAACTAAGACAGTAGCTACTGATGTAATAGTAGTTGTAGCAGCTGTTGTCAGTTCTGACCTCCTCCGAAAGAGGAACCTCGATCTCTTCCTCCTGCCAACTGGAGAAGATGTAGACTGAACAGCCGCAACAGATACAGCTGCAGTGATAGGAGCAGAGGAATGAGGAGGTGAAGAAATCTTAAACTCAGGAATAAATGAAGGATCAGTGATCTCCTCTATCTCAGCTTCACTCCTTTTCCTCTTCCTCTTTATCAGCCTGCCACTAACCCAGACACTCTCAAACTCCTCATCTGGTGTATCTTCTGAATCAGAACTACCAGCGTCATCAGCACCAGCTTCACCTTCACCATCACTTGAGTCCTCTGACTCATCTCCATCAGCAGCAGATGTGGTGACTGTAGTATCAAGAGGAGTAGTCACTGTGGAGGTTGTAGTGGCCATGAAATCCAACTCCAATAGTGAATCAATATCTACATCCTCATCAGCAACTATAGATGTACTGACTCCAGCACCTATATCAACATCAGCTGCACTAACTCCTGACACCCCAATATCAACAGTGCTAACACCATCAGAGGTAGTAATAATAACATCAACATCAGCACTCACACCAACAGTGCTCACAACAACAGAGCTCTCACCATTACCACCAGTACCACTTCCACCTTCACCATCATCACCACCATCATCAGGCACAACGATATCCTCCATATCTGAATCAGAATCATCATGTCTCCATTTTCGACCAACAGTAGCTATGTAATCTGGTATAGAGAGATGACCAAATAAAGATCGAGCTATAGGCTTCCTTTCCTTGCCTCTGTATGACATCACTCTGTTGAGAGTGATGTCATTCATGTGCTCCAACCTGATGATGTCTGCATTGATCTTGGGCAAATCAGGTAACTGTGCATCTATCAACTGCTGCAGGAATCTTGGATACATCAAGAATTTCTTGTCTCCCTTCAAATACACATTCTCCTTCATATGAGAGAAGACCATCTCAGAGAAGTTGAATGGTCTATTCAGCACCAGGGCGACGAAAGCACACTGTATCGTCTCTCACATATCATCAAAACCTCCTCTCCTGGATCCAAGACAGTGAATCAGTACATGAGCAAGGTACTTGAACTGCGGAGACATGAACGCTTTGTTGAGGATCCCTGCTCCAAGATCACCCTCGTAGTTGCATCTCATAAAGCATCCACGAACTAAGTAACGGTCCAGCAAATATGGCTGATCATGTGTATCCTGGAAACCACAAACCCTCCTAATATGCTTAGCTGACACAACAACATCATGTCCCAGCACCTTGCCTCTAATAACAGGAGGTTCAACCTCACAATCAATATCTGCAGAAGCCCAGAAATCCTGCTGGTGAGAGTGATATGTCACATGTATAGTAGAAATGGCCGTAAAGATCCTCGAACGCCTGAGAAATGTGATGATCTCTGTGTAGTGTTTTACGTTCGGAGTGGTGAGATCCAAATGAGCACAGATATTGTTCTTCGTAACTGATTTATAACCTGTCATATTGAACAACAAAGAATATACATGTTAGTTCATTTCAGTTTAATGAAATGTATAAATCAGATCAGAGAATCAATTGAAACAATTTGGTCAAATGAGACTGATTTAGGCGAATGGGTTCTTTGGCCGAATGAGCCATTCGCCGAATGAGTTTCATTTTTCGAATAAACCTCATTCGCTGAATGAGCTAATGACAGAAAGAGTCATTCGCCGAAAGAACTTCATTCGCCGAATGAGTTTCATTTAGTCGAATGAGCTATTCGCCGAATGGGCTTCATTGGCCGAATGAGCCATTCGCCGAATGGCGTCATTCGGCTGTCTGTACTAGTTCCAACCCCTTTTGTCAAAAAGTTCAAATCAGCTTCAAATATTTATACATTCATGCTCAGACATGACTGACTAAGGGTTTTAATACATGACATTTGTGATAATAAATCCATTTATGCCATTTATTTCAAAGGCGAAAACAAAAACCCTAAAACCCTAAACTCAATCCCATTTCTGATGATTTCACGGTCAAAATTGGACGATCTTTGATCCTCATGTACCTGAGATGATACGAAGCAAGATTATCAGTAGCAGGTTTAAAGAAAATCACAAAAAAAAACGTGGACCGAAGAGAGAAGTTGTTTCGGGCGAATGTGAACACACAGTAAAGGGCGAAGGTGGTTTTTGGCGAATGAGGTAGTTCGCCCGAATTACTGTTTATATAGGGTCACTCATTCGCCGAATGTGAATGGCGAATGGGTCATTCGACATTAGGTCATTCACCGAATGAGAATGACGAATGGGTCATTCGTCACAAGTCATTCGCCGAATGGGGATGATTCTGCCAAGAGTGATTCGGTCGAATGACTCATTCGCCGAATGAAGTCATTCGGTCGAATAAGTGAATCTCACTCCTCATTCGGACGAATGAAGATTTTCACTCCCAAAACACAAGATGATTCCAAAATTTTACATTTTGAAAAGTGAGAATGATTCCAATTATGAAGATCTGTCTGATTGGTTCTGGATTCAAATGAGACAGACATCTGAACCTACAAATGATCACTTAAACTGAAATTTAAAATATAAAATCTTTTTGTAAATTTTCTGAAACAAAATACAACTGTACAACTAGTAACTAAGGACAAAGAAACACATGTTTTTGTGATAAGTCTATTTATAAAGTAACACATGCACCTAATCACATCAAATCAGCTTTACTGAGTGTTTTACTTCAAACACATTTGTCTTATGACATGATTACTGATATATTTGTCCAATCTTAAACCAGACAATACATAACTTCTAAACAAGCTTTATGATCAATCATGTTTTCTGATTGAGTTACCCATTTCATTTTGCCTTTAAAGATCAAAATCAGTTAATAACTCATTTCTGCATATCTTAATACCAGTCATCATAAATTCAATAAGTTTTCAATTTTATTATCTTTCTGTATTTTTCTTGTTCTATCCAAATGGACGGTTTCAGCTAGGTTCGTCCTAGCAATATGGCACGTATATTGAATCGAACTTAATTTGTTCATGTATTTCTCAAGCTTAATACCAGCTTGCCTTTGTTTTTCTTCAAGCTTAATACCAGCTTGTTTTTGTTTTTCTTCAAGCTTAATACCAGCTTGTTTTGTTTTTCTTCAAGCTTAATACCAGCTTATTTTTGTTTGAAACCTCATTTGATTCTATGATGACTGGTGTATGCTTGATTTGAGTCACAAACTATTTCTCACTTAAGTGGTTCTATAAAACAGATCCCACAAATCAGACTTTCTAAGTTATCACAAGCTGTTTATTCATTTTATAAAGTCAGCCTATCAATACATCACATCATAATTCTCTTGTGTGTTCAGCTTACACATTCAACTCAGCTTCTATGACATGATAGATTAATGTATCACTTTTCAAAGAAAGACCGTCTCCAATTTTTTTTTTTTACTTTTTCAACTGTTTTTGTATTTTTGAATTTTTTTTAAATGTTTTTGGTTTTTCAATTAGCAAGTATCTCCCCCTAAAAACCTAAAACAGAAAATCTTTTTGAGTTTTTGATTAATATAAAGAAATAGACAAAACAGAAACTACCTAAGAAAGACGATGATCATTTGATAGATTCAGATGAAGGTAGGACTTCATCCTTTTGAAAAACACCATTGGCCGATAACAGATTTAAAAATATGGGTTTATCAAAGGCTTTTGTGAAAAGATCGGCTTTCTGGTGATCGGTATGAATTTTAACAACATCGATAAGTTTTTTTCAAAACAATCACGTATGAAGTGATATTTTATGTCGATGTGTTTTGTTTTCGAGTGCTGGACCGGATTCTTAGTGATAGCTATGGCAGCAGTATTATCAACATATATAGGAGTGTTAGAAAAATGTAACCCATAGTCCCTGAGTTGCTGTTGTATCCAGATGATTTGAGAACAGCAACTGGCAGCAGCAATATATTCAGCTTCACAGGTTGAAGTAGACACCGACGTCTGCTTCTTGCACTGCCAGGTAACTAAACGGGTTCCAAAAAACTGACATCCAGCAGATGTTGATTTGAAGTCTCTTTTGCAGCCACCATAATCTGAGTCACTATATGCAGTAAGCTCAAAGTCATCATCATTAGGGTACCATAAACCAAGATCTAGTGTACCCTTCAGATAACGCATAATCCTCTTGACAGCAATGAGATGGGAGACTCTTGGTTTAGACTGATAACGTGCACACAAGCATGTGGCAAACATGATGTCTGGCCGAGAAGCAGTGAGATACATAAGAGACCCAATCATTCCTCGGTACAGAGTGGCATCATTTAACTCCCCCTTTTCATCTGGTGTAATCCCGTGATTGACAGCCAATGGGGTACCAGCAGGCTTTGCATCAGACATACTGAACCGGCTCAGAATGTCACCAACGTATTTGGTTTGATGAATGAAAATCCCTGCCTCAGACTGATCCACCTGTAGTCCTAAGAAAAACTTCATTTCTCCCATTGAGCTCATCTCAAATTTCTCTTTCATAACCTTCTCAAAATCTTTGCACAGACTATCATTTGTGGAACCGAATATGATGTCATCCACATAGACTTGCACCAAGAGTAAATCACCATCTTTTTCTCGAATGAACAATGTACAGTCAATGACACCTCTTCTAAACCCGTTGTTCAGAAGGTGAGTAGATAGTGTCTCAAACCATGAAAGGAGGTTGACTGACATAGACCGTCTCACTAATCACACTGTGAAGGAATGCACTCTTGACATCCATTTTATAAACTTTAAACTTCTTAAAGGATGCATATGCCAAGAAAATACGAATTGCTTCAAGTCGAGCAACCGGTGCAAACACTTCATTGTAGTCCAAACCTTCTATCTCTCTGAATCCCTGAACAACCAGACGTGCCTTGTTTCGAACAATGAGGCCATGATCATCTTTCTTGCAACGAAGAACCCACCTAGTGCCAATGAATTTTGCACCTTTCGATCTGTCAACAAGTTGCCAGGCACCTAACTTCTTAAATTGCAGCAGTTCTTCTTGCATGGAATCAACCCATGATTCTTCCTTTAAAGCCTTAGTGACAGTTCGTGGTTCCACCTGATAGATAAAACAGGAATGAGCACAAAAGCTTACATCTGCAAAATCAAGAATGTCAGCAAGTCCCCCTGAAGAAAGCTGATTTCTGGTCTTAACTCCATCTAATGGACTCCCAATTATGTTCTCTTGAGGATGAATACGATTGATTCTTCCAACTGGATGGGGAGGAACATCAACCTATGGATCTAGATTGTTCAAATTCAAATCCTCAAGATCTGGTACAAGATCATCAACATTTTGTCCTGGGGCAACTGGTGGAGCAGAGTTTTCATCAGTGTTTAAGCTGTCATGATTTGTCTATACAATGGGAACTGAAGTGGATGAAGGTGGTACGGGTTCATTAGGTGCATTTTGTACATCATATAACATTTGAACCGTAACATCTTCATCTGAATACATGGGAGGCATATTGAACGAATCAAAGAGATCTGAATAATCAAACATCCAGTCTGGCCCTTTTCCTGGTTGAGGCATAGAATATTTCTGCACATCAACATGGTACCATTCCTCAACATTCTGTGTTGATCTATTATAAACCCTTTTATTTGGAGTGCTATACCCAAGAAAATACCCTTCTTCCACTTTTTCATTGAACTTGCCCTGCTCATGTTTCTTAAGCATAGTGCATGGTGCACCAAAAGGTTCAAGATACTTAAGATTAGGCTTTCTGTTATGAAGCAGTTCAAAGCAAGTTTTCCCATGCCTCTTCACTATCAAAACCCGATTCAAAGTGTAACAAGCATTTGCTACAGCCTCATTCCAGAATTGAGCTGGAAGAGAAGAATCAGCAAGCATCGTCCTAGCAGCCTCAATCAAAGTCCTGTTCTTTCGCTCAGCAACTCCATTCATTTGCGGAACATAAGGGGCACTGAATTGTTGAACAATTCCCCTTGAATTGCAGAAATTTTCCATGTTGTGATTCTTGAATTCTGTTCCATTGTCAGTTCTGAGTATTCGAACCTTGAGCTTATAAAGAGATTCAAGTTTGGTAACCAATACTTGAATACAATCAAAAGTTTCAGATTTCTCCTTCAGAAAGAACACCCAAGAGTATCTGGAAAATTCATCAGTAATGACAAGACAGTATTGATCTCCAGCTATACTCTTACGGTTAACAGGACCAAAAAGATCCATATGGAGAAGCTCAAGTGGAACAGTGATTGAGTGATACTTCTTTGGTTTGTGAGACTGCTTGACTTGCTTGCCCTTTTTGCAGGATACACAGACATCAGACAGCTTGAAATTCTTCAGAGTAACCCCCTCAACCAGATTGTTATGTACCAAATGATTCATCTTGCGGAGACTCAAATGACCCATCCTCTTATGCCAAAGTATTGAATCTTTCTCAGTTGCCTTTGTGATAAAACATGAAGCTGTGGAGGATGTTGTTGAAGCTGTGGCCATGTTGAGTACATACAAGTCTTGCTTTCTGGGAGCTGACAATAAGATCCAATCTTTAGGGATAACCACACCTTCCTTAAGAATGTAGCATTTGGAGTCATCAAAGAGAACCTTGTACTGTTTATCACAAATCTGTGATACAGATAGAAGATTATTCTCCAATTGCTTGACATATCTGACTTTATCAAATGAAACTTGCCCATTTGATAAAATTCCCTCTCCTGTGATAAAACCACCTTTATCACCTGCAAACGCGACATATCCACCTCGAACTGAATTCACATTGGTGAGAAGCGATATATCACCAGTCATGTGTCTGGAAGCCCCACTGTCAACAATCCAAGAGCTGTTAAGAGCAGCTGTTAGGGCAACCTACACAAAAAAGAAACAATTAGTTCAATTTGGGAACCCAAGCCTTTACAGTCTTGGGTTGACCCAAAGAGTCTCGGATCAATACATCAATCCATTTACCATCTGAAACAGTCTTGTCTGAGGTGGGTGGAACTGAAGTCTCAGACTTGACCTTCCAGGCTGCATTTTTACTGAAAGAATTTTTCAGATAAATGGATGAAGATTTAACTTGATTAACATTTACCATCTTGTGAACATTCAAGTTCACCAGTTTCCCTTTACCCTTATCCACAGGTTTGACTTGTGTGAATTGTTTGGGTTTTGTCTGATCTGACTTGGAATCAGATTTGACAGCTTTGATGAAAATCTGATTTAATTTTCTAGGTGGTGCAATCTTTGGTCTAACCAGGTGTGGACAAAATCTGACTATGTGTCCAGGTGCACCACACTCAAAACAAACATTTGGAAACATTAGTTTGAGACTTGTTTTGATTAAAATCCAAACCCTTTCTCCCATTTGGAACAAGATTGCCAATCTTGTTTGACACACATGCTTCATTTTCTTTTGAAGCTTTAACAAAGCTTAAAGCATGATAAATCTATGATGGTGAGATTGGGTCACCTTTCATAACTACAGATGACTGATTCTAAACAGCGGGACAATCTAATGAATTATCAGATTCATCCTCAGAATCTGAGACCCAATCTTCTACAAGTCCATCCACCAAAGATTCCTCTGACAAGGAGGATCCCTCATCAGTAATCATCCCTATTGGATCAATTACTAATGTAGTTTTAACTTGAAAATATTTAATATCTTTGTCATCAGGTGAATTGACAAAGCTGTTCAAGATTGGTGGAGGACAATGTTGATAGCTAACTTTTCCTTTATCCTTATGATCAGCACCTTTGCTGATCATGTGCACAATGATATAAGATGCACTCTCATAGCTCTTGAGCTTTTGTCCTAGAGTCTCATAATCACACTCAACTATAGCTACCTTCTTCTTTATCTCATTGATGGTATTGAGATAAGAAGTTATACCATCTTGCTTGTTAAGAACAGAAATTTCAGCCTCATGAAGTTGTCTGTTTAAAAGTTCAATTTTAGCTTGAAAATCTTTTTCATTAGATTTTAAAACTTTGTTTGCTTCAATACACTGGTTGAGATCGCTGATCAAAGCAGCATTGTGATTTTGATAGGAAAGGACCTTGCTGTTAAGATCAATACAATTAAAACAACTAGAACAAGAAGATGAACACTCATCAGGTACCTGATCAGATTGTGAAGTTGCAGCAGGAGTAGCAGATGAGTTTACCATTAAAGCAAACTGAGTAGGAGATTCTTCAATATCAGCATCAGAATCTGCTAGAGTGTCGGAGTCTGATAAGTTTTCTGACTCTGAACCTGATGTTTCTTCTCCACTAATCTTTGCTTCTCCTGAAGTACTATCTTCATTTTGATCATCCAACTTCTTGATCTCAGCAACACATGCTTTATCCTATTCATTTTAATCATGATTAAATCTGAAGTCCCAATTTTCACCTTCATCTTGTTGAACCATCAATGCTTTGCTTGAGTTAGATGAACCAGCTTGAACAGGAGAATCAATGGGAACAAGCCTTCTTTCTGGATTTGTAGAAGATGACTTCTGATGATGAGAAGGATTTTTATTTCCTGCTTTCTTTGGCTATTTGCACTGTCTAGCAAAGTGACCTTTCTCCCCACAATTGTAACAAGTGACAGAGGCCATGTCAAAACCAAACTTAGATTCCTTGTTCAAGTTGATATCTTTACCAGTCCTTTTGACAAACTCCTTAGCTCTCCTTACAGCACTTGCCAAAGCCCACATGATGTCAATCCTTTCCATGTCATCCGGATCTATCTGAGAATAGTCATCATTTGTCAGATATGGATTGCCTATCTGTCCTGCTACCAGTCCATCATAAGAACTAACCAAATTGGACAAAAGACCCATATGTTCTTTAGCAATCTCAACTGTAACTTTATCAAAATTCTCTGTCTTTAGACTTGTGACAGGTTGGTGATTTTCCTTTTGAGAGCTGGATGAAGAAGATGACTGACTAAAATGAATTTGAGCATTAAATGGAGCTTCAGTAGTCTGAGAAAGGAAAGCAGTCTTCAATGGAGCATGAGAAGATGCTTTCTCAACTGTAGGAGTAGAGTAATACAGTGATGGATCTTGGACTTGAGCAACTCTCTTTGCTTTCCACTTGTTCTCTATTTCTTGCTCCTTCAGCTTATGAATGAAATCATTTATGTCCATATGTGCCATCATCTCATTTTGTTTAAGGACCATCAAAAATGACTCCCACTTTGGAGGTAGAGCATCTGCCAAACACTAGATCTTTTCCTGAGTAGTAGTTTTGACTTCATGATTGAATAGTTCACTTAACAGATGATAGAATCTGGCAATCAGATCATCCAAAGATTCATTTCCAACATACATAAAACTGTTAAACTCCTTTCTCAAAGCCTTTGACTTGATGTTCTTCAAAGCATCATTGCCTTCATACCGTTGCTACAAAGCATCCCACAAATACTTAGAAGAAGTAAACTGTCTGAACTGATGGAAGATGTCAGTAGCAATGGATTGAGATAGAATAGCATAAGCTTTCTTCTCATAATCATATAGTTTCCTTTGTGGCTCAGTCATCCGTGTGACTAGCATAGGAGTTCCATCTTCATTCAGAGGCCTCAGATAACCTCCTTCAATCATCATCCATAAATTAGTATCAACTCCATTGATGTGAATCTCAAATCTGTACTTCCAATGAGGATAATCATCTAAGGACAACAACTTGGGAGCTTTGTTGGAGTTTCCCGTCTCAGTCTCAGTCAACAGTAAAGTCTGAATGCGATGATTCTGATTAGCCATCAATGCTAAATCCTCCATTTAATCAAGAACAACAAGATTCAACACTTAGAAAAATTTGCAGACTGATGTCCGAATGAAACAGCTTGGGGCGAATGTCGGGGGCCGAATGAAAGAAATACTGGCGAATGTAACACTGAGTATGACAACTGGGTCGAATGAGCTTATTCGGCGAATGACAGACCAGAAAGAGCTATTCGCCGAATGAAAGGATCGAATGAGAGCTATTCGCCGATGACTAGCCGAATGAACTCTTTCTGCGAATGACGAGTGATTCGGGTGAACCTATTCGGCCGCCATTCTCATTCGGTAGATCTGAGGGTTTTAGCAACAAAAATTGCGATAACTTTTGATTTAGACCAGATCTAAATACCAAATTTGGTACAGAAAACCATGATATGATTATGAACCAATTGGGATTGAAGTTTGGACAAAAGCACCACAAAAACTCACTAATCTTGAATGAAACAGTAACTTTGAGGCCAAGCAATCAGGGTTTTGCAGGTTTCGAACAAACAAACTTAGATTTAATGATTTTGAATGGAAATCAAGCAGAATCAAGAGCCAAAGCTCTGATACCACTTTTTAGGACCTTGTAGAAGCTCGGAAACAATCCGATTCCAAGAGAAATCTGCTTGACAGCCTCTAGAATAGTGCGGAATCCTATTCCAGGGTTTTCCAATCGAAACCAACAGCAACCGTGGTGAATCGAGAGAGTAGAATCAACGTGTGAGTGAGAATCGATCACCACGGGTTGAGAATCGAAGTTGGACAGTAAGAATCGCTCAAAACTTCAAGGGTTTGACACCGGAGTGCACTGGGAAGAATGAGGACTCAAAAAAGTTAGGTTTGAAATGATTTGAACATGTATTTATAGACTGTAGTCATTCGGCCGAATGAGTGGCCGAAGTAGCTCATTCGGCGAATTACTATGTCGAATGGACAAGTCAGTCGAATGAGTCATTCGGCGAATGGCTCATTCGCTGAATGTAGTCATTCTCTATTCTCATTCGGCGAATGACTTCATTCGTTAGAGTCATTCGCCCGAATGAGTAACACTCATACTCATATATTAATAAACCAAATCAAACACCCATATAATCAAACTTAAACATTCATAACAATATATAAAGACAACTTCCATTAATATAACTTTAATCTTTACATGATGATTAATACAAAATTGAACTAGGGACATTAAGTGCATCAACAAGACACGCTAGTCAATTCATCCTGGTGCCGATAAGATGTACCAATACCTTCGGTCGTTTTATTGGTGGCCGGGTATGAAGAAAGATGTTGCCACTTATGTTGGCAAATGCATCACATGTGCCAAAGTCAAAGCCGAACACAGAAACCTTCGGGTTTGCTGGAACAACCGGAGATACCACAATGGAAGTGGGAACAAATAGCTATGGATTTCATTACCAGCTACCCCGTACTTCCAACGGACACGATTCAGTTTGGGTCATCATCGATAGATTGACCAAGTCCGCACACTTTTTGCCAATCAGAGAGACATACAAGATGGAGAAACTAGCGAGACTATACATTGATGAAATAGTAGTGAGGCACGGGGTGCCATTATCTATTATTTCGGACCGGGACAGTCGATTCACATCGCGATTCTGGCAATCATTGCAACAATCCTTAGGGACAAGTGTTAACTTTAACACTGCTTATCATCCTCAAACGAATGGACAAAGCGAGCACACCATTCAAACCCTAGAGGATATGTTGAGGACATGCATCCTAGATTTCGGTGGAAGTTGGGATACTCATCTACCACTCATTGAGTTCTCCTACAATAATAGTTACCACAGCAGCATCGGATGTGCTCCATTTGAAGCACTTTATGGTAGAAAATGTCGGTCTCCAATTTGTTGGACCGAAGTGGGAGACAACAGAATAACTGGGCCTGAACTTATTCAGGAAACTACTGATAAGATAGCCCAGATACAACAGAGACTACAATCAACACGTAGCCGCCAAAAGAGTTACGCAGACAAACGGCGCAAGCCTTTGGAATTCGATGTGGGTGACCGAGTTATGTTGAAAGTGTCCCCATGGAAAGGCGTAGTTCGGTTTGGGGCTAAGGGCAAGCTAGAATCTAGGTATGTCGGAATGTTTGAGATTACTCAACGCATAGGTCCTGTGGCATACAGACTTAGACTCCCTGATGAACTCAGCGGAGTACACGATGTGTTTCATGTATCAAATCTCAAGAGGTGCTTAGCAGACGAATCATTGATCATACCATTGGAAGAGATACAAATCAATGAGCAACTACATTTCATTGAAGAACCTGTAGAGATTATGGAACGTGAAGTTAAGAAACTGAAACGAAGCCGTATCCCTATTGTAAAGGTTCGATGGAACTCCAAACGTGGACCAGAATTTACCTGGGAGCGTGAGGACAACATGAAGACTAAGTATCCCCACCTGTTTGAGAAGTAAAGCCCGACCTTTATGCTTAAATTTCGGGACAAAATTTCTTTAACAAGGGGAGACTGTGACAACTAGTACCTGACCGGCCGGCAAGTCCGTACGGTATGTGTACTTTCAACAGTAACTATGTGTAATTACATGTGTATAAACAGTACTTGTATTAACAGAATTCTAAATAAAAGAAACAGTTGTACGTATTTTCGTGTAAACTTAAATACTGTAAGTACAACACTCAATTGAAACATAAGTTGTGTGTATTTAAGTGAAAACATAAGTACAGTTAACACAACAAATCACGGGAAACAACAGTGTTCAAGCAAATAACAAAAACAAATCGGTTGCGATCTGATATCCATAGATGACAGGAATCAGATGGCCGACATTTCAATGTGAAAACAATGTGAGAACACGGTGTTTAGTTGAGTCCGACAGTGAGGAAACATAATTCAAACATAATTTACAATGTTGTTTAAGAATAACGAACTGACAGTGTGTTTGCGCGGGTGACGATTCACACAAACATATCTATGAGTTTAACGTTCTGAAATGATAACTGGAAAGTAGAAAACAAATGTCAGAAAGCAAAACCATTGTCGTGTTCGTTCGAATGACGATTCGAACGAATACGCGCGATGGTGACGCAATCCGACGAAACGAAAACGAAACACGACACGAACGACTTTAAATTAATAAAAATAAAATAAATAACATTTTACAATTTTGAAACTCATCAAAATAATTAATTTAACTTCCTTTTTATTTCTTATAAATGAATTAGGCGTTTAAGTTCCGGATACGTAACGAAAACACAAACCGAGCAACCGAAACCAACCCGAACACCCCGTAGTATAAAAACACCAAATGAGGTGTTTTCTTCCATTTCAACCAGCCACTTTCTCTCTCTAACATCCTCTCTCTCACTACACATTTCAACCTTCAAAGCTTCATAAGTTGGACATTTCTCAACGAAAATTGATGATTTTTGAACCCACGCGTAGCTCTTGATGTCCCCTACATGAAAGTACAAAGGATCTGAAGATTTCTCCAGCCAAATTTGAGGTATAATCGAAAGAAAACTACTGAAATTAGGGTTTTCATGTTTAATTATTCGATCCACCATGGTTAGTCGGTTCTAGACCATACTGCACGCACCATATAACGTCGAGACACCCTCATGACACATCACAACCGGTGGAGTGGACCGGCGACTGATCGAAGTTGATGAGGAAAACGAGCTGCAACTGGTTCGTTGAGGGGATGAGCGACCGAACCTTTTTCCTTGTGCTGGGCGAACCTCACATGCACTCCACGAACCTGTTGCCATCCACAACCACCAAACCACCTAGCCCTAGAAAAACCTTACAGGATAAACGAACCTTTGCCTTAAACGAACCCTAATGTTATGCAACAAACCCTACTTCGGTACCAAGTCCCACGAACCTTAATCACCTCGGCGAACCTTTGGCTCCCACGAACCTTGATGGCGAGTCAAACTCTAGCCAAACCTTGGTCACAATGCCGAACCCCATTGCTAGCCATAATGATCCACGAACCTATGCAGCCGCCGAACCCAGGTGGACCTAGTCGAACCCTACTACTATTAGGCATGGTCGAACCTTGATCACTCAACCTAAATAGGTTCGCTGGGCTGGAGGTGTTGATACCCAGTTAATTAGTTCATGCTGAAACTTAACAAACTCGAGATCATCTAATTTATGCTACATTTCAACCGGCCCAATAGCCTATTACTTTCGACCCAACACACCCACACCTTCGATCCAACCAGATCCTTTAGCCCAATGTTTATTCCATCGGCCCACATAAATTTGATCAGGCCCAAACACTTAGCAGCCCAACCAGTCGCTCCAGGAAAGATGCTGAGTGGCCCAACACACATAGACTTGATCCATGTGGATCCCTTGGGTCCAATAGTTGGCCATAACACCTGCAGATCGGCCCACCTTAGTTATTCGGCCCAAGGCGGCCTTCCGGCCCATTCCACTGTTTCGGGCCTTAAGGATATTTCGGCCCAAAGGATTCGGCCCACATGGTTTATTACATAAATTAACACGCTAGAATAACGCGAATGAGATTATATATACGATACTTTTCTATCACAAAGGTGGTTTATTGAAGACAAGAACATTGTATGTTTGAATATGTTAACAATTGGGTAAATTACTACAAAAGTGGTCATGATTTTGATTTCATGAATTTAACAATCTCAAAACATGAAGCTTATACAAGGGTGAAGTAAGTCTAAACACACAACATAAAGTCACATTATAATAACAATCTATGACATGTGAAATAAGGGCCGAATCAAGACCGTGACTCACAAGTGTTAGCCAACAACAGGGCTAACACATACACGCACACAGATCTTATTAACTTAGACTTATAAGATCCAACAACATGAAATCAATATAGGAACGTGAAAACAAATGCAAATACAATCAAGAGCGCGTGCATCCTTCTTTTAAGCTAAGTCAACCACTTCGATCATAAGGTGAGTTCATATGCCCCTTTTTCTTTAATCTTAACTGATTTTAAACTCTTGGGGCTGAGAAACATGCTTACTTTTAATTATTTAAAAGTTTTGCTTAACATATTGCTATTAAAGTGATTTTAGATAATACAAATTGCCTATTATCGCTCATCTTTGTATGCATGCTTGTATGATCATGATATGACAGGAATAATCAGATGAACAAGATAATATATCTTACTAGTTCATCAACTCATTATAATAACATAGTTGTAAGATTTCATCTTATAACACTTAGTTATTCTTACAAAAACAAGCATTGGAATAATCACAGTCAAACATAGGTATGTTATAAAGATACTATGTATTTTTGTAATAACATTCGATACAGGAGTTAAGTAAGTGTAATAGGACAAGTCCTTTTAACACTTAGCTTTACAACTCAACATATATTTCAGGAGAACATGGAACAAAGGATGATAATCATGATAATGTAACTTCATGATAACAACATCATTCACTCAAGTAATTAACATAATGTAATAAGACAAGTTCTTATTTAACTTTGTTAATAACACGGAGAACATATGACATTGAGAACAATAACACGGATGAATACAATTACAATTAGTTACTAT
The DNA here is from genome assembly GCA_009363875.1 of Mikania micrantha. Lineage (NCBI taxonomy): Eukaryota > Viridiplantae > Streptophyta > Magnoliopsida > Asterales > Asteraceae > Mikania > Mikania micrantha. The sequence goes on along the minus strand of CM018691.1, from coordinate 53,795,192 downwards.
TGACCTGTTGTATTATATCACTTAAATCATGTGCCATTTGTTCAAGTTGATCATGTAAGACCCTATAATTCGCTGACCAGTTAGTTTGACATGACTAAACCGAAGATAGCATAGTGGTACCATAGGTTTGACAAACCTCTAGCTTGTAGGGCTAGTTTGTTGATCATATTGATTCATTGGCCGGTAACGTATGCCCGGTGACAGGGCCACTTCAAGTCAGGTTCTGGGAAGCGACACATGGTGGTATTAATCTGCAGTGATAAGTAATTAATTCATCGTTAACCGTTGACTAGTAGACTGAGGAATTTATTTTCTCTCATGTTATATTTCTAGTAACCGTTTCGATGAGGCCTACGGTAATACAAAGTGGTAGAGGTAAATCGGATGCATTGTAATCTGATTACGTGAGGATTGCAATGGATTCCTTTTATGCACTATGCACTTTAAGTTGAGAACAAATATTCAATTGGTTAACTAACACTCTTAATACTTAAAGTGATTAACAGTTAACCACACAAGTAATAGAATAATACAAGGATCAGATTAGATAAATCTAATATCCTTAACGCATAAAAAGGGTTATCAATACTTCGGTTTGATAACTAAACCTTTGTTATTATATTATTCTATACATGAGATAACAGGTGATCAATAACGAGATGAACATGTGGATTTGGGAATGGAAATCAATATTTGTATTGCAAGTAGTGTGGAGTTCTAGTGGTGATGTGGTGGGATGTTGGCTAGGGCTTAGTTGCCTTACATATGCCCTATATATAAGCATCACTACTAGGATGATATGTTACTTGTAAATATAACTATTGAGAAGCCATTGGGTGAACAAGTGAAACAAATGACATACAAGTAACATTATAAACATTGTGATTGTGCATGTAAATGAATCAAGGTTTTCAACTAACATACTTATGAACTCACCAACCTAGTGTTGACTTTGTTTAAATGCATGTTTTCTCAAGTGATGAACATGTGTAGCTACTTATATGCATGGACTAAGCTAGTGGACTTTTAGAAGACCTAGCTTTATTTTGTGTTGCATGCTTTTGATGACAAGAACAATGAATCATCTTTTGTATATCTTGTACAGATACAAGATATAGTTACATTGATTCTTTTGATAGACTTACTTGGTTAAATTATGAATGATACATTGTGATTGAATCTTGTAATTCTATATCATTGATGTGTTAGCATTTCTCATTTATTTATCATGTGCTATGTAAACAATCTGATCATTCGATTATCACTCACGATATCGCGCCCCGGCAACCTTCCGCCCGACGGGAAAACCCGATCCGTTCCCGCCGGCTCGGGGTGTGACACAGCACTAGAGGTACCAACATGACTACGGCCCGCAGCTGTCTGAGTTTTTGTGGACAAATTACCACTCCTTACCGCCTCATCGGTAAACTTAGTGGTCAAAAGAATTGTACGTTTCAGAGTTGTAGGTTCAGCTGCAGTTACCATTCCCCGAATCTGGGGAACCGGCCAGACCTTTGATATACTTCTCAATCAAAGCTGATCTGTAGGAAACATATTGGGAAGTAAGCAAGTAAGTTCATGAAAACGATCGGTATAAGCTAAACAATCAGCACCGACCATCGACTGATTCCAGAATTCCTCCTGGAGCTTTTGGATTTCAGTGATTGGGCAGTACTCTGACATAATCAGAGTTTTAAAATCGTTCCAGCCCATAGAGTCAACTGTAGCTGAGCCCAAAGTTTTTGCCTGGGTATTCCACCAGGTTAAAGCTGATTCCTTCAAAGAACAAGCAGCATAAGACACCTTATGCTCTGCCAAACATTGGCTGATTTTGAGTTTTGTTTCCATCTCCTCAATCCACCTTATAAGTCCAGACACTCCTTCTTTGCCCGTGAAAGTAGGAGGGTTGCAGGAAGCAAAGTTCTTGTAAGTACATCCTTGTTGTGGTGGATCAGGAGCAGTTGTTTTTGTGGTTGTTGCACTGGTGGTATTATGAGTTTCCACGTGGCCACCAGTAGCGTTATGTTCTACATGATCATGATCCCCACGAGAACCTGCAGTGATATGTCGTTGGTGTTGTGTTAAACACCACAAGCTGATAGTTGTTCTCTCACTATTCGCGCTATCATCGCTTCATTTGATTCAGATCCACTTGCACCAGCAGGTGGAATAATGTTCACTTCAGGGTTCACAGGTGAAACAATATTTGTCTCCAAATTTTCAGGTGGAACCATGTTCGCTTCCGGATTAACACGTGGATCCGGATTTGATTCAATGTTCACAGGTGGGACTTGATTCATTTCAGGGTTTGTAACGTTCTTGGTAGCTTTCGTAGCTGGTCGACCTCTTTTAGGAGCCATTGTTCTGCTCACATGCAGACAAACTCAGGTCAGTTCAAGAACATCAAAGATATAACCCGTTCGATCACATCAATTCAATCATATTCAGTTACACTGAAATTTTATGTTTAAATGTGATTATAAGAAAATATAGTATAACTACGTTGATATAGTTCAGACATGTTCTCAGTACACAAAGATCACACAAATATTCGTAGTTATACTCAGTCATGTTATTTCAGAAACATGTTATAGTATCACACAACATACAATATTGTGACACTAATATAGATGTAAATACAACATTACTGGTTTTTCGATTTATTATAACATGAGTTTTTGAGATATTAACATACAAGACTTTAATACGTGTCATACAGACCATAAATGGAATACCACACAAGGTATTTTACGAAAGTATACCACACAAGGTATTTTATGAGAGTATACCACACAAGGTATTTTACGAGAGTATACCACACAAGCTATTTTACATGAGTATACCACACAAGGTATTTTACGAGAGTATACCCCACAAGGTATTTTACGAGAGTATACCCCACAAGGTATTTTACGAGAGTATAGCCCACAAGGAATTTTACGTTGTCATACAGTCATTAGATAAGTTCTCACACAAATGTTCTTATAGTTCTGTTTATAGTTCACACAAGTTTGACATTGATACTTAGTTCAAACATCACATACATAACATATTACGCATATAGATATACATAAACAACCATTTTATTGCTATCATAGTTTTGTACAACCATAAAGAGTTTATACATAGACTGCCAGAAACTCATCACATTACAACTAGATACCGGGGATCTATTTTACAATAAAAAGCATCCCCCAAACATCCCACTCCCAACCTATCCGTATGCTACTGATGATATCTACAATGATGATCCCAAAACATGCACACCCATATGATACCTTACCGTAAAAAGTACGGTAAACATGCCATCACAATGGCTATAGTCGCCAATACTATAGCCAATACTATCATCCTCGCCTACATGCTCAGTCTCCTCACACCCTCTATCACTCTCACAGCTCCAACCCTCACTACCTCTCTCATCCTCACCCATCTCTCCCTCATCAACGCCACTTGCCGCCAGAATGCAGCAAGCACGATCTGTCCCCAAGTCATCCTCAGTCTGTCCTCAACCGCTACTCTCCACGCTCTAGTGTCAGTATCTAAAGCCTTCACTTGATCCATAAGGGTCAAGTGGGAAGTAAGGATCTCCAATACAGTCATGCGAGTATCCTCTACTGTAGCCTGACACTGCTGCAGGCTCTGATGTGTCCCCTGCAAGTCCTGAGTGACTTGCTGCAACTGCGCCCTCAGCTCAGCTTGATGGGAGGATTCTCCAACCTCATGTATAGTGTTAGGCTCATCCCTAGGAGCCATCTGTCGCTGCGGAGGTAACCCTGTAGTCTTGCGGGCTTGGCCCCGCATTCTTCTAAGTCCGTCCCAAACCGGCACCCTCTGAGGTGAGGGGCTCTATCTCCTCTGTGCTGATGCATCCTCAAGCGGAGCCTGAGAATGTCTAGGTGAAATAGATGGGACTGATGGTGGTGGTGGCGTAGCTGGTATAGGTGATGGTGTGTGTGGCACCAGTGGTGCAGTCTGTGATGCAAACGAAGTCGCCTCGGTAGGATCAGAATCAGAACCCGAACTCGAGCTTGGTACGTCATCAAGTACAACATATGGAAACCTCTGGTAAATATAATGCTCAGGTGGATTGGCCATCGCTGTACAAACAAAATTTATAATCAGTACCATGAAATAAATATTGAATAACAATATTCAACATGAACATGATATGACGTCTCTTCCTATCACAAAGCAACTACTCGTCCTTCTAATTATTAATGTTCTGCTTGAATAAAATCAAACTAGAACGCACACGTGTTGCAAATTTCAGTTATGCTGGCCACTCATAACTGGAATTTGTACCACCTGATTATCCTGGCTTAATTCAAAACAAGTTTTGTTCGTTAGTTATGTTCAGTGCTCTCTGTGTCACTATTCGAGCCTATGGTTATAGTCTAGGTATCCAAGTCAACCTAATTCTCTACAACATGTGGCTCTGATACCACCCTGTCACACCCCCACCTCTCGTCACCTGAGATGATGTCATTCGTCACTCTGAGAAGGTTGCGGAAGCATAGTGGTGATGTCTCAGAGATGAGGTGTGACTTACTTGATCCGGTATCACAACACACAGATTAACTTAAAGTAAATATATTACAAGGATGTCGTAATCACAACCAACATTACATTATATGAACTAAGTTTATTACATTATCTAATTTATTTAATTACAAGTGTTTAGAGTGCTGCCTCACCCGGTGGGTCACTGTCTTCCTGCAAAAAATTTTAAGTTTAAAACTTCAGCACAAAGCTGGTGAGTTCGTAACGTTCATGTTCAACAATATGATATGATATGGAAGTTCTCAAAGTGTTCAGTTCAAGATAACCATGGGACCCATATCTAGTTCCTTTCGGACGTGACTTTACGATCTTCGAAGACATTACCTGCTGGTAATATCTTATGCCTTATTGTCTTAATGCCTATCACAACATTAAGAAGTTTTGGAAACATGTAACAAACATTCACAGCAAGGGGAGTTGCAAACTCCTAGCAAATGGGTTGTCAGCCGATAGTACAGTTCAAGAATGAGGACTTTTAAGTTTCGTGATAGAGTTCTGGTTTACAAACACAATCCCATGAAATTCACAAGTTCTCAACAGATCACTTGAAATCATATAGATAACAGTGATACATATCATATGTTCAAGAAAAGTTTCACAGCAAGACACCGGTGTTTATAAAACATTAAAAAGAAAAGGGGTTGTACGAAACTCACCTGATAACTCAGAAGTTGCAGAATGTCACACAACTGATAATAATAGAAAAATTCTGCATTTATTTATGTTTAATGAGTTATTTATGTTGAACGTTTAATGTCAAAGACATTGTCTTAACAGTCATCAAACTTATGTTTAATATTTAATTAGTTATTTTAATGTTATATCATACAATGTATGATAATGTAGGAACCTACACTGAATTAGGTTCCTAATACAAGATTGATGACATCCTTGATTAATCAGAATAATATCGGATTAACCAAATAGTTAATGTTGTTGATTATATTGTTAAAACAATTTATAGACAGATTAATGACTTAGAAATGACCAATCCTTGTTATTGATTACCCAAATATCATGAAATATCACAATGTAACATTAGAATAGGTTTAACAACCATGTTTAACATACTAATCTGATTGTTATCATAAACATCAGATAATCGTTCCAATGAGTATGGTAATGATTGTGATTAGTTTGAAACACTTGAATTTAGCATTGCATTTCAAAGATTAACCAAACTAATCACATACATTGTTATAATCAAATGGTTTAAACCATTATAATCATAGTTATAATTTCATGCAAACCAGGCATTACAACGGATCAAAACAAGGATTTACCCGTTAAAGCATCAAGTTCTTCGTTTATAATCAATCCTAGCCATCATCTAGGCAATAATCAACCACCCTAACTAAATCATTACGTTCAAAAAAACAAGATCTAATCAATCAAAATCAAGCTAGAAAGTTAAAACGAACTGTTACCTAATCTGACGGATTTCTGCGCGTAGAACAACGATCAGGGCTTGTAGATTCGTTCCTTGGGATGATCTGAACGTTTAAAAGCCTTTGAAATGGAGTTTGGGATGAAAAAGTATGTGTTTGGACGTCTGGAAGTGAAAGAAATTCGAGATAGAAAAAAAATAAAATCTTCTGGATGAAATATGATCCTTTAAACATGTTTGCTGACTCAAAAGCCGTCGGGCGCACCGCCCCAGCTGGGCGTGTGACTCGGGGCGTACCGCCCCACTCCTATTTCGTCCAATTTTTGATTTTTGCTTTGTTTCGCGATTCCGGACAATCCGTAACTCCGTTTCGCTCACGGTTTTCGCCTACGTTCACCATTTTTCACATACTATCAACCTATAATAATTAAATTTGCTAAATCAATGTGGATTTCAAGCACGACCAAATGTGCTTACATCATTGATACCGAAATTCTCGAATACAATTGTCACAGTAAATATGTAATTAAGGCTCTCATTAGGGGGATATATGTAAATAATCCTTTTATATATATATATATATATATATATATATATATGTTATAAGAACTTTTTTTATAAATTTTTATTTTTGAACTTTTTCTATATAAAATAAGGTATAACTAATATTATTAGTATTACTATAATCATGTAAATTTAAAAAGATAAGAGTTAAGTGCTTATTTCATCCCTATGGTTTGTTTAATATTGCCATTTTAGTCCAAAACCCTTTTTTATTGTCTATGATACATTGTGGTTCTCACATTTTTGCCATTTTAGTCCACATCACTAACTCCATCCCATTTATCCATTAACTCTAAGGTTATTTTAGTCTTTTTCCTAAAATACTTAATAAGTGATTAATTCATTTGTGGTCATCACTTAATAAAAAATGACAAAAATAAAAATAATTATTAGTTCTGGTCAATTTTGAGCCAAACTTAACAGAATGGGTCCCCTTGGCTTAAAAGAAAATGAATTCATTCAAAAAATTATGAAATCTTCAACATATAAGTTTTTACTGCAATTATAATATGTAACATTGTAAGTAATTTCACTAGATAGATTAAAATACAAAAGTTAACAAGGCATTGTCAAAAAGAGTCACTAGGCATTGCCAAAAAATTCATAATGCCAGTCAATGCAACAAAAATTGGCCAAAATGATAGACCACCAAACCTAGTTCAGCGCAACAAAAATTGGCCATAATGCTAGTAAAACGATAGCCACCAAAGTCACAATTACAAAGCATATTAAAAAACTAACCATTAAAAAAACTTAACCATTTTGTCGTTGACCATTGCATGTCCTTTTGTTGTGACCAATGTCCTTCATTTTCTTGTTATTCATTTTCGTAAGCTTTTTTATATTTCTTTTTAGAAGGGGATCATTATCTTCATCACTTAAGCTATCAAAGTCATCATGGTCAACCTCGTCATATTCAAGATCATTAACTTCTTCATCACTTAACTCCAAGTTTGAGTTAACTGCTGATCTAAAATGAGTCATATCAACTTGAACATCCACAATGTCATTTTCTTTATCAAGTATCAAATCTATATTCTCAAAATTAGTTGCCTCAAAATTAGTTTTAACATCATAAGCATCATCAACCATGTCATCTTCTTCTACATTGGTGTTATTAGCAACAGTGCAGTCAACACCTTGATCACCAACATTTTGATTCCTTTCAAGGGTAAGATGTCTTATGCTATCACCAAAAACATCATTTTGAGATGATGTTGAGGTGAACAATTCAATGATCTTGTTATTCGGAACATATTTCAGTAACTCTATAACATCCATGTCATTCCTTAAAGCTTTTAACCCAAAATCAAGGTCACGATTTGAATCCCTAAAATAGTAGCAAAACTCTTCATCTTTTGGATAACCAATTTCTTGTATCATAGAATTTACCTCATGCAATGAAAATTCATCATAATCAATCATGTCAACAAAACTGATCTTACCACCATGGTAACTTACTAAATCGACCTCCATGGTACACCTTCAATGAGAATAAATTAGAGTTTTGACCTGTAAGAAAGCAGAAGAACGTGAGATTAAATTACCAGTCAAAAAGACAACCAAGAAGAAGTTGAAGACTTTGTTTTTTTATGAAAAAGAACGAACCATAAACACCCATTGAATCAAACTCCTCATGAATGTTACGAATAAACCATAAAGTGACGTCCATTGTGTGATAAGGATGATGAACAATCGATCTATATGAACCAATCAACATGAAACTGTTTATTTTGTAAAATTCGTAAACCCTAAACCTTAAAAGAAAGTGATATATTACCTTAATCAAGATCATGATTGAAGAAAACGATTGGGATTCATCGATGAACAGATTGAAAAAAAAAACGATGGGAATTGCGTGATTGCCGTGGTTCGTTTGCTTCTGGGCGTATTTTTGAAGACGTTCTTTTTGATCCTTGTTGACGCCGTAATTTGGTGTGAGGCCCCGAAACCGGGCACCTCACAGAGGTTGGTTTTCATCATAACACATAGCTCTTAAACTAAAAACTTTCATAATCATGCAGCGGAAATGTAAACATAGTCTGATAAACAGATATCAATAACATGTCTGTATCAAAATCACATCGGTTTGCCAAAACCACCGGATCGTATGACTCTATGCCCGAGCTCCATGCCTTCTCTTATCATACCTTCAACCTGACATACATGCTAAATCAAGTCAGCTTACGCTGGTGAGTTCTAGTTTTCATAAAACAACATTAAACATACATAACATATACATCATTTCATACACATAGTCCATAACATTAGCACATAACATCCTTACATCATCATCATCATACGTTCCACTGTTACCATGCGAAAAGTGGGCTTATGCCGGCACAAGGCTCCATAACCGTTGATCTGTCCAGCCGAAGCGTTCTACAGATCCATACTTACCCAGTAGCAAGTACTGGAGCAACCATACTTACCCCATAACGAGTACGGGAGCAACGTCATACTTACCCCGTAACGAGTACGGGAGCAACCATACTTACCCCATATGAACATGGGAGCAACCATACTTACCCAGTACAAATACTGGAGCAACCATCGTTCATCATGACATGACGCACTAGCACCTTATCATCATTCGTCATAACATCGTATCATTATCCTAATAACATAGGATTTCCCACACAGGGTATGCTAGTATCATGTCATCATAACATCCTAGTACCATGCACATGTCATGCTAGCAGCACGTCATCATATCATTCATCATGGCAACATAAACACATTTTGCTAGCATGTAATTATCATAACATCATACTCTCATCATAGCATACCTAGGATTTCATTACCACATAACATCCATAATTATCATCGTAGCCTGATATCATTCAGGTTATCATCATAACTTACTAACATGCATTCATCATTCTTAGCATACTTTCATGCAATAGTCATATTAGTACCTTAACATGCATACATAGTCAGTGCATACCGTCATTCATTCATTATCATCATAGGCACATAACATCATAGACATAACCATAAGCATGTATGCCAGCCCAAAACATTAAACATAGAATAGGGCGTCTAGAACTCACCTGACAGTAGACTCCTGTTGACCTTAGCCGAACTCCTTAGCTAGGGCCTTAAGGACCTATATCAGTTACATCATATCATCACATACCATCACATCACATACTTAGACTTAGAAATTATTCTAAGTCCTCATAACCTACTAGTTACTCCTCCTAACTACAAGTTCTCGAACCTGGATATTATTCGAACACTTGTAGTTCACGAACCACTCATGTACACGAAATCCTTGTATTCGAAATACCCATGTACTCGAAATACTCATGTACACGAAATGGCCCTGTACTCGAATTACCCATGTACTCGAAATACTCATGTACACGAAATTCTAAGTATGATTTCGAGTACCCTTAGTGTATAGCTTCGTGTACTCATCATTTCGTCATTTAAACATCTCAGAAATTCATCTAAGACCTTGGGGAGCTAGTTCTAGGTTCCTTATGTTGTTACCAACGTATTGGAACCTCAAAGTTATGAACTTTATGCATAAAGGTGTGAGCTTTATGCATAAGTTCACCCTTTGTTTAACCATCCTAACTTTTGTATAAAAATCCAGCTTTCTATACATGAATCACTTACTTGTAGGTAGATGAGCACTCCTGTAGATCCCTGTGCGTTTCCTCTTTCGGTTGGTCGATCAAAAGCTCGATCCTTGAAGTTTCTTGGTTCCGACTTCGTGTACTCGAGAGAGAGCGTGCTCAGCCAAAGGTTCGCACATATCCCAAGGCACTACTATTTATAGGCGTGTCCCTGTACTCGAAATCTGGGAAATTTCGAGAACATGTGTACTCGAATTTGGTGTACACGAAATCTGGAATTTCGAGTACATGATTTCTAAGCTTTACTTGGTTATTTTCCGTCCCTTTTCTAGCAAGTTAATTGTTCGTCGCGCATTCGTAAGTTCAAATAACTTGTACTAGAAAATTTGGGATGTTACAAGTCTCCCCTCCTTACAATAGGTTTCGTCCCGAAACTTGCCTCGTTACACATCGAACAAATAAGGATACAACTTCCTCATCTCGTCTTCCAATTCCCACGTCGTGTCTGAACCCTTCCGATGCTTCCACTGAACTCTTACTTGACGAACCGTTTTATTCCGTAGCTGTTTTTCCTTTGTATCCACAATGGCAACTGGCTCCTCAATGTAGTTCAGTCGATCATCTACCTCAATGTCATCCAAAGGAACATGCGCCTGCTCGTCTGCCAAGCACTTCCTAAGATGTGACACGTGGAAGGTAGGATGAATCCCGTTCAGCTCCTCTGGTAGGTCCAGTCGATACGCGACTCTCCCTACCCTTGCTTTTATCGGAAATGGTCCAATGTACCTCGGACTCAACTTGCCTCGCTTCCTGAATCGAATGATTCCCTTCCATGGGGATACTTTCAGCAACACTCGATCACCAACATCAAACTCGATCGGTCTCCGGCGCTTGTCAGCGTAGGACTTTTGGCGATCTTGTGCAGCCTTCATACGTGCTTTTATCACCCGTAGCTTTTCTGCCATATCAATCACAGCAGCCTTGTTTCCCATTTCTTTCTGTCCAACTTCACCCCAGCATACCGGGGTTCTACATCGTCGTCCGTACAACGCCTCATATGGGGGCATTCCGATACTAGAGTGATAGCTGTTGTTATATGAGAACTCCACCAATGGCAAGTGGTCATCCCAGCTTCCTCCAAAATCGATAATGCACGCCCTAAGCATATCCTCCAACGTTTGGATAGTCCTTTCTGACTGTCCATCAGTCTGAGGATGATAGGCGGTACTGATATTTAACCTCGTTCCCATAGCATCATGAAACTGCTTCCAGAATCTGGAAGTAAACCTCGTATCCCGATCTGACACAATGGAGACAGGAACTCCATGTCTGGTCACAATCTCTTTCACGAACAATTCAGACAACCTTTCGGACGTATACGTTTCCCTGATAGGAAGAAAGTGTGCACTCTTCGTCAGTCGGTCCACAATCACCCAAATGGTATCATGTCGCTTAGCTGTCTTTGGTAGCTTGGTAATGAAATCCATGGTGATGTGTTCCCATTTCCATTCTGGTACCTCTAGAGGTTGCACATATCCGTAGGGTTACCTCTAGAGGTTGCACATATCCGTAGGGTTTCTGATGTTCAGCCTTCACTTGCGCACAAGTAAGACACCTGTTCACATACTGCATCACATTAAACTTCATGCCCGGCCACCAATAATCCTGTCGAAGATCTTGATACATCTTCGTCGCACCGGGGTGTACCGAGTATCGTGACTTGTGGGCTTCATCTAAAATCCTCGCTCGAATGTCCCCATTTCTGGGCACCCACATTCGACCGAATCGTAGCTTTATCCCATGGTCATTGTCTTCCAAGTTATTGACTTGTCCGAAGACGCGTTCAAAACCCACATTCTCTTCCTTCAATCCCTCCTGTTGCGCCTGTTTGAGCTCGTTCAGAAAGTCTGGCGTTATCACCAAACTATACGATTTTACTCGTATGGCAGGATGATCAGTCTTGCGACTCAGAGCATCTGCCACCACATTGGCCTTTCCCGGGTGATATAGAATATCACAGTCATAATCCTTTAACAGCTCAAGCCATCGTCTCTGCCTCATATTCAAATCCTTTTGCTCGAAGAAATACTTCAAGCTCTTGTGGTCGGTATAGATGGTACTCCTTACTCCATACAAATAGTGCCTCCATATTTTCAATGCAAACACCACTGCAGCGAGTTCAAGATCGTGGGTCGGGTAGTTAGCCTCATGAATCTTTAGCTGGTGCGAAGCATAAGCTATCACCCTTCCCCTTTGCATTAGTACACATCCCAACCCTTGTCGTGACGCATCGGCATACACAACAAGATCATCATTCCCATCCGGCAGTGCTAGAACAGGAGCTTGGGTAAGTTTCTCCTTCAGCACTGAAAACGCTTGTTCTTGGTTTGGACCCCATTCGTACTTTACGTCTTTCTTCGTGAGCTTCGTCAGTGGCGTCGCTATCTTGAAGAAGTCCTGAATGAATCTCCGATAGTAACCGGCCAAACCAAGAAAACTGCGTACTTCTGTCGGTGACTTTGGAGGACTCCATTTCATAATCGTTTCCACTTTAGCTGGATCTACCATAATGCCTTCTGGGTTCACTACGTGACCCAGAAACTGTACTTCCCGTAACCAGAAAGCGCACTTGGAGAACTTAGCATAAAGTTTCTCTTTCCTCAGGATTTCCAATACCTCACGTACGTGGCAAGCATGGTCTCCCTCGTTCTTTGAATAAATCAAAATATCATCAATAAACACTATCACCGATCGGTCCAGCATCGGTCGACATACCCTGTTCATCAAATCCATAAATGTTGCAGGAGCATTCGTCAATCCAAACGACATAACGAGAAACTCGTAATGTCCATAACGCGTACGGAAAGCAGTCTTTGGAATATCCTGCTCTCGAACTTTCAACTGATGGTAACCGGATCGGAGATCTATCTTCGAGAACCAGCTTGCACCTTGCAATTGATCGAACAAGTCATCAATTCTAGGTAGAGGATACCTGTTCTTTACGGTCAACTTATTCAGTTCCCTGTAGTCAATACACATACGCATACTTCCATCCTTCTTCTTAACGAACAGCACCGGTGCTCCCCACGGAGAGACACTCGGTCGTATAAAACCTTTATCAAGGAGTTCTTGTAGCTGGGTCATCATTTCCTTCATCTCTGTTGGAGCTAAACGGTAAGGTGCTTTGGCAACAGGTTGTGCCCCCGGCACTAAGTCGATCTGGAACTCAATTTCCCGTTCGGGTGGTAATCCAGGCAATTCCTCAGGGAATACATCGGGGAAGTTACACACCACGGGAACATCATCAATCGTCCTCGTATCCGTACGTTCCTCAATCGCATAAGCCAAGTAGGCTACACACCCCCGCCGCATCATAGCATCAGCTTGGATCATCGAAATGATCTTTGGCGCATACATCGCTTTATCACCATAAACCTTCACGGAGCTCCCATCCATCGCACGTAAACATATCATCTTTCGTCGACATACAATGTTAGCCTCATATTTGGCTAACCAGTCCATACCCAAAACCACATCGAATCCCCCTAAGGTAATAAGAAACAATCGGGCAGGGAACCTATGACCTTCTATCTCAACATAACAATCATCAATAGCCTCAGTCACCCTGGTCATCTTACCAATAGCCGTCTCTACATCAAATACCCGGTCTATCTTCTTAACCTTCCCAGATAACCCATCACAGAAAGTAGAAGACACAAAACTCATACTGGCACCAGAATCAAACAATACAGAAGCAGGAATATTGTTGATAGAAAAGGTACCTGTGACCACGTCCGGGTCCATAATCGCATCATCCTTCGTCATCGTAAAGGCTCGTGCTTTAGCCTTCTGCTTCTCCTTTCCCTTCTCCTCTTTCTTACCCGAGCCCGAAGCATCGGCCCGTGGTAGCTTGCAATCCTTGGACATATGTCCTAATCCATTGCAGTTGAAGCATCGAGTAGCATTCGGGCAACTGCTAGAAAAGTTCCCCGTCTTTCCACACCTGAAACATAAATTAGTGCCCACCAGGCACTGTCCCGTGTGGCTTTTCCCACACTTGTTGCATCGGTCCATCTCCTCTCGCTTAGCCTTCTTGCTTGAGAACTTTCGTTGGTCTGTTCGACCCCTCTTAGTCCCGGAGGACTCTTTCACCTTTGCTTCTTCTTTGGCTGGCTCGGCTGACATAACATCATCCCAAACTATGCCACTGAGCTCCACAGTGGAGTCATAAGTCTTGGGAGCATTCGCCTTCACATGTATCCGAACCTTCGGAGGCAAACCTTCCATGTACAACTTCACCCTACGTTCCTCGGTAGAAACCAAGTGAGGAACAAGTCTTGCCATCTCATTGAATCGTGAGGTGTACTGCCTGTGGTTCAGACTTCCCGCCTTCAGCACCAGAAACTCCCTTTCAACCTTATCCAACTCATTCTTGGGACAGAACTGCTTAGTGACCAGTTCCTTGAGATCCTCCCAAGTCATCTTTTCCATATCCTCAGTAGTCTTGGATTGCTTGACGGTGTTCCACCAGTGAAGTGCCTCCTCAACGAAAGAGTGAGCTGCAAACTTGACAGCTTGGTCAACTCGGCACTCACTGATGGAGATAACAGCCTCCATCGCAGAAATCCAGTGGCAGGTGGCCACTGCGTCCTTCTTCCCATCAAAGGTCGGTGGGTTACATCCTTGAAGGACTTGTAGTCACAGCCCTTCAGTTTCCCTGTCATAGAGTCGCCGCTCTTCGTCTCGATGATCACCACCTCATCTTCTTTGGTGCTTTCTTTAGTTCCTTCAGACTTGTCTTTTAGAGCATCCTTCAGTGCCTTAGCAATCATTGCTGGCATCTTTTCATCCATGATCTTGCAGACCTCATCAGAAATAGCCTTCACCACGATAGGCTCTAGAGTGAACTCGTCTTCATTCTCAGGTTGCTCGTTGTGCTCGTGGTCGTCTTCGTTGACGGGTTCTTCAGCCTCGACATGTGGTTCTTCAGCTACCTGTGGTTTCTTTCGCGGTCTACCCTTTTGTCCGGCCATCTTAACTTTCTACATAATGCAACAATTGATGAGTCAGCATAGGAATCAGTTTAGCACGGAATAAGTTTTGTAAATCGTTAACGACGTTGATCAAGTGTTATTAACCATTTACCCAACTCATAGGCTCTAAACGTTTCCCATCCCATCTCTTCAATGTGCATGACACTAACTACTTTCATAACATTACATCTAACCCTTAACTCATACATAAACATTCAACTCGTGGCATCCGTCATCCGTGGTTGGCAATCCGCATCCATTAATCCCATTCTCAGTTTAAGTCTTGGCATTTGGGATGCCAAGATCTCTCAAACTATGGCTCTGATACCAACTTGTGAGGCCCCGAAACCGGGCACCTCACAGAGGTTGGTTTTCATCATAACACATAGCTCTTAAACTAAAAACTTTCATAATCATGCAGCGGAAATGTAAACATAGTCTGATAAACAGAAATCAATAACATGTCTGTATCAAAATCACATCGGTTTGCCAAAACCACCGGATCGTATGACTCTATGCCCGAGCTCCATGCCTTCTCTTATCATACCTTCAACCTGACATACATGCTAAATCAAGTCAGCTTACGCTGGTGAGTTCTAGTTTTCATAAAACAACATTAAACATACATAACATATACATCATTTCATACACATAGTCCATAACATCCTTACATCATCATCATCATAATACGTTCCACTGTTACCATGCGAACAGTGGGCTTATGCCGGCACAAGGCTCCATAACCGTTGATCTGTCCCGCCGAAGCGTTCTACAGATCCATACTTACCCAGTAGCAAGTACTGGAGCAACCATACTTACCCCATAACGAGTACGGGAGCAACGTCATACTTACCCCGTAACGAGTACGGGAGCAACCATACTTACCCCATATGAACATGGGAGCAACCATACTTACCCAGTACAAATACTGGAGCAACCATCGTTCATCATGACATGACGCACTAGCACCTTATCATCATTCGTCATAACATCGTATCATTATCCTAATAACATAGGATTTCCCATACAGGGTATGCTAGTATCATGTCATCATAACATCCTAGTACCATGCACATGTCATGCTAGCAGCACGTCATCATATCATTCATCATGGCAACATAAACACATTTTGCTAGCATGTAATTATCATAACATCATACTCTCATCATAGCATACCTAGGATTTCATTACCACATAACATCCATAATTATCATCGTAGCCTGATATCATTCAGGTTATCATCATAACTTACTAACATGCATTCATCATTCTTAGCATACTTTCATGCAATAGTCATATTAGTACCTTAACATGCATACATAGTCAGTGCATACCGTCATTCATTCATTATCATCATAGGCACATAACATCATAGACATAACCATAAGCATGTATGCCAGCCCAAAACATTAAACATAGAATAGGGCGTCTAGAACTCACCTGACAGTAGACTCCTGTTGACCTTAGCCGAACTCCTTAGCTAGGGCCTTAAGGACCTATATCAGTTACATCATATCATCACATACCATCACATCACATACTTAGACTTAGAAATTATTCTAAGTCCTCATAACCTACTAGTTACTCCTCCTAACTACAAGTTCTCGAACCTGGATATTATTCGAACACTTGTAGTTCACGAACCACTCATGTACACGAAATCCTTGTATTCGAAATACCCATGTACTCGAAATACTCATGTACACGAAATGGCCCTGTACTCGAATTACCCATGTACTCGAAATACTCATGTACACGAAATTCTTAGTATGATTTCGAGTACCCTTAGTGTATAGCTTCGTGTACTCATCATTTCGTCATTTAAACATCTCAGAAATTCATCTAAGACCTTGGGGAGCTAGTTCTAGGTTCCTTATGTTGTTACCAACGTATTGGAACCTCAAAGTTATGAACTTTATGCATAAAGGTGTGAACTTTATGCATAAGTTCACCCTTTGTTTAACCATCCTAACTTTTGTATAAAAATCCAGCTTTCTATACATGAATCACTTACTTGTAGGTAGATGAGCACTCCTGTAGATCCCTGTGCGTTTCCTCTTCCGTTTGGTCGATCAAAAGCTCGATCCTTGAAGTTTCTTGGTTCCGACTTCGTGTACTCGAGAGAGAGCGTGCTCAGCCAAAGGTTCGCACATATCCCAAGGCACTACTATTTATAGGCGTGTCCCTGTTCTCGAAATTTGGGAAATTTCGAGAACATGTGTACTCGAATTTGGTGTACACGAAATCTGGAATTTCGAGTACATGATTTCTAAGCTTTACTTGGTTATTTTCCGTCCCTTTTCTAGCAAGTTAATTGTTCGTCGCGCATTCGTAAGTTCAAATAACTTGTACTAGAAAATTTGGGATGTTACATTTGGGAATTAGGGTGTGGGTAATATTGAGCAAGTTTATTTATTTACAACATATTTTAAGAGAAAGACAAAAATAACCCTAGAGTTAACTAGATAAATTAGATGGAGTTAGTGGATGGACTAAAATGGCAAAAATGTAAGAACCACAATGTATCATAGGCAATAAAAAAGGGTTTTGGACTAAAATGGCAATAATAAACAAACCACAGGGATGAAATAAGCACTTAACTCAAAAGATAAAATAAAATTATTTTAATTATGTAAATTCATGAAAACATAATTATAAAACCACATTGTTTTTTATTTTCTTAAATCCGTGTATTACACGGGCCTATGACCTAGTATATATATATAATAAAGACTTTTACCAAAAAGATACATGTACATATACTATAATTTAATAACTTGTACTAGTTTATTAACCTTTATATTACACAGAGTTGTATAAATGATGAAAATTACAAAACAATTACTAATAAAAAATAGATATACAAATAACATAAAATTTATAATATTTAAAAAATAAGAAAATTAAAGTAGATTTTATAAATATTCAAACATTTTTTTAAACAATACACATAAGATTCGAAAATTTTGAATTTCCAAAATTATTAATTGAAATGGAAAGTTTGAAATAATTGAATTTTCATTATATTTAAATAAAATGAGTATTAATTATTATTTTGAATTTGAAAGTTTGATTTGATTGCATTAAATTAAATGGATCTATAAATTTGTCAAGCATGTCATGTGTATAGCCTAAAAATATGTCATGTGTCAAATATGATTTATATAGTTTAGAAAGATGACATGTGTCATATTGTTATTATTTTACTATACAATATACATATAGATTTTTGTTTTTTCAAGTTGTGTAAATATGCTTTACGAAATTTGAGTGATGATTTAATTAGATTCCACCCTCATTCACAACTTCACAATATCAAAAAAGATTGTGTTAATTGCACCCACATTTGCACCTTCACTTGCATTAATTGATACATGTAATTAATGATTACCTATTATTTAAACTAAGACACTCATTTATTATTTATTAAATATCTAACTTATTAACTAATCATTATTTAATATATTATTAGAAATCAATAAATAAATAAAAACTATTTATTTATTTTTTTGAACGGCATTTGATCTCAACGTGTGAACCACTGATTTCCAGGCCACGTCACCAAGGTCTAGTTACCATGACCTCCGTTGAGACCCCACCACCACCACAGGAGGAAACCGCACCGGAAAACCCCCTGACCTCCCAAGGACCCCTATTTCGCCTTGGGAGGGATTTGAACCCTTGACCTCCCATAGGAAAGCCAAAGGGGTAACCATTAGGCTAGAAGCCCTTGGTTAATAAAAACTATTTATTTAAATTAACTAAATAATAACCATTTTATATTTAAAAATATTACTAAATTGGCAGATTTGTAATAGTGTAATTTAATAGTTAATAAAAAAATAATTTATACTTCATATTCAACAAGTTTTGTTATCTAATCTTTGTAAAACTTGACGTGATTTATATAGGTTTTCAGCTCAATTAGTTTTTATTAATTATTAAATTTTTGAAAATTGTAAATTAGTTTTTCATTAATTATTAAATTTTAAGTATTACAAAACTTGCTAAATTAGTAATTTTCTAAATATATCAATGGTTATTTGTTTAATTAAATAATGGTTGTTATTTATTTATTTATGTCTAATATTAATATACAAATTAATTATTAAGTAATAAATTATATAAGTAATAAATAATAAATGATTAAGTTGGCTTTAATGATAAGTAACAATTGATGATATGTAACAATTAATGAACAAAGATTATTGGATGATTAAGTGAGCATAATTAATGTATTAAGTAGGTTGGTGCATTTAATAAATAGAGTTATTGCAATTAGACTCACCGTATCGAAAACTATCTGATAACAGTTTTCAAGAAATAAATATAATGAAAATGTCGACAACAGAACTAAACGGTAAAGGTAAACAACATGATTGCATTAAGAGTTTAAATAAGTTAAATTGACTTTTTTTTATTAAATGAGTTAATAAATATAATATAAAAAAAAAAAAAAAAAAACTTCACATTTGTCTATTGTTGCGGTTCTTCATACCACACAACGTCGATTTATGCGGCGCCTAAAAAGGCACGTGATGATTGTGCACATCCCCATGCCACCACAGCCCCTCAAACTCACAAAGTATTACAATTGTGCTATTTTCACAACTAAACAAAATTTATTACGTTTTTATAGGTTGCTTAAAATGCAAATGAAATGGTATTCATTTAAATTGTTATTACTTAAGTTTTTATGTTTCGCCATTGAATCACATTTATATGATTTGATTTTGTTGTAATAGAGTCATATTGTTTTAGATAATTCATTTTTCAGTAACATTTTTATTCACAGAAAATAAACGTCCTAGTTAAACATTATTAAAAATTATATTTATACATATAGGGGTCGGTTAATATAAAAAGTCGTTTTTCATGTGAATTGTGTGAAGAAAGCATATATTCTTTTTCATAACAAGTATGCAAGTTGTAGTAATAATCACGCAAGTTATAACCAATCCCTACATTATAACGATAATCCTACAAATTATATAATACATTGATAATTTTTTAAGTTGATTTTTTTTTTAAAAAAAACGTATAACAATACTATTATCAAATTAAAGAGAATTAAATTTTCGATTTTATGGTGTAAATTTTTTTAAAAAGAATAATGTCTAGGACTTTATTACGCAAGTGTTAATCGTTCTTGCGTAATAATTTAACAAAAATTTCGTATACTTTGCATGTAATTAAAAACGACTTTGTATACTAAATTCACATATATATATATATATATGTATATGAATGTGATCAAATAATTACTCATACTTAGAAAAATAACCCATTAACTCTCTTTACCCAATCAGAAAGGAACACATAGATTTTTCTTTTATTATTTGATGAGCGTACATTAGTAATTTACAATTATAGTATTATGTCTTTTTAATTAGGGTGGCTAAATAATAATAACCTATAATTTAATTTCAGTTTGATTTATGTCTCATCAGGCATCATTTTTCATGATTTGTATATGTTTCTTTTTATATTACAATTATATAATGCAGGTGTTTTGATTATATATATATATATATATATATGTATGTATATGTATATATATAGGATTGGGATCAAATAATAACTCACTCTTAAAGCAGTAACCTAGATAACTTTGCCAAGATGAAGCCAAATCTTGAAAATATTTTTGAACATCATTGTAACACATTTAGAACACTATGTTCTTTTATGAGTTTCCGAAAATTCATCACCGTTTGAGAGTTTACATCGTTGTAAGTTTTGGGCCTAAAACAGTTACAGTGTTGTAAATCAAAAACTTACAACGATGATATCACTTAAACGGTGATGAATTTTCACAAACTCATAAAAGAACATAGTGTTAAAAATGTGTTACAATGATGTTTAAAAACAAAATTCAAGATTTGGCTTCATCTTGGCAAAGTTATCTGGGTTATTGCTTTAAAAGTGAGTTATTATTTGAACACTTCCCTATATATATATATATTATATTGTGTTTACTACAATATTGTAAATATACACTACAATGATGTAACGTTTAAATTACATTGTAGATCTTGTACCTTTTTTTAAACAGTTTTATTTAATTTATATTTTTGCATTTCTCATAAATGTTACAATAACAGTGTAATATTTAAAAAAATAAATTACTCTAACATTTTGTTGATAGAAAGCTATTGATACATTAACACTAAATGTTTCTTTTAAATATAACTTCTAGAATTTAAAATAAATAAGATAAAATATGATAACTGCTTTAGCTTTTTAAAAACAATATAACTTTCTAATATAATAATTTACAAAACTTTATTATTTTTTAACTGAAATAAATAAATATAAAAATGCAACTACAATAATGTATTATTTTATTTAAAAAAAAATTCAACAGTGTAATATATTTAAACTAATATACTATGACATTTCTATATACACATCTTTTAAAAATTCTATCTACAAGACTGTAGACACGTTTCGATACAAAGCTCTTGTAAAAAGTTTAATTTTTAAAAACTAAATACGGTAATTGATTTGATGTTACTTATTTTGAGTACAAACCTCTTTTAAATTATTATATTAGAAAATTTCATTGTTGTTTTAAAAAAGTTACAGTACTAGAAACTTGCATTGTAAACATAAATTACATTGGTGTAAACGTTTTAAATTAAATTATAGTTTTTGTACGTTTTTTAAGCGTTTTTATATAATTTATAATTTTTCATTTCTAATAAATGTTACAATAACAGTGTAATATTTAAAAAAAATTAGTAACATTTTGTTGATAAAAAGCTCTTGATACATTAACACTAAATGTTTCTTTAAATATAACTTATAGAATTTAAAATACATAAAGCTACTTTAACTTTTTTTAAACAACAATGAAATTTTGTAGTATAATTATTTACAAAACTTTAATATTTTTTAACTGGAATAAATAAATATAAAAATGCAACTACAAGAATTTAATATTTTATTTAAAAATAAATTCAGTAGTGTAATATTTTTAAATTAAAATACTACAACATTTCTATATGCATATCTATTAAAAATTCTATCTACAAGAGTGTAGACACATTTTAATACAAAGCTCTTGTAGAAACTTACATTGTTGTAACTTTTAAATATAACAAGGTTAATTTTTAATTCAATATATACAAATATAATAATATTTAAGTAAATTCTGCATTTTGTAAGGCAAGTCAAACAAGGAAAATTGCCAATGCACAAGAAATGACATAATTACCCTTTTCCTCTTTAATTTCAAATCAAAGATATTATTTTATTACAATTTAATAAGAACCATTAGATTAGAATCTTGAATTATGTTCTTTGAATGTAAATTAGTTATCGGGTTATTGCTTAATCTTAAGGTTATGAATAGAACACTTCCCTATATATATATATATATAGGGTTAAATTAAACTAAATAATTCTCTTAACCTAAAAAGCCTAAGAAGGATCTTGAAAAATATTTTAGTAATGACTACTTTTGTTGACTTTTTATCAAATTCCCACACTTTTTTTAAATGTTCATAACTTTTATGTACGAAATTATTTTTTGAAATTAAATATACCACAAAAACCAGCATTTTTTATCTTCAAAATTAGTTGTGTATTGCTATAGAAAAGATTTTGTTTTTTTAGTTCATTGTTTCTTTTGTGCAAGTCATTGTGTGTTTTTTGTTTTTGTTCAATGTTATGTTTTCCTGAAAATTTTAAGACACAATGATGTCGCATAATACATGATATCAAGCAACAATAACACAATTAAGAGTCTGAATAACATAATGATGTTTAAAAAAACACAATTACCTATAATAAAGACACAAAGACGAGTATGAATAATTTTGTACAAGTCATTGTGTCTTTTGTACATGTTCATTGTGTCTTTTGTGTTTCTTTTCAATGTTGTGTTTTCCTGAACAATTTAAGACACAATGATGTTACATGATACATAATGTTAAACAAGGATGATACAAATGACGAGTATGAATACCACAATGATCTTTAAATAAAGACATAATTACCTGTAAAAAAGACACTATGATGAGTATAACAATTTTGTACAGGTCATTGTATCTTTTGTACAAGTCATTGTCTCTTTTGTGTTTCTATTCAATGTTGTGTTTTCATGAACAATTTAAGACACAATAATGTTGCAGAATACATAATGTTAAGCAAAAATGACATGATGACAAGTATGAATAACACAACGATATTTTAAAAGACACAATTACCTGTAACGAAGATCAATTACCTGTAAGAAATACACAAAAAGATAATTATACACGAACGTTAAAAAAGACACAATGACGATAATTAGACACAATGAGCTAAAACAATTATTTTTTATAACAAAATTATACTCATTTTAAAAATAAAAAAATGTTCATTTTTATGGTATATTTTTTTTAAAAAAATAATATCGTATGTAAAAATTATGAAACTTTAAAAAATGTGGTGAGAAAGTGGTTATGACTAAATTTCCACGTAACAACTTTTCCCTTTAAAATTTTAAATATCCATCTTAAATTTGATCTCATAATCTAATGGTCAATAATCTTTCTTAACCTTTTTAGTATAAGAATACTATTTAGTTGAACCCAATGATGTATATATATATATATATATATGTTTATTACGTTAACCGAATAACTGCATCTTATTATTTTGGGGCCCACACTATAGTAAATCTAAAGGTGTAGGTTTTTTTTTTAATTAATGCAGGGCCCACTTACATTAATAAAAAAAATAAGGAGTTAATTACACAGGTGGTCCCTGTGGTTTACCTAGATTGCACCGGCGATCCTTAACTTCGACAAATTAGAACAATGGCCGAATACTTTGCAAAAACATAACACAGGTGCTCCCTAGAGTGGATGTTTGTTAATTTTTCTGTTAAATGGATGTGAAAGGTCCAAAATACCCTTCATCGTAATCCCTTTCTCTCTCTGTTAAAATCTCCCTCTCTCTAGAAATGGAGAAAGCCGGCAGCTCCTCCTCACCGACCCACCACCTGTCAGCTGCCACCAACAGCACCAGGCTCCTCCTCGCCGACCCACCACTTGTCGGCTCCTCCTCGCCGACCCACCACTTGTCGGCTCCTCCTCGTCGTCACTGTGAAAAGCCGTGAAAGATCAGTAGTCCATTCTTCCTGATCTTGGCCACTTCTGATGTTTTAATGTTTTCTGAATCAAGAATCATTGACCAGGATTCAAGAGTGCCAAATCTTTTTCTCTTCATGTTTTCCATCTCCATCTTCCATTGAGCTTTCTATGATGAAGGGTATGGGATGGGTTTCTCCTTCTTCTTCAATCCCTTAATCAGAGGCTACAAACAAGAAAAGCCCATTGCTAAAATTAAAGCTAGCTAGTAACTTGGAGCCATCCACTCACAACCTCCGACTTTTGTGATTTCTCCATCAAATCGTGATTTTGAGCAGACAACCACCAACAACCTCTGACTACGACGAAGCTAGGGATTTTGATGTGTTAATCGAAGGTGTTGCTGGGGAAGATAACGAGGAGACTCCAAATCAAATTAAGGGATTAGAGCAGCTTCTTCGGGGAGGTGGTGGTTCGTGGTGGTGGTTGTTTATCAGTGGTGGCGGTGGTGGTCTGTTTGTGGTGGAGTTAAAGCTGCAATGGTGGTGGTATAGATTTTGGGGTTTTGATGAAGAAACATGAAGATGAAAGGAGTCAGGGTATTTGGGGAATTTTAAAAACTTTAACACCATAAGTTAACGTCCATTAGCTCCAGGGACCACCCGTGTTACGTTTTTGCAAAGTATTCGGCCACTATCGTAATTTCTCGAAGTTAGGGACCACCCATGCAATTTGGGTAAACCACATGGACCACCTGTGTAATTAACTCAAAAATAAGAAAACACCTACATTTTTAGATTTACTTTAATGTAAGTTATAAGATGTAGCTATTCGGTTAACGCAATATATATGGGTTAACAAAGGAACCACACCACATTAAAGTAAATCTAAAGGTGTAGGTGTTTTTTTTTATTTTTTTTATTAATGTAAGTGGACCCTACATTAATTACATTAAGGCTATGTGTTGTCGCCCTTGAGGGAGGCGTGAGGGGCACCGGTCACGCCCTGGTGGCGCCCTCCCCACATTACACAGGGGTGTGAGGGTGAGGTGATGGGTCAATGCGTGAGCCTCTTCACGGAGTGATGACCGTTGGGGAGGGAAAAAATTTAAAAAAAAAAACGAAACAAAAAGGGTAATAAGACCGTTTGAAAAAAATTAAACCCTATATAAACTCATTCAACACACTCAAAAACACTAATATACTCTCAATTTTTCAAAAAATCTTTAAAAATTTCAACTCTCAAATCTTCAAAAACTTCTACACTATCATGGATCCAAACAACCCAAAAACCCATATTTTAACCCGTTTATGAATTGTTACCGACCTCAAGTCGATCCAAACAATCCAAACAACCCGAACCAATTTCTAACATTCTCAAATTGTTACCCACAACAAGCTTTTTTAAACCAAAACTCACCCACCTTTGACAACGTTTCTGAGAATCAACTGGAACCCGATGTTGACTTGGTTCCGGAAACACAACCAGACGTGCAACCGGATACATCACGTCGCATGCACTGACGAAAGGAAGTGCCATAAAAAACAACAAACCGGAGCATCACTCGATTGTTGGATGTTGAGGAGGTGGCACTAGCTCGTGCCTACATTTATGTTTCCGAATATCCGTTCGTTGGTAACAACCAAACGAGCACGGAATTTTGGAAACGCGTTAAAGCCCAGTTTTTTTGTCAATGGGTCGTGACTCCTACCGGACGAACGACATGATTTCTAGAAAATGGCGTGACTTACAACGTAAAGTCGCAAAATTTAACGCCGTATGGATTCAATACCACAACAAACATAAAAGTGATGAGAACGACGAAACAGTCATGAACAAGGCGTTGATGACCTATGCTCGAGAAAACGGGTCATTTTCTCATATCGCGGCATGGCAAGTTATGTGTAAATCAACCAAATGGCACCCCGTACCGAAGTTACGAATTTCGAAACGGACGAAGACATCATCGTCTAGAAAGTACACGACCACTCAATCCGTCTCAACCGGTCGATGTTTTGTTAACTTAAACGATTCGGATGAGGAAGTCAAAATGGACATGCCCCCACCCTCTCCTCAACGTCCGTCTGGTCGAAACAACAAGGGTAAACGACCACAAGCATCATGTTCAACCAATTACAAAGAAATGTTGGATACCATCTCCGAGTCGTTACAAAAATTTTTCGACTTACAGGAGCAAAAACAATAAAATAATGATATAAAATTGTTGTGGACTCCAACCGATCACTTAACCGGTCGCACTCGTGAAATGGCCGAGAAAACATAGAAGCGGATTTTGAAACTCTACAATATGGATTAATTTTTTTTATTGTATTTTTTTGTTATGTAGTTTAATTTTTTTATCATGTAATTTTTATATTTTATTTTGTAATTTTAATTTTTTTAATAATATTATTGTAACACTTCGACCAATGGTGGAATAATCGGGGCGTTCACGAAGTGCAGATTGTTCAAAAGCACAAGGTACTTAATGGTAAATATATACATTCAATTACATTCAATGTCATAAAAAATTTACATATCAATAACTAACTAACTAACTAACTAGGTCCAAGCTCTAACATGATCATCAAGATACGCTTAGTTAGCAGTTCCACCTGAAACATGTTTAAAATAAAAGGTCAACTATAAAGTTGGTGAGCTTCACAAGTTTTAAAGCACACACACCAAAAATAGTTGATATAATATAGATACGTAGTTGTCACATGTGATTACAAAGCATAATGAACTAGAATAATTAACAAAGCATGTCAAAGCAGATTAGATAATGTTAACAAATAATGTTTGACCAAGTTTAGCATTCCTAACAATGCTGAAGTAACAAACAATCACCGCGGGCTTCCCCCGAATGGTTAATCAAACATCCGTGGGTCTGGCCGGGCCAATATATCTATCATTGTTTACCAGAAAGTTTAAGTTTGTGATCAATGCAAATTCATAACTAAAGTTCAGTACATCTAAGACCATTAAACTAAGTTCACATGATTAATAGTTTTAAATGTAGTTTAATAGTTGTAAACATGTTTCACCCCAAAATTAAAACGTAAAAAGGGGATAGGAAGACTCACCTTGACAAGTGAGATAGCCTTTGCAATAGTTGTCAATGCACAATCAAACCAACCTATATTGTGCAATCGAATATAACTAATGTAACTGTGACTTTTATGGAATCCCTAATACCATATAATAATTAGAACTCATACGTGAATGTTTGTAAATGGAATTGTTTCAAAATTATTTAGTAGTTATAATGTTGTTTAAATACTTTAAAATTTTTGATTTAATTTAGAAAATTGGTAAATGTTTAATTTATAAAATAAGTTATTAAATAATGAATTGAATAGTATTAAATAATTTTTTTTTATAAATTTAAAAGATTTATAGTTTCTATAGTACACAAAATAAATTAATCTTAAACAAATTAAAATCAATGAATAATATGTTAGTTTGTTAAAATTATTATTTATTAAAACAATGTTGATAGAATATTTTCTTTGAATAGTTATTGTAATTTTGTAAAACTTACAAAAATTGAAGTTAATAACTTTACTAACTTAAAGTATTATTTAAAAGTTTAAAAATTATATTAAACTAACTTCATACTAGTTATTCAAATTTTAAATGTAGAAATTTTAAAATTAGAATTTCATGTTTTTCATAAAACTCTTAGTTAAAATATTTATAATAAATTCCAAAGATAAAGTTTTAAACAAAATATTTTGTATATATAAATAAATAAATAAATAAATAAATAAAATAACTAAAATAAAACTGAATAATATTTTTATGTATCAAAATAATAGTTTTTAAGTTTATAAAAATTTTGGTGAAATAAGAATTTTAAAATAGTTATTAAATAAAAAGTTAGGATAATATAGTCAAAAACTCGCCCCCAAAGAGGCTCGAACTTGTGACCATCGAATTGGAATTATCGAGCCTTAACCAGTTGTTCTAAGGCCTTTCCTGCGATTGGGAAGACATTTAAATTAAACTTAACCTATAACAGCAACCTTCGCCCAATTCTGTTTAACACCACCAAAACCCTAGCCCCTGACTAATCCAATTTCGATCTATCTGAACATCGATGGAGTAGTAGCCATAGGGCTTTTGTTCGTGAAATAAAACCAGTCAGAAAGAGGTGTGTATCACTTACCTTGGTTTCCAAATGGATGGATTTCTATTAATCGTTTAGAGCTATGCTCGCCGAGAGTTTTAGAGCTTGATCTCGCGATATGTGGAGGTTGTAGGTGTAATTCGAGTGCACAGATCAATTCGTATGTATCACACCCCTGCCGTCGGCGGAAACACGGGAGATGTATATCAAGAACTCACTAAGTATGAGAGAATGCTATTGCTTCTGCTTAAGTGTAAAGTCCATATCTAGCCTTAGATTAGTACCTGAAATACATGCAAAAATAAGTGTCAACTAAAAAGTTGGCGAGTTCGTATTATGTTTAATCAAACTTTTTAAGTAATATTATTTGCTATCCAGGCATGAGTAAAAAGATTCAATCAAAACTGAGTAGGATCATCATCCCATAGTGTGTTGGCCAGTAGGATCATCAATGATATAATGTGTTGGTGTGACACCCGGCAATTTCAGGTAAATTGCAACTCTTACAATCTATGTATTTCACATTCATACTTGTTTCATTTCATTTAATTATGTTTAATTAGATGAGCTAAACACAAACAATTGCGAAACGATAGTTCGAGGAACTATCGAATCATACATTGCACATTGGTTTTGGAAACCAATGTGGCAAACAGAAATGTAACACCCCAATTTTCTAATACAAGTATTTGAATTCTACGTACGAGTAACGGGTAAGTAACTTGCTAGAAAAGGGACGAAAAATGACTGAGTTCAGGTCTCAAAGTCGTGTACTCGAATTTAAGTTCGAATACACTAGTTCTCGAAAACCAAGTATTCGAAATCCACAATTTCGAGTACAAGACCCTGCCTATAAATAGTAGTGCCTTGGGAAACGTGCTAACCTTTGTCTGGAAGCACAGTCTCTCGAGTATACGAAGGGGATTTCGAGAACTCCAAGAAACGAGCTTTTGTTCGACCAAACAAAGGAAGAAACGCACGGGATTCTACCAGGAGAATCAGCTACCTTCAAGTAAGTGATTCATATATATAAAGCTAGATTTTTATACAAAAGTTAGGATAGTTATGTAAAAAGGGAACTTATGCATAAAGCTCACACCTTTATGCATAAAGTTCGGAACTTTGAGGTTCCAGTGTGTAGATAACACCCTAAGGAACCTAGAACTAGCTTCCCAAAGTCTTAGATGAATTTCTGAGACGTTTAATGATGAAATGATGAGTACACGAAATCAGGTATAGAGGGTACTCGAAATCATACATTGTTATTTCGAATATATTGTTATTTCGAGTACATGACTGTTTCGAATACAAGGATACTTCGTGTACAGGGCATTTCGAGTACAAGGGCCATTTCGTGTACACATGCTACTTCGAATACACTTAATGATTTCTAGTACAATCCATTTCGTGAACTCCAGGAATTTCGTGTACATGGGTTTCGAGTATGGGGTGTGTAATGAACCTCCAGTGTTTCGGATACTTAGTTAAGATTCGGGAACTTGAGTTTATAATGGGGACTAGTTGGTTATGAGGACTTAGAATAATTTCTAAGTCTAAGAATGTGATGTAATGGGATGATGTAATGATGTAGGTTCCTTGAGTCCTAGCTAAGGAGTTCGGCTAAGGAAAACAGGAGTCTACTATCAGGTGAGTTCTAGACGCCCTCTTTTATGTTTGATGTTTTGGGCTGACATGCATGCTTATTGTGATGTCTAAGATGTTATGTGCTTATGATGATGATGAATGAATGATGATATGCCCTGACTATATATGCATGTTTATGTGTTAGCATGGTGTATGCATGAAAGTATGCTAATTATGATGAATGCATGATAAATGAGTTATGATGATAAATAACATGACATGATAATGATGCTAGCATATGATATGATGATGACTTTATGATCACATGCTTCATGACGATAACTATGAGAATAGTTATAGGGATATGGCAAGGTCCTAGGTGGCTAGGATGATAGTATGATACCATGATGTTATGATATGATAACGATGCTAGTATGTTATGATGGTATGATGAAATGATGCTAGTATGTTATGATGGTATGATGAAATGATGATAGTATGTTATGATGGTATGATGAAATGAGGCTAGTATGACATGCCTAAGATGCCATGATTAACCCGATGAATGATGTTATAATGCTAGCATGAAATGTATGAGGATTGTGATGAATGACGGTATGATGCTAGTGTATCATGTATGATGAATGAATGATGTCCCTATACGTGCTATAGGATATGTGAGAATGATGATGCTTCGGTACTTGTACTGGGTGAATATGAATGATGACCTGATTGTATCAGGATACGAACAGCCGATCGGGCTATAAACAGGGGAGTCGATCGGACTATAAACAGGGAGCCGACCGGGCTATAAACATGAGAGTCGACCGGACTATAAACATGGAGTCGACCGGACTATAAACAAGAGAGTCGACCGGACTATAAACATGGAGCCGACCGGGCTATAAACACGGAGCCGATCGGGCTATAAACATGGTAAGAGCCGATCGGGCTATAAACATGGTAAGAGCCGATCGGGCTATAAACATGGTAAGAGCCGATCGGGCTATAAACATGGTAAGAGTCGATCGGACTATAAACATGGTAAGAGTCGATCGGACTATAAACATGGAGCCTTGTGCCGGCATAAGCCCACTGTTCGTATGGTGACAGTGGAACGTAAGACGATGATGGAAATGATGATATGTGCTAAGGTTATGGACTATGTGTATGAAATGATGTTTATGATATGTATGTTTAATGTTGTTTTACGAAAACTAGAACTCACCAGCGTAAGCTGACTTGATTTAGCATGTATGTCAGGTTAAAGCTATGATAAGAGAAGGCATGGAGCTCGGGCATCAACCCAGACGATCCATTGGTTTTGGCAATTCGATATGATTTTGATACAGACACTTTATTAAATTATGTTTATCAAACTATGTTTACATTTCCGCTGCATGATTATGAAAGTTTTTAGTTTAAGAGCTATGTGTTATGATGAAAACCAACCTCTGCGAGGTGCCCGGTTTCAGGGCCTCACAAGTTGGTATCAGAGCCATAGTTTGAGAGATCTTAGCATCCCAAATGCTAAGACTTAAGCTGAGAATGGGATTAAGTGACGCGGATTGCCAACCACGGATGAACGGATGCCACGAGCTGAATGTTTATGTATGAGTTAAGGGTTAGATGTAAGGTTATGTATGTAGTAAGTGTCATGCACATTGAAGAGATGGGATGGGAAACTTTTAGAGCCTATGAGTTGGGTAAATGGTTAATAACACCTGATCAACGTCATTAACGATTTACAAAGCTTATTCCGTGCTAAACTGATTCCTATACTAACTCATCAATTGTTGCATCCTGTAGATAGTTAGATGGTTGGACAAAAGGGTAGACCACGTAAGCAACCACAGAAACCTGAAGAACCACGTGTCGAGAGTGAAGAACCCGTCAATGAAGACGACCACGAGCACAACGAGCAACCTGAGAATGAAGATGAGTTTACTCTAGAGCCTATTGTGGTGAAGGCTATTTCTGATGAGGTATGCAAAATCATGGATGAAAAACTACCAGCCTTGATTGCTAAGGCACTAAAGGATGCTCTAAAAGACAAGTCTGAAGGAACCAAAGAGAGCACCAAAGAAGATGAGGTGGTGATCATCGAGACAAAGAGCGGTGATCCTATGGCGGGGAAATTGAAGGGCTGTGACTACAAGTCCTTCAAGGGATGCAACCCACCAACCTTTGATGGGAAGAAGGACGCAGTGGCCACCTGCCACTGGATTTCTGCGATGGAGGCTGTTATATCCATCAGTGAGTGTCGAATTGACCAAGCTATCAAGTTTGCAGCACACTCTTTCGTTGAGGAGGCACTTCACTGGTGGAACACCATTAAGCAGTCCAAGGCTGCAGCCGATATGGATAAGATGACTTGGGATGATCTAAAGGAACTGGTCACTAAGCAGTTCTGTCCCAAGAATGAGCTGGATAAGGTTGAAAGGGAGTTTCTGGTGCTGAAAGCGGGAAGTCTGAATCACAGGCAGTACACTTCACGGTTCAATGTGATGGCCGATGAGCCAGTGAAAGAGGAAACCATGGTGAAGGAGTCTTCCGGGACTAAGAGGGGTCGAACAGACCAACGAAAGACTTCTGGCAAGAAGATCAAGCGAGAGGAAACAGGTCTATGCCGTAAGTGTGGCAAGAGCCACTCTGGGCTGTGCCGTGTGGGCACAAACTTATGTTTCAGATGTGGAAAGGTGGGGCACTTTTCAGCCAACTGTCCCGGTACGATTCGATGCTATAACTGTAATGGGGTTGGACATCTGTCCAAAGATTGCAGGCAACCTCGGGCCGATGCTTCGGGCTCGGGTAAGAAAGAAGAAAAAGGAAAGGAGAAGCAGAAGGCTAAAGCACGAGCCTTTACGATGACAAAGGATGATGCGATTGAGGACCCTGATGTGGTCACAGGTACCTTTTCTATCAACAATATTCCTGCTTCTGTATTGTTTGATTCTGGTGCCAGTATGAGTTTTGCGTCTTCTACTTTCTGTGATGGGTTATCTGGGAAGGTTAAGAAGATAGATCGGGTATTTGATGTAGAGACGGCTATTGGTAAGATGACCCGGGTGACTGAGGCTATTGATGATTGTTATGTTGAGATAGGAGGTCATAGGTTCCCAGTACGATTGTTTCTGATTACCTTAGGATGATTCGATGTAGTTTTGGGTATGGACTGGTTAGCCAAATATGAGGCTAACATTGTATGTCGACGAAAGATGATATGTTTACGTGCGATGGATGGGAGCTCCGTGACGGTTTATGGTGATAAAGCGATGTATGCGCCTAAGATCATTTCGATGATCAAGGCTGATGTTATGATGAGGCGAGGGTGTGTAGCCTACTTGGCCTACGTGATTGAGGAACGTATGGGTATGAGGACGATTGATGATGTTCCCGTGGTGTGTAACTTCCCCGATGTATTCCCTGAGGAATTGCTTGGATTACCACCCGAACGGGAAATTGAGTTCCAGATCGACTTAGTGCCGGGGGCACAACCCGTTGCCAAAGCACCGTACCGTTTAGCTCCAAATGAGATGAAGGAAATGATGACCCAGCTACAAGAACTCCTTGATGAAGGTTTTATACGACCGAGTGTCTCTCTGTGGGGAGCACCGGTGTTGTTCGTTAAGAAGAAAGATGGAAGTATGCGTATGTGTATCGATTACAGGGAACTGAATAAGTTGACCGTAAAGAACAGGTCTCCTCTACCTAGAATTGATGACTTGTTCGATCAATTGCAAGGTGCAAGCTGGTTCTCAAAGATAGATCTCCGATCCGGTTACCATCAGTTGAAAGTTCGAGAGCAGGATATTCCAAAGACTGCTTTCCGTACGCGTTATGGACATTACGAGTTTCTCGTTATGTCGTTTGGATTGACGAATGCTCCCGCAGCATTTATGGATTTGATGAACAGGGTATGTCGACCGATGCTGGACCGATCGGTGATAGTGTTTATTGACGATATTTTGATTTATTCAAAGAACGAGGGAGACCATGCTTGCCACATACGTGAGGTATTGGAGATCCTGAGGAAAGAGAAACTTTATGCTAAATTCTCCAAATGCGCTTTCTGGTTACGAGAGGTACAGTTTCTGGGTCACGTGGTGAACCCAGAAGGCATTATGGTAGATCCAGCTAAAGTTGAAACGATTATGAAATGGAGCCCTTCGAAGTCACCTACGGAAGTACGCAGTTTTCTTGGTTTGGCCGGTTACTATCGGAGATTTATTCAGGACTTCTCCAAGATAGCGACGCCACTGACGAAGATCACGAAGAAAGACGTAAAGTACGAATGGGGTCCAAACCAAGAACAAGCGTTTTCAGTGCTAAAGGAGAAACTTACCCAAGCTCCTGTTCTAGCACTGCCGGATGGAAATGATGATCTTGTTGTGTATGCCGACGCGTCACGACAAGGGTTGGGATGCGTACTCATGCAAAGGGGAAGGGTAATAGCTTATGCTTCGCGCCAGCTAAAGATTCATGAAGCTAACTACCCGACCCAAGATCTTGAACTCGCTGCAGTGGTGTTTGCATTGAAAATATGGAGGCACTACTTGTATGGAGTAAGGAGTACCATCTATACCGACCACAAGAGCTTGAAGTACTTCTTCGAGCAAAAGGATTTGAACATGAGGCAGAGACGATGGCTTGAGCTACTAAAGGATTATGATTGTGATATTCTATATCACCCGGGAAAGGCCAATGTAGTGGCAGATGCCTTGAGTCGCAAGACTGATCATCCTGCCATACGAGTAAAATCGTATAGTTTGGTGATAACGCCAGACTTTCTGAATGAGCTCAAGCAGGCGCAACAGGAAGGATTGAAAGAAGAGCATGTGGGTTTTGAACGTGTCTTCGGGCAAGTCAAGAACTTGGAAGACAATGATCACGGTGTGAAAGTACGATTCGGTCGTATGTGGGTACCCAGAAATGGGGACATTCGGTCGAGGATTTTAGATGAAGCCCACAAATCACGTTATTCTGTGCATCCCGGTGCGACAAAGATGTATCAAGATCTTCGGAAAGATTATTGGTGGCCGGGCATGAAGTTTAATGTGATGCAGTATGTGAACAGGTGCCTTACTTGTGCGCAAGTGAAGGCTGAACATCAGAAGCCCTACGGATATGTGCAACCTCTAGAGGTACCAGAATGGAAATGGGAACACATCACCATGGATTTCATCACCAAGCTACCGAGGACAGCTAAGCGGCATGATACCATATGGGTGATTGTGGACCGACTGGCGAAGAGTGCACACTTCCTTCCTATCAGGGAAACGTATACGTCCGAAGGGTTGTCTGAGTTGTTCGTGAAAGAGATTGTGGCCAGACATGGAGTTCCCGTCTCCATTGTGTCAGATCGGGATACGAGGTTTACTTCCAGATTCTGGAAGCAGTTTCATGATGCCATGGGAACGAGGTTAAATATCAGTACCGCCTATCACCCTCAGACGGATGGACAGTCAGAAAGGACTATCCAAACGTTGGAGGATATGCTTAGGGCGTGCATTATCGATTTTTGAGGGAGCTGGGATGACCAATTGCCATTGGTGGAGTTTTCTTACAACAACAGCTACCACTCTAGCATCGGAATGCCCCCATATGAGGCATTGTACGGAAGACGATGTAGAACCCCGGTGTGCTGGGGTGAAGTTGGGCAGAAAGAAATTGGAAACAAGGCTGCCGCGATTGATATGGCAGAAAAGCTACGGGTGATAAAAGCACGTATGAAAGCTGCGTAAGATCGCCAAAAGTCTTACACGGACAAGCGTCGAAGACCGATTGAGTTTGATGTTGGCGATCGAGTGCTGCTGAAAGTATCACCATGGAAGGGAATCATTCGATTCAGAAAAAGAGGGAAGTTGAGTCCGAGGTACATCGGACCGTTCCAGATAAAGGCAAGGGTAGGGAAAGTCGCGTATCGACTGGACCTACCAGAGGAGCTGAACGGGATTCATCCTACCTTCCACGTGTCACATCTTAGGAAGTGCTTGGCACACGAGCAGGCGCATGTTCCTTTGGATGACATTGAGGTAGATGACCGACTGAACTATATTGAAGAACCAGTTGCCATTGTGGATACGAAGGAAAAGCAGCTACGGAATAAAACGGTTCGTCAAGTAAGAGTTCAGTGGAAGCATCGGAAGGGTTCAGACACGACGTGGGAATTGGAAGACGAGATGAGGAAGTTGTATCCACATTTGTTCGATATGTAACGAGGCAGGTTTCGGGACGAAACCTATTGTAAGGAGGGGAGACTTGTAACACCCCAATTTTCTAATACAAGTATTTGAATTCTACGTACGAGTAACGGGTAAGTAACTTGCTAGAAAAGGGACGAAAAATGACTGAGTTCAGGTCTCAAAGTCGTGTACTCGAATTTAAGTTCGAATACACTAGTTCTCGAAAACCAAGTATTCGAAATCCACAATTTCGAGTACAAGACCCTGCCTATAAATAGTAGTGCCTTGGGAAACGTGCTAACCTTTGTCTGGAAGCACAGTCTCTCGAGTATACGAAGGGGATTTCGAGAACTCCAAGAAACGAGCTTTTGTTCGACCAAACAAAGGAAGAAACGCACGGGATTCTACCAGGAGAATCAGCTACCTTCAAGTAAGTGATTCATATATATAAAGCTAGATTTTTATACAAAAGTTAGGATAGTTATGTAAAAAGGGAACTTATGCATAAAGCTCACACCTTTATGCATAAAGTTCGGAACTTTGAGGTTCCAGTGTGTAGATAACACCCTAAGGAACCTAGAACTAGCTTCCCAAAGTCTTAGATGAATTTCTGAGACGTTTAATGATGAAATGATGAGTACACGAAATCAGGTATAGAGGGTACTCGAAATCATACATTGTTATTTCGAATATATTGTTATTTCGAGTACATGACCGTTTCGAATACAAGGATACTTCGTGTACAGGGCATTTCGAGTACAAGGGCCATTTCGTGTACACATGCTACTTCGAATACACTTAATGATTTCTAGTACAATCCATTTCATGAACTCCAGGAATTTCGTGTACATGGGTTTCGAGTATGGGGTGTGTAATGAACCTCCAGTGTTTCGGATACTTAGTTAAGATTCGGGAACTTGAGTTTATAATGGGGACTAGTTGGTTATGAGGACTTAGAATAATTTCTAAGTCTAAGAATGTGATGTAATGGGATGATGTAATGATGTAGGTTCCTTGAGTCCTAGCTAAGGAGTTCGGCTAAGGAAAACAGGAGTCTACTATCAGGTGAGTTCTAGACGCCCTCTTTTATGTTTGATGTTTTGGGCTGACATGCATGCTTATTGTGATGTCTAAGATGTTATGTGCTTATGATGATGATGAATGAATGATGATATGCCCTGACTATATATGCATGTTTATGTGTTAGCATGGTGTATGCATGAAAGTATGCTAATTATGATGAATGCATGATAAATGAGTTATGATGATAAATAACATGACATGATAATGATGCTAGCATATGATATGATGATGACTTTATGATCACATGCTTCATGACGATAACTATGAGAATAGTTATAGGGATATGGCAAGGTCCTAGGTGGCTAGGATGATAGTATGATACCATGATGTTATGATATGATAACGATGCTAGTATGTTATGATGGTATGATGAAATGATGCTAGTATGTTATGATGGTATGATGAAATGATGATAGTATGTTATGATGGTATGATGAAATGAGGCTAGTATGACATGCCTAAGATGCCATGATTAACCCGATGAATGATGTTATAATGCTAGCATGAAATGTATGAGGATTGTGATGAATGACGGTATGATGCTAGTGTATCATGTATGATGAATGAATGATGTCCCTATACGTGCTATAGGATATGTGAGAATGATGATGCTTCGGTACTTGTACTGGGTGAATATGAATGATGACCTGATTGTATCAGGATACGAACAGCCGATCGGGCTATAAACAGGGGAGTCGATCGGACTATAAACAGGGAGCCGACCGGGCTATAAACATGAGAGTCGACCGGACTATAAACATGGAGTCGACCGGACTATAAACAAGAGAGTCGACCGGACTATAAACATGGAGCCGACCGGGCTATAAACACGGAGCCGATCGGGCTATAAACATGGTAAGAGCCGATCGGGCTATAAACATGGTAAGAGCCGATCGGGCTATAAACATGGTAAGAGCCGATCGGGCTATAAACATGGTAAGAGTCGATCGGACTATAAACATGGTAAGAGTCGATCGGACTATAAACATGGAGCCTTGTGCCGGCATAAGCCCACTGTTCGTATGGTGACAGTGGAACGTAAGACGATGATGGAAATGATGATATGTGCTAAGGTTATGGACTATGTGTATGAAATGATGTTTATGATATGTATGTTTAATGTTGTTTTACGAAAACTAGAACTCACCAGCGTAAGCTGACTTGATTTAGCATGTATGTCAGGTTAAAGCTATGATAAGAGAAGGCATGGAGCTCGGGCATCAACCCAGACGATCCGTTGGTTTTGGCAATTCGATATGATTTTGATACAGACACTTTATTAAATTCTGTTTATCAAACTATGTTTACATTTCCGCTGCATGATTATGAACGTTTTTAGTTTAAGAGCTATGTGTTATGATGAAAACCAACTTCTGCGAGGTGCCCGGTTTCGGGGCCTCACAAGAAACCTAAACGCAAAACAATAATTCGGGGAATTATTGGATTGTGCAATACATGTTGATTATGGTTAATCAAGCATGCAAACAGTTCGTAGCGACGAACGCAAACTATCAAAGATAATTCGGGGAATTATCGAAACACACACACGAGTCTCACAAACGTTGGTGATCAAACAGTAATCAAACTTATGTGTTATTATATGATTTTGTGCTAAACATGCATCAGGTGTTTAGGATAAACGTTGGGAATCGAACACGAGCGAAATCGAATCAACAAAATCGAAAATCAAGGAAAATAGATCCTTCGCGGTACGCCAAGGCCCCTTGGAAAAGGGCTTGGTGGTACGCGTAGCGAAGCGGGAGTCGGGACTCCCGAATTCCTCGGCGGTACGCGAAGACATTTTTTATCGGCCTCGGCGGTACGCGAAAGCCATGCAGATCAAAAAAATTATAAAAACCAACTCCAATTCATTTAATCGGATTCTTTTACACCCCACCGAGCATTTCCACTCAAGATCGACTGAAACCCACTGAAATCCACCCTCAAACCATCTGGAAACCTTATTGGAGCCACCTTTGGGAGATTTGAAGATATTGGAGTCCAAGGAGAAGTCTTGAAAGCCAACCACAAGCTAGGATCTCATCATCAGCCTCCATCTGAGTTCCAGGAGTTGTTCTAGCACGGATATACACTTCTAAGGTAGTTTATTGTGCTTATCTATGGTTAGATCGTACATGCATGATGTAAAAACACATATACAAGTGTGTTTGAACACATGCAACTCCATGTGGCTAGCTTACACGAATTTGTTGGTGATTTGATGTGTTATTTGATTTAGATCTACTGATTTTAGAATAGATAACTGTTTGAATTGAGTTTGGATGAGTTATTGTTGATTTGATGATGATTTAGGTGAACTTGCCATAAAAGTAAACTTTTTTTTTTTTTTGAAAAAGGCTATGCCTTGGCAAATTTATTAGAAAATAAGAGATTACAAACAAAGCACGTCTTCTAATCTAGCAGATAGCTAGATAAAGAAGACTGCAAATCAAAACAAACAAACAAATACAAACTAAGATTTCATAAATCTTGAAGTAGGATCATCTTCAGAGTAGACATCACGATCATCTTCACTCAGTTTTGGGTCTAAACCAACTCCTTGGCAAATCGAAGCAAAATAATCTTTGAGATGCGTAGACCATTTTGTATAAATCTCCTTTGAAGGTAATGCCTTCCACTTTATAAACTTTTGAGCTTCCATTTTTTAAGAGTCCCATAGTTTTGTTTCACCATCTCAATAATCATCAATTTCATTTTCAGAATCCTCCACATCTAGAACATCAAAAGAATTTGAAACATTTACCTTTTATTTATCTTTGAAAGAAACCTTCTTTATATTTGAAGGACCTACATCAATTTTTTCCTTTGTCTTAATCTTCCAAATTGGTTGTTTTTTCTTTTTACTTTCTACTTTTGTAAATCCATCTTTTTGGGATTTTCCTTGTTGAATCCCAATATTCTCAACATCAACACTTTTAGTTGTCTGATTTGTAATCTTTCCAACCATACTATTAATATTATTCTTTTCCAAAAAACCACTATTTTGTTTTGGCTTATATAATAATGAATCCAATGAATGACCAAGAACACAACAATGTGTACAAATTGGAGGTTTCCAACCATAAGCCAATTTAAAATAGCATACCTTTCCCACCAAATCCTTTATTGAAGGAAATTGGACCTTTATCTTGTCTGGCAAACCATTCTGAGCCATTGCATTAACCAACACTCTAGCATAAGAAACAACACCTTCCTTATTGCTATATCTCTCAAGAGTCGGTTTATCTAACATAATTGGTCTACCAATACAACTAACAATTTGACTTATATTGCTTCCATTCCATAGACTTAATGGAAGATCCATTATAGAAACCCAAATAGGTACCACCGAAGGATTTGGTTTCTCAAGAAAAGCCTCAGGTTCCCAAAGTCGAAGAATCATAGGAACTTCATTAACTAACCATCCTCCTTTTTGTCAAACAGTTTGCATCCCTTCCTCCTTTGAGAACTTAAAAAAATAATAACCCGATAAATTCCTAGTAATTGAAGTTAACCCATATTGATGCCACATTCTAGTTAGATTGTGCTTTACTTGAAAAAATGGAAGATTTGTTCCCACTAAATACCCATACAATTGATTAGCATACGCTTGATTACATTTTTTCATAAAATGAGCATTTAGAGGCACCACCTTCTCACCATTAGAATCAACATTAGGAGGATCATAAAGTCATAGGTTTGTGATGATCTAGACATGTCTAGATATTGTCAAATGTATATTGAAGTGTTTAGAAACACATTTGGGTGATTGATTTGGTGAAAAACACGATTTTGTGGAAACTTACTAAATAACGAAACTT
Source organism: Mikania micrantha (assembly GCA_009363875.1). Lineage (NCBI taxonomy): Eukaryota > Viridiplantae > Streptophyta > Magnoliopsida > Asterales > Asteraceae > Mikania > Mikania micrantha. The sequence goes on along the minus strand of CM018691.1, from coordinate 53,754,176 downwards.
TTGTAAATCAAAAGAGGGCTTTTGATGTTTTAGAATGTTTTGGTGAACTTTGATTATTGAAAGATGTTTAAAAATGATTTCTAACATATTTGAAACCTTGATTTGGGAAAACGAGCTTTTAAACGAGTACTTACTATTTTAGGAAACTTTATTAGGGCAAAATGGCTTAAACGGCGATTTATGCACAAACGATATACTTTAAGTGTTTAAACGTATTTTTATAAACATATTAAAGGTATTAGCTTTATGAAAAGGGATTTCATTACTACACTTTCCTAAAATAGAAACTTTCTAAAAATGGTAACTTTTATGATTCTTACACGTCACTTAAGTGAACGTTGTACGATTAGGGTCATAGGATGCATGTAGGTGTCCTACTTGCACAATGACACATTAAATGGGCTAAGCGTAACAAACGTTTCACTAAAGATTCGTCGAGTTAACACTAGTCAACCCACACACACACTCGGTTGAGCACACCGACACTTGGAGTTGTATGGGATACAACACACCACAAAACACATACTCGCACCTATATGATTATAGGTGCTTACTAGCAGGATTGCTAGCATTCACAGGTTGTGAACACACTCATAACCGGAAACTGCACTATCAGGTGAGTTCACGGCCCCTTTTTACTTTTCCTACCTTTGGGGGATCGAGAAAACATTGCATTACAACTGTTTTTGAACAACAACTCATTTTATTTACATATGGACATGCTTAATCACTATATGTATATGTGTGGACCACATCACAACTAAAAGTCCTCACGATACTCCACGAACCGTTACTAACGCGTAGCGCCTAGCGTGGTAATCTTGAATAGTACTATTTGGGCCTGACAAGCCCCGCCTATCGTGCCTAGGAGGCCAACCCGACTAGAGGTCGGAATGCGTGCAATATTGACCAATACTATGCCATTGTCTTGTGATGGACATGGCAGGAGGCACAACCGTCAGCTTTGGTAGGAACCCCATATAATATAACTGTATTGACTAGCTATCAATCGATACTACATTGTACGGATATGTAAATCACAACTCTTACTTTAAACATTGGATGTTTACTGCTTATGAAAAACCTGTGCTCTCACCAACCATTGTGTTGACCCTTTTTTTCGCATGTTTTCTCAGGTAACTAAGGCACGCGCACAAGGATTAGGATGCTAGGCTGGAGTCACATGCATCTGCTTAAGTGTTTTAGGATATTGAGAACATTTAACATTATCATTTTATTATGTCATGTGTTGTTAAACATCTTTAATCGCTTCTGCAAACTTTAAACTTATGTTATTTTGAAAACTATTTAATTAACGCTTCCGCAACTCATGAACTATATATGTTTGATATTATTAAACTTCCGCAACTCTGATTTTACAAAACTGTTCTATCCAAATGATTGGATGTATTTATGCAACCAGACATGTAGGTCTCGCAACTGTGTGACCAGAGACTACGATCCTGACAGTCTGTCGTTCACGCCCCGGAAGAGACGGGATTTCTCGGTGTGCGACAGATTGGTATCAAAGACTCCTGTTATTGCGAATCAAGTTTGCATTTAGTGAACTTAGTCTATAACCACTAGTCTCCACACAACACATAGTTCTTAGTATTGTGATACTTGTATACATGATCGTATATATATACTTATTACACGCATTATAGTTATGACGTCACCATCATCACCGCATGTGATTGCACATGACGGGGAGGAGCCGATAGCCCTACATGTTTTTCTTCCTATATCTACCGCGCACACTACATTAGTCATTAGACAAACACTAACGCTTATTCTCGCTATGAAGATCATGGCTGGGAGACGCGGAGGACGCAGGAACGCGGGAGGACGAGGAAACATCAACCTCACTACAGCCGAACTGAACGCACTCATCAATGAGCGAGTTGAGGAGGCGCTTGCTGCACGGGAAGCTAACCGTAATCAACACCAGCTGAATCAAGGTGACGAATCTTATTTCACGTTCACCTTGCACAACAATCACTCGTTTTCAACACAACTCGTTTATTGGATTTTAAATCCTATCTCTTTCTTTGCATATCTCAGGAACAAACCTTAACCCACCTCTCTGCACATTCAAAATGTTTTTGGACTGCAAACCCCACTCATTCAATGGCACAGAGGGTGCCGTCGGGCTATTGCGCTGTATAGAAAAGGCATAATCGGCCTTTGCTATGAGCAACTGCAGGAACGAAGACCGGGTCAAGTTCGATGCTGGAACTCTTGAGGGAGCTGCCCTCACTTGGTGGAATGCCAATGTTCAAAACTTGGGGCTGGATGTAGCCAACGCCCTACCATGGGATGATTTCAAGAGGATGTTGAACCGCGAATACTGTCCTCGCGGTGAAGTGCAGAAACTAGAGACTGAATTCTGGAATCACAAGATGGTTGGTTTCGAGGTTGAAGCATACACTGCTCGATCATATGAGCTGGCACACCTGTGCCCGGAGATGGTAACACCGGCCTACAAGCACATTGAGAAGTATATTGAGGGACTGCCACCTCAAATTCAGGGAATGGTACTTTCTGCTAACCCCATCACCATGCAACAAGCCGTGCGATTAGCCCACAAACTCACTGACTCGACCGTTGCACAAGGACTGCTACCACCCCGTGGTGTTGTAACCACAACCACTGATAACAAACGCAAATGGGATAACACCCTGAGCAAAATTTCCACTCTCCAACCACCACCGCAGCAACGTAAGATTGGATCACCCCAAGCTTACGCACCACCCATCCCAACCAATCAAAACTCAGGAGCCTATGCAGGCAAACACCCTAAGTGCAATAAATGCAACTTACACCATGCCTTGGGACAATTTGGCTCTATCCGATGCCAACGTTGTGGCAAAGGAGGACACATTGCCAAAGAATGCAGGGGTGAATTACTGACAAAGACCCCATAACAACAACAGCAACAACTTGAAGCACCAAAGGGCTGCTTCGAATGTGGAAAACCTGGGCACTTCAAGAAGGACTGCCCGCACCTGAAGAACAAAAATAACGGGAATAACAACGGTCCGAAGGGACGAGCCTTCGTGATCGGGGAAAAGGAGGCCAGAAGGGATCCCAACCTTGCAACTGGTACGTATCTCTTGAACGATAATTATGCTTCTGTATTTTTTGATACTGGAGCTGAGAAACGCTTTATATCTAAGGATTTTAGTGAGATACTTGCCATAACCACAACACCCTTAGAGGTTGAGTACACAGTAGAGCTAGCTGATGGTAAATTAATTGTAACTAAGCACATTCTGAGAGAATGCACCCTAGAGCTAGCAAATCACAAATTTAAGATTGACCTCATGCCAGTCATACTAGGCAGTTTTGATGTCGTAGTAGGCATGGATTGGTTGTCTGAAAATCAAGCCGAAATCATTTGCCACGACAAGGATGTGCGCATACCACTCCCTAGTGGAGAAACCTTGACCATCAATGGTGTAAGGGGCGACACTCCTCTAAACATCATCTCGTGCATGAAAGCTCACAAATTCCTACGAAAGGGATACACAGCCATTCTGGCGCTTATCACCAACAAGACTGAAGAAGAGAAGAAAATAGAGGAAATCCCAGTCGTATGCGACTATCCCATCGTATTTCCTGAGGATCTACCAGGACTACCACCACCCCGACAAGTGGAGTTCTGCATAGACCATGCACCGGGAGCAGCACCTATTGCACAGGCATCTTATCGACTTGCATCTTCGGAGATGCAGGAACTGTCCAATCAACTGCTGGAGTTGCTGGACAAGGGTTTCATTAGACCAAGCTTCTCACCTTGGGGAGCCCCGGTCTTATTCGTGAAAAAGAAGGATGGCACGTTTCGAATGTGCATCGATTACCGTGAGCTAAACAAAATGACAATCAAGAACCGTTACCCCTTACCTCGCATCGACGATCTGTTCGATCAGCTGCAAGGATCGAATTACTACTCCAAGAGGAGGATATCCCCAAGACAGCTTTTCGCACTCGGTATGGTCATTACAAGTTTTTGGTCATGCCATTTGGGCTAACTAATGCACCTGTAGTATTCATGGACCTCATGAATAGAGTGTGCAAAGCTTACCTGGATAAGTTTATCATTGTCTTTATAGATGATATTCTCATCTACTCCAAAACCCAGGAGGAACACAAAGAGCATCTTCAATTGGCTCTTGAACTACTATGGACAGAGAAGATGAAGGCTAAGCTCTCAAAGTGAGACTTCTGGATTCGAGAAGTCCAATTCTTGGGTCAAGTTGTTAATGAACAAGGGACTCATGTGGATAAATATAAGATAGAGGAGATCAAGAACTGGAAAGCACCAAAGACCCCAACTGAGGTGCGACAATTCCTAGGCTTGGCAGGCTATTATCGACGATTTATTGAAGGATTTTCAAAGATAGCCCAACCACTCACAGCTTTAACCCATAAGGACAAGAAATATCTCTGGATTGACAAACAAGAAGATGCATTCCAACTTCTCAAGCAGAAGCTCTGTAGTGCACCTATCTTATCTCTTCCTGATGGAACGAATGATTTCGTAGGATACTGCGATGCCTCAATACAAGGACTCGTCTGTGTGCTGATGCAGCGAGAGAAGGTGATCGCATATGCTTCCCGACAATTGAAAGTCCATGAGAAAAACTACACCACCCACGATTTGGAACTTGGAGCCGTGGTATTTGCACTCAAGATCTAGAGACACTACTTGTATGGTACAAAGTGTACGATATACACTGATCACAAGAGTCTCCAACACATATTCGAGCAGAAGGAACTGAACATGCGACAACGTCGCAGGATCGAACTCCTAAACGACTACGAGTGTGCTATCAAGTATCCCCCCGGGAAGGCCAACGTTGTGGCCACTGACCTAAGTCGGAAAAATACCTCGAAACCCAAGAGGGTACAAGCTTTACAGCTCACCATCCATCCCAATCTCCCTGAACAGATACGTAATGCCCAAGTTGAGGCACTGAAAGAAGAAAACCTAGTGGCCGAATCACTAAGGGGAATGGAGAAACAACTAGAGGTCAAAACCGATGGCTTGCATTATTTCATGGAATGCGTCTGGGTTCCACATCATGAAAACCTGCAAGACCTTGTGATGGACGAGGCTCATAGGTCCCAGTATTCCATTCACCCTGGATCTGATAAGATGTATCATGATCTGAAAACCCTCTTTTGGTGGCCAAACATGAAAGCTGATATTGCCACATATGTGAGCAAATGCTTGACTGGCGCCAAAGTCAAGGTAGAATACTAGAAACTATCTGGATTACTCACACAACCCGAGATTCCCATGTGGAAGTGGGAAAAATCTCCATGGATTTAATTACCAAATTACCCCGTACTCCTAGTGGATGTGACACTATCTAGGTGATTGTGGACCGACTGACCAAGTCAGCACATTTCCTTGCGATCAAGGAAAATGACAAAATGGAAAAACTGGCTCGAATCTATGTTAAGGAAGTAGTCTCGCGTCATGGAATGCCAATCTCCATCATCTCTGATCGAGACGCTAGATTCACCTCTAACTTCTGGAAATCCTTACAAAAGTCGCTTGGCAAGCAGTTGGATATGAGTACAGCATACCACCCACAAACTGACAGTCAAAGCGAACGCACGATACAGACTCTCGAAGACATGCTATAAGCATGCGTAGTAGACTTCGACAACAGCTAGGAAACTCCCCTACCATTGGTAGAGTTCTCCTACAATAACAGCTACCACACAAGAATTAAAGCAGCGCCTTTTGAGGCACTCTATGGCAGGAAATGCCGATCACCTATCTGTTGGGCGGAAGTGGGCGACAGTCAGCTCATAGGCCCGGAACTTGTACATGAAACAACAGAGAAAATCGTGCAAATCAGAAACCGTATGGCAGCAGCTCGAGATCGTCAAAAGAGCTATGTCGACAAACGCCGGAAACCTTTGGAATTTCAGGTAGGAGACATGGTCCTTCTGAAAGTTTCGCCATGGAAAGGCGTCATTCCTTTAAGAAAACGGGGAAAACTGAATCCACAGTATATTGGACCATTTGAGATCCTGAAGAGGATTGGTCCAGTGGCATACCAACTCAACTTACCAGCCGAACTCGACGGAGTTCACAACATATTTCACGTCTCAAACTTGAAAAAGTGTCTATCTGACGAAACACTTTTGATTCCACTGGATGAAATACAGGTGGATGAACAACTACGGTTCATGGAAGAACCAGTACAGATCATGGACCGTGAGGTCAAACAACTTAAACAAAGTCAGATCCCGATTGTCAGAGTCCGATGGAACTCGAAACGCGGACCTGAATTCACGTGGGAACGTGAAGATTAGATGATGCGTAAGTATCCCCACCTTTTCAAACAGACAGCGTCGAATGCTGACAACAATGAATAAATTTCGGGACGAAATTTCCTTTCAACAAGGGGATGATGTGACAACCGGGAAATTTTTGTTCTCAAACACTACAATAACAACCAAATTTCGGGACGAAATTTCTTTCAACAAGGGGATGATGTGACACTCGGCAATTTCTGGTAAATTGCAACTCTTACACTCTATGTATTTCACAATCATACTTGTTTCATTTCATTTAATTATGTTTAATTAGATGAGCAAAACACAAACAACTGCAAAACGATAGTTCGAGGAACTATCGAATCATACATTACACATTGGTTTTGGAAACCAAGTGTGGCAAACACAAACCTAAATGCAAAACAATAATTTGGGGAATTATTGGATTGTGCAATACATGTTTATTATGGTTAATCAAGCATGCAAACAGTTCATAGCGAAGAACGCAAACTATCAAAGATAATTCGGGGAATTATCCAAATACACACATGAGTCTCACGAACGTTGGTGATCAAACAGTAATCAAACTAATCTGTTATTATATGATTTTGTGCTAAACATGCATTAGATGTTTAGGATGAACGTTGGGAATCGGACACGAGAGAAATCGAATCAAAGAAATCGAAAAACAAGGAAAATAGATACTTCGGGGTACGCCAAGGCCCCTTGGCGAAGGGATTGGCGGTACGCGATGTGAAGCGGGAGTCGGGACTCCCGAATTCCTCGGTGGTACGCGAAGACAGTTTTTATTGTGCTTATCTATGGTTAGATCGTACATGCATGATTTAAAAACACACATACAAGTGTGTTTGAACACATGCAACTCCATGTGGCTAGTTTACACGAATTTGTTGGTGATTTGATGTGTTATTTGATTTAGATCTACTGAATTTAGAATGGATAAGTGTTTGAATTGAGTTTGGATGAGTTATTGTTGATTTGATGATGGTAACTTTTATGATTCTTACACGTCACTTAAGTGAACGTTGTACGATTAGGGTCATAGAATGCATGTAGGTGTCCTACTTGTACTATGACGCGTTAATGATTCGTCGAGTCAACACTAGTCAACCCACCCACACACACTCGGTTGAGCACACCGACACTTGGAGTTGTATGGGATACAACACACCACAAAACACATACTCACACCTATATAATTATAGGTGCTTACTAGCAGGATTGCTAGCATTCGCAGGTTGCGAACACACTCATAACCGTAAACTGCACTATCAGGTCAGTTCACGGTCCCTTTTTACTTTTCCTACCTTTGGGGGATCGAGAAAACATTGCATTACAACTGTTTTTGAACAACAAATCATTTTATTTACATATGGACATACGTTATCACTATATGTATATGTGTGGACCACATCACAACAAAAAGTCCTAGCGATACTCCACGGACCGTTAGTAGAGCGTAGCGACTAGCGTGGTAATCTTGAATAGTACTATTTGGGCCTGACAAGCTCCACCCATCGCGCCTGAGAGGCCAACCCGACTGAAGGTCGGAATGGGATCAATATTGACCAATACTTTGCCATTGTCTTGTGATGGACATGGCGGGAGGCAAAACTGTCAGCTTCGGTACGAACCCGCATATATTATAACTGTAATGACTAGCTATCAATCGATACTGCAATGTAATGATATGCAAATCACAAATCTTACTTTAAACATTGGGTGTTAACTGCTTATGAAAAACCTGTGCTCTCACCAACCATTATTTTGACCCTTTTACTTGCATGTTTTCTCAGGTAACTAAGGCACGTGCACAAGGATTAGGATGCTAGGCTGGAGTCGCATGCATCTGCTTAAGTGTCTTAGGATATTGAGAACATTTAACATTATCATTTTATTATGTCATGTGTTGTTAAACATTTTTAATCGCTTCCGCAAACTTTAAACTTATGTTATTTTGAAAACTATTTAATTAACGCTTCCGCAACTCATGAACTATATATGTTTGATATTATTAAACTTCCGCAACTCTAATTTTACAAAACTGTTCTATCCAAGTGATTGGATCTATGTATGCAACCAGACATGTAAGTCTCGCAACTGTGTGACCGGAGACTGCGATCCTGACAGTAAGTCGCTCGCGCCCCGGAAGGGACGGGATTTCTCGGGGTGCGACAGTTGGCCATTCGAGGCACGAGTAAAATGTTTCAATAAAAATCCAGTAGGATCATCATTCCCATAATGCTATGCTATCATAAAATATGTTAAGCCATAAGTGTGAATGGATGCAATCTACATGAGTCCACAACCAAGCCTATGACTGAATGCCCTTGTGTATGATCTCATGATCGACAAACTCTTCCCGGGTTCATAGTATGTATGGGATGGAAATATTAATTCACCGTGATTGACCACGTCATTTGGTGACTATAGCTAGCAAGACCACCCGATAGGTGAATGGGCTGTCAACTAATATAGTACTATTCAATATATCCCCTGGCTCAAACCTATGAGTTAATGGTTGTGTCTAGGTATAAATAATAAGGAACTTACAATAGAATAACAAAATCTCATGCAATCTACATCCGGCTAACTTATGTTCCAGCATTAACACATTTAGCATAGTAATGAAAACCTTTTAAGTATCAAAATAGAAAAGCAAAGTATTGTAGCATGTATTTCCCCCAAAATATGTAAAAAGTAAAAGCGGCTACAAATACTCACAGTGTATATAGCAATGGAACCCATGTCCATGTGTTGTGATAACCGAAATCAGAGTAAACATAGTCAGCACATCAATGCTAGTCAACTATGTATTTTTGATAAAGTATAGCATTTCTCAATCAAATGAAACATAAGTTTCTGTTTGTAAATCAAATGTGTATCAATAACCAATACCAACAATCTTGTTTAACGTGCCTACTTGAAATAACTGTCACATGTGCTCTAATGCGTCCTCACTTTTGTTAAGTTGGATTAACCGAAGACTTTTTGTTTACATGTGTTACTTTCGATTAATATTTTCTATCCTTTAATACTCGATTATTTAGTTGATTGGATGTGTTTATAGTTTGATATGCTTAAATATGCATATATAATATTATTATCCAACTTGATAATTATTTTTATTGTATACAACTTCATTGAATGATTATTTCATGTTTAAAATAATGATATTAAAAATGTTCAAACTCATTATGTATCATCTGTTGTAACGACGTTTATTGTATCTCAACGTATTTATTACGTACAAGTCGTTGATAGTATATATATACACACACATATTTGTTCCATCTAGTAGTAATTAATGTAACTTGATGACTCATATACGTATAAAATATATTTAAAACTATTTTGTCAAAATAGTCATTAAATCTAAATACCGTTTTTTATAATTGATTCTTCAATAACAGCTTATATTATTTGAAATTTGTTTATTTATACGTTTGCATATTAAATGTTTGAAATTATTTAACTCTGATTGCTCCAACGTCTTTTGTCATAAGAGCCTATGTTTGAGTTTTAATATAATCAAAATCTTTTAAGTTGCATGTTATATTTAACAAAGTCATCAATTTGTAAGTTCTCGCGTTAAGTATTGATTATGACCTCTAAATATATATCTTTTATATTTGTATTTATATATACACATATATATTCATGATTTATATGTGTTTATATGTGTATATATATATATATACACGTATTTGCTAATTTCATCTCGTTCATATTTATTAGAAATTTATTTGTTTATATATCGTCGTCGGGTATTTGAAATGATTCATTAAAACCGTCACTCTAATCGTCAGTTTATCATAACTAGTCGCCTCACTCCTCTTGATGTGAATACACACTTGTTTTAGTTTGCTAAACTAACCATTGTTTTGAGGTTTATACCTTTACTGAATATTTACAATTACTAACTTGTTTTATCTTCTCTCACCCGCGAATCTAAGTATTATAAACGCACGAGTTAAAATAAAATGATATAAGTTTAGCATGCGGTTATACCTTCCGGTTCGGTTCGCGTACTCGAACTCTTTCTGATAAAGGGTAATCCGTTTAGAGATCCGTGCACACTAACACGTTTGTTTTTGCGTTACGAACAAAACCGAGCACCTAGAGCTGTTATTGACTAGATCTAACCAGGTCTGACCAGCGTTGACCGTTTAACCGGCTTTGACCAATTGTTGACCGAGGCTTGTTTCAACACAAGATCCTTAGATCTAAGCAGATCTGTATTATTAATCAGCCTAGATCAACTCAAAACTTATTTCAAGAAGCTGAACTCTTGCACACTGCTGATATATACTACATAATACCAATTTCAGCTACTTGTTCGTTCGGAACATAGCCAACACTCCCGAAAATACCCTCGAAAAATCACAAAGCCTCGAGACTTAACATTTGATACACGAATACAAGCATATCGATGTTTAACAAGAGAGGATCTAAGAAAGAAAGAATTTGAACTTTAGATCTTACCATAAAACTGGCTAGGGTACACGACCAGCCATCACAAAGAAGACCAGTACCACCACCATCACAAGGGAGGGGTTGGAGAACAACACAAACGATCTGGTGTCGTTTCAAGGAGCTAGACGACAGTGGCGGATCCAGGAAAAATTTTCAGTGGGTTCACTAGTTATAAACACTTCAATTAGATAGAACCGGACACAAAAAATTTCGGGTCGGTTTGACGGTTCAAGTTTTGTAATGTTTATCACGTAATAACAATGCAATATATTAAGTCAATAATTAAAAAGATATCGTCATTAATTAAAGAGTTCGAAGGTGCGAAGTGTACGCTCGTTTAAGATTTCTGAGCTCCGGACTAAACGAGAGTCAAAGGGGTCGCGCCCCTTGTGGGGTTCGGGGCAACGCCCCGAAACATAAACGAAATTTAGGAAAAAAATATTAATTTCGGAAAGTGATTTAACACGATTCTATATAAATTCATGCATTGATTATCGAGAATTATCTAACAAAAATCACTTAATCCATTCGTAACGCTTTCAAGTGCTTCCTTTTCAACCGCACATTTGTCTTTACGATCTTCACTGCCAAAAAACATCTCTCAACTGTCGCGGTTGAAACCATAGGGGCCTTAAAATAAATTCCAAGGGTGCCTAATTGTTTTATTTAATCAACATTAATATAAATTACATGGTTTTTAAGAAGTTGAGTGGGATCCTTGCCACCCACTAACCTCTTCTTGCATCCGCCCCTGGACTTACTCCTGAACAAGTGATTCTCCAAGCTGCCTCGTGGCATAAATTCATAAACCAGAAGCCTATGTTCATCTTCCAAACAATACCCAATCAAATTCACCAGATTTTGGTGCGAAAATTGCCCTAAATAATTCACTTCCGCCTGCAATAATCAAGATTTTCTCTAACAAATATCACTTGTATCAATCAAGTTGATAAATTACTGTGAAAATTTCATTAATAATTCACTCTTAAAAATCTTAATGGTTCACTTCAGGATTCACCCCTAAAATATCAATGGGTTCACCCTATTGTTAAACTCCTTCGAAATTTTTTTTTCCTACTAACGAGCCGAAGCTCGGTGGGTTCCTGTGAACCCATTTTTTGTATGTACATCCGCCACTGCTAGACGAGATAAACCTGGTCGTGGGTCCCCTGTCTCGAGCCAAGAACCACCGGTAGCCACCATCATGGCCACCGTCATTCGTTGGTACGTTCATCAGTTAGGAGGTTCAGTCGAGGAAGAATGTTGCTGGAGGTGAATGAGGTTTGACGGGACTGGAAAATGTAGGTGAGCAGCTCGAGATGCCGGAGTAGGAGGCGGTCGCCGAAGCTGAGAAGTGGCTGCCGACCACCTGTTCTTGGGCTCATTATCATGCACACACTTTCACTCCAGATGGTGTGTGCTCGACTGGAACAAGTGAAGGAACGAGACTGGCTGGAGGCTGCCGGAGGAGTGCTCGTTGGAAGATGAGGCGCCGGAGAAGAGGCTGTTCTCTTCTTTCTTTTCTTCCTGATGCGCACAGTATTTCACATACACATGTGTGTGTTTGACGGCAGCAAAAATTTAGAAAGAAAGGGATGGTTTTTCCCTTTTATATTTAGGGTTTTGAGTGTGTGAGGATACCCTAGATCAATCTTTATCACGTGCAACTCGTTTATGAGTCGCGTAAAGAATGCGTTTGAATCACGTTACCATAACCAATTATTATTTCGTGACTAAAACATGTTAAAATAACACGAAAAAAATGTCATAATATTAACTCATCGAATAATAATTAATTCAGCGAATAAAGAGTTTAAATCCATCTATGTGTGTGTAACTCTTTAATCGTCTTAAAACACCTCCTTAATTGGATTTTAATAATAATAATAATAATAATAATAATAATAATAATAATAATAATAATATCATTATTATTATATAATGTTTAGAATTTAATTATCACATCGTGTGAGTATCCGATCACCGAACGTTAATCAGCTCTTTGTCTGTTTTTCTTTTGCAGGCATCAATAACTAAGAGACAATTCATTGAGAAATGTTTGTAGGTTTAAATGGTTTAACTTTATAGATCGAGCCCTAGTTTGGGCCTGAGTTCTTAGTGGACCTCATTGGGCTTTACTAGGTCTAGCCCATTTGATTCGGTTAGTATTGAATCTTTTACTGAAATTTGTCAGGTGTTACAGTAGGTGTTAGACGAGTATATAGTTTGATTTAATTCGATTCTTATGGTGGTTTATATAGATCTCGAGTTCGAGTTTGACTACGGGAATGTAGGAAGGATTTTTGTGATTATTTGAATTTTAAACCACGAATTAAGGCTTAAGATCGATCCTTTAATGTTCGTTTGTCGATAAGTGTTCGAGATTTGATGATCTTATCCGTTAATGGAGGCTGGGTCGTTGATGGATAACCGGGTATCCATGAGTTGAGTTGGGTGGGGAAGAAGATGATGAGATTTGAATAATGGCAGAACGAGTCCCTCTTGTTTCTTTCATAAAAATCAGTTTTCTATGTTGGCAATTCTAGTCCCCATAGTTTTTATAAATCATTTTATAAAAGTATACTTAGAAATTTTATATAAATAAATAAAATCCCTTCATTTGTATGAGTAGTAATATTTATTTATTTTTGATAATGGTTTAATAGAGTTATTATTTATTATTTTACAAAAGCTTATAAAATCTCTATAAAATGTATACATTTATTTACATAGTTTATTTCTATTTTGTTTTATGACACATTTCTTGAAATTGTTATTATTGTTGTTGTAATTTTATTACTACTATTATTATTACCATTATTAGTACTATTATTATTATTATTATTATTATTATTATTATTATTATTATTATTATTATTATTATTATTATATTATTATTATTATTTTCCTTTATAACTTGAATTTGTAATCATTATATATATATATATATGTATATATATTTCTAAAGAGTTTTAATTAAGAACAAATTTCGAATTTTATTTAATATCAAAGGAATTACATATTTTTGAAATGTTACAGTCTCCCCTACTTTTAGAAATTTCCTCCCGAAATTAAGAACAAACTGTTAATTTGCTCTTCGTGTTCTAACATGATCTCACGACGATGTTTCGATTCCCAAAGAACTTGAGCGATCGAAATTCGGCTTTGCTTTAATGACGATCCATGATCAAATCATTAACGCGAACATCATCAAGTAGTACGTGTAAGTGTTTGTAATAAACATTGAAAGTTTTATTATATATATATATTCATAAACGTTTATTACGATTTATGTTTGCTGAATCTAATTAGCCTAAACAAAGATGTTAACATAAATGTTTATAATTGATTTCTCCTGATTTTTTGCTAGAATAATCTACCATGTATTTACATTGTTTATGTATAGGGTATATGTAGGGCGAACCCAGCCACCAACCCACCACATTGTCAATATTTGATAGTTTTTCCCCAGTCAGAACCTATAGTGATTTCTATTTTACTAAAGACATTATTTCAATTAATTAGGATTTGTATTAAATTTGGTATCTCAAATTAATGTAGTAAAGTGATGGTGAGCGCGGAGTAGGTTTTGATTTTTAATGCGAATGTTTCGTTGTTTGTGATCAATTGAAAGACTAATGCGACCTTCCAATTTCCTTATACCACATCTAAATGTGTTTAGGAATTCAGATCGCAAGAAACCAAGTCTTAAATCACAGCTTGTGAATTAGGAATTTGTGAGTTATGTAATAGAACAACATTATATTTCCATTCTCAGTCGCGAAATACTAACGAAGTGTTAGCATCACCGGTTTGCATTAGAGTTGAAGTTTAACATTTGAAAGATTCTCGACTAAGGACAATTAGGTTACGTATTCATCTTTCGTGTTTTCATTGCAGCAATGACACTTGTCTAGTTGTCTCGATATGAGAATAATAACTAAGACTTTTGTAGGATACACATCTAGAATCTATTTATTCAACTACAAGCTTTGACTACGACTATCTTATTGACACACACGAGTTTATGAAACCTAACATTGCTGAATATGAAGTCATTGAAAACTTCTTAACCCTTGAACCCACCTCTGAGCCACCTGCACCTATTGATATTGAGGAAGAGGTAATTGGTCCAGATGAAGGTCAAAGTTTAGTGGTGCAACGAGCACTAAACACTGTAATTGATCGAGAAGACAACCTGCAACATGAGGCTCTCTTCCATACGCGTTGCACTATCGCTCAAAGTGTGTGCACAGTGATCAATGATGGGGGCAGTTGTACTAACGTTGCCTCGCAGACCTTGGTTTCCAAACTGAACCTCACTACCATACCATACCCTTCCCCTTATGTCATCCAATGGCTTAACCATGGAAAGGCAATACGTGTGTCCCATCGGGTGTTACTCTCTTTGAGTGTTGGCAAGTCTTATGTGGACGAAATATGGTGCAATGTCATCCCCATGATGCCTGTCATGTGCTGTTGGGATGACCTTGGTTGTTTGATCGTCATGTCATGCATGATGGCTATCAAAACACGTATGCCTTCACTCATCTTAACTGCCGTATTATCCTCACCCCTTTGCCCCCAGCTACTTCCCCTAAATCCCCACCATCCTTAAGCACCCTACTAAAAGCCGATCTCCATGAATATTCCTCATTTCCAGACCTCATTCTCATGGGCCTTGATGAGGAGGACCTCGACCCTTCAATTGAGCCACACCCTAAAATCCAGCCGTTACTACAAACCTTTCACCATGTTTTTCCTATAGACATTCCTTCTGGCCTACCTCCATTACACACCATTCAACATAAAATTGAACTTATTCCCGGAGCCATCTTACCTAACAAACCCGCCTACCGGTCCAATCCTAATGAGACAATGGAGTTACAGAAACAGGTTAAAGGTTTATTACACAATGGTCTTATCCATGAATCCCTCAGCCCGTGCGCTGTACCTACTCTTTTGGTCCCTAAAAAAATAGTGAGTGGTGAATGTGTATGGACGACAGATCTATCAATCGAATAACTGTCAAATATCATTTCCCCATTTCTCCATTGAATGATTTGTTAGATGAGTTGCATGGTGCTACCATCTTTTCGAAGGTTAATCTTAGAAGTGGCTACCACCAAATCAGAATATGCGAAGGAGATGAATGGAAAACTGCTTTTAAAACTAAGAAAGGACTGTATGAGTGGTTGATTATCCTAAAATCCAGCCGTTACTACAAACTTTTCACCGTGTTTTTCCTATAGACATTCTTTCTGGCCTACCTCCATTACACACCATTCAACATAAAATTGAACTTATTCCCGGAGCCATCTTACCTAACAAACCCGCCTACCGGTCCAATCCTAATGAGACAATGGAGTTACAGAAACAGGTTAAAGTTTTATTACATAAAGGTCTTATCCATGAATCCCTCAGCCTGTGCGCTGTACCTACTCTTTTGGTCCCTAAAAAAATGGTGAGTGGCGAATGTGTATGGACGGCAGATCTATCAATCGAGTAACTGTCAAATATCATTTCCCCATTTCTCGATTGAATGATTTGTTAGATGAGGTGCATGGTGCTACCATCTTTTCGAAGGTTAATCTTAGAAGTGGCTACCACCAAATCAGAATATGCGAAGGAGATGAATGGAAAACTGCTTTTAAAACTAAGAAAGAACTGTATGAGTGGTTGATTATCCTAAAATCCAGTCGTTACTACAAACCTTTCACCGTGTTTTTCCTATAGACATTCCTTCTGGCCTACCTCCATTACGCACCATTCAACATAAAATTGAACTTATTCCCGGAGCCATCTTACCTAACAAATCTGCCTACTAGTCCAATCCTAATTAGACAATGGAGTTACAGAAACATGTTAAAGGTTTATTACAGAAAGGTCTTATCCATGAATCCCTCAGCCTGTGTGCTGTACCTACTCTTTTGGTCGCTAAAAAATGGTGAGTGGCGAATGTGTATGGACGACAGATCTACCAATCGAATAACTGTCAAATATCATTTCCCCACTCCTCGATTGAATGATTTGTTAGATGAGTTGCATGGTGCTACCATCTTTTCGAAGGTTGATCTTAGAAATGGCTACCACCAAATCAGAATATGCGAAGGAGATGAATGGAAAACTGCTTTTAAAACTAAGAAAGGACTGTATGAGTGGTTGATTACGCCCTTCGGGCTATCTAATGCTCCTAGCACTTTCATACGACTAATTAACCAGGTGCAAAAACCTTTTTTGGGTAGATTTGCAGTTGTGCATTTTGACGATATCCTTGTGTTCAGCAAGACTGAAGAGGATCACCGATCTCACTTTCAACAAGTGTTCACAGTTCTCGAGCGAGAGAAGTTGTATGGCAACCGCGAGAAATGTGATTTTCTCACCACTCAGGTCTCCTTTCTAGGGTATCTCGTTTCTGCTCAACAGGTGCGAAGCTTTCACGGATTGGCTTCCTTTTATATGCGCTTTGTGAAGAATTTCAGCACCCTAGTTGCCCCAATGACTAAGTTAACTAAGTGTAAACATTTCCTTTGGTCTCCTCAAGCTCAAGCTTCTTTTGATAATATCAAAAGGCAATTATCTTCCACTCCAGTACTCACTTTACCTTGCTTTGAAGAAGTTTTTGAGGTTGAGTGTGATGCTTTTGGAGTAGGTATTGGTCTTGTCCTCTCCCAATTGGGACGCCCTCTTGACTATTTCAGTGAAAAAATTAATGAAGCCAAGCGTCGGTACTCTACTTATGACAAGGAATTTTATGCTATTGTACGTGCTTTAAATCATTGGCAACATTACTTAATTTTTAAGGAATTCATTCTCCATTATGTTCATGAGGCACTCAAGTACATCCAAGGGCAACATAAATTACAACCACGTCATGCTAAGTGGGTGGAGTTTTTGCAAGCTTTCACCTTCACCATCAAGCACAAGTCGGGTAAACTCAATAAAGGCGCAGAAGCCTTATCTCGGAAGTACACTCTGCTCACTTCTTTACATCCAACTATTGCAGGTCTTGAAGACCTTAAATTAGTGTACTCTTCTGATCCTGATTTTGGAACCATTTTCTGAGTTGTCGTGACCGCCCTTCTGGTGCGTATCATTTATACAATGGTTTTCTCTTCAAGCTGCAATGCCTATGTATTCCTAAGCATAGTGTTCGACTCCTGTTCATCAAAGAAACACATGAGGGCGGCCTTGCTAGCCATTTGGGTGTTGACAAGACTTATCACATGCTGCAGTTTCAGTTTTTTTGGCCGAAAATGGCTCGTGATGTTGAAAATCTCGTTCGTCGCTGCTTGGTTTGCCATCAAGCCAAGGGTCAATCTTTTCCACAGGGTCTTTATATGGCATTTTCGGTACCACAGGCACCTTGGAAGGCCATCATCCTTGATTTTATAGTTGGTTTGCCCTGAACCCATCGACATAAGGATTCTATGATGGTTGTTACTGACCATTTTTCAAAAATGGCTCATTTCTTTGCTTGTCATACCACTTATGATGTTGTTCATGTCGCTAATCTATATTTCAAAGAAATTGTTCGTCTATATGGTATGTGACACCCCGTAATTTCCAGGTCAGCTTTTGTTTTAATTAAATATTTATTTAATTGATAATTGCATACGTGGCACTAGAATTAGTTTAATTTAGTGTGACACGTGGCATGACAGTATGAACAATGACACAAACACGATAATTCGGTGAATTATCGCAACACGCACACACGTGACTAAGAAAACACGAACGTTGGTGAACGTTTAGCACATTGTGTGACAACACACTAGAAACCTCACGAAACGCCCGGACATTGAACTTGAAAGTTCAAATGATGTCAAACAATAGTTCGTAAACGTGAAAACGGCGAAAAACGGGCCAATCCATTGAAATTGGGCCTATTGGGCTCTTCCGAGGCTCATCGCGGTACGCTAAGGACGTCCATGGCGGTACGCGACGAGTGGGCGGGGAGTTTGAATTCCCGAATTCCATCGCGGTGCGTCGAGCATCTTTTGAACCCCTATGGCGGTACGCGAAGCTGTCCAGACGCCAAATCTGTATAAAACAAAGAAGAATCATTTCTATTCTACCTCTACACACTTTCTCCAAAGTCTAGCCATCATATCTCGACATTATCTGCTCCAGAACTCCTGTTACACTCAAAAACCTCCATAGGAAGCCATTGTTGAAGGATTTGAAGGTCTTGGAGTAAGAAGGAGCCTTGTGAGAAGCCTCCATCATCATCATCACCAACTAACCATTGAAGCATCAGCTTCAGCAGGTTCTTAAAGCCATCTCAGCTTGATTTGGCTACCATCTCAGTACCTGGGAGCTCTAGAAGGTAACCTCATGTCTAGAAAGTCGATCTTCATACTCATACACCCACATGCATGACCACACACACACATGCAACCCATGTAAGGGTGCATCCACGAATTTATGGTATGTTTGATCTGGGTTTGATGATGTTTCTATGATTATTGATGATCTATATTGATTTGGTGATGTATTTTAATGTTTCAGGATGATCTATGATGATATGGGTATGTATGGTCCTTGGTTTGGTTATGAATGGGTAAAATACCTACATGCATGCATGATCTAAGGTTGTTAGATGAATTTTTGATGATTATTGATGATGTTGGTAATGTGTTACATGATTTGATGTTGTTGAAATGGATGAAATATGGATATAAGACGAACTTGCCATTTTTAGAAACTTTGAGATTACAACATGGTGATATTGGTGAGATTATGAACATGCATGTCTATAGATTGGTTAATTGGATGATTATATGATGTTAAAATGCTAAGAGAATTGAATTGTTATAGATTGTGGCCATTCTAGGCCAAGTTACTATTTTTAGTAACTTTTGTAAACCGACATTTGCTAGATGATGATTTGGTCTAGATTGACATGCTTAGATGATGTTGAAAGATATTATGCGATGTTATTTGATATAAAGATGGTTTAGGAATGCTTAGAATAATCATTTGAATGATATTTGTCATAGTTACTATTTTTAGTAACTTTATTTTGTGATAAATGGTTTAACATGATACGATATGATCAATGTATGCTAAATTAGATGATTTCTGATGAAAATCATGCTAGATTTAGGAACTTTCCTTTTTAGGAAACATTAATGTGTAAAAATGACTTGTATGTTTATTCGATCGCTTATGACGATATGCTATGTGTTAACATGATCACGTAGGACTAACAAGCATGCTAGAACCTTTAAAACGACATGTGTTGTGGAACATATATTAAGTTGTCCATAAACGCGATTTGTGCGTTTTGTACACAACGAGCACGATCACAAATGTTACACGAGTTACCCCCAACTCACGGTTCACCAACGGGTCGTTGACTTGACACGGTCAAACACGAGCAAAAACGGTCAATGTGGATTGACACAGACAAACATAACAACCGAGGGTTGTTGAGCACGAACACGAACACACATACAAACACGAACTCATAAGTCCTATGTGATATAGGTAACCCGTAACCGATTCGCCGAAAGATTTAGGAGCATACGCATATACACTCAGGTGAGTTCACGGCCCCCTTTTCCTCTTAATTGTTTACAAACTCAAATCGGGGGAAGAAATACATGCAAATACTTTTGACAAACAACTTGAACCAATGTATATGAAAAACATTTTTGGATAAACACTTTTAACAAGCGTTTTGTACAAACCATTTGACAAACACATTTGATGAAGTATCGTTCAAACAGCTGACAAACACTTTTGAGCAACATTTGGGTAAACGAACTGGACAAACGTTTTTAACCAAACAACTGGGTCAACAGGCTAGGCAAAAATTCTTGACAAACATATGGGTCAACAAAACTGGGCAAACATTATGACAACCACATTTTTATGTATTATTGTTATGCTGTACAAACATTTGAGTGCGACAATATCGTAAACAAAGTCCTCACACAGTCATACCGTTAGTTACTTGTAAGCGAGGTGTCATCAAATAGTACTATGGGTCTGACAAGCCCCGCTCGACGACAGCTGTGACTGGAGGTCACGACGAGCGTGATATCGACCTATGCCATTGTTTTTACGATAGACATGGCGGAGGTAAGAGCAAACAGTCTAGTTTCGGTAGTGGCGCAACACTTACACTCGAGGTCTCGGACCTGACAAACTTTTAGCCTCACAGTATACATCCGAACCATACATTTTAGGATTTGGGCCCGACAAACATTGGTAAAACATTTTACATATGGATCATACACACGAGGCCTTGTGCCTGGAAAAATTTTGATGAAACAACTCATGTTTGATTAAACTGCTTACGTACTTTTGAACTAAACCTGTGAACTCACCAACTTTATGTTGACCCACTTTAGCATGTATATCTCAGGTACTCAGCACAACTAAGAGCTTAGGATGCAACTAAGGCGACTCATAAAGGAGGATGCATGCACTTTAGATAGTGTGAACATTTCATGATGTTTTGATGATAAATTTTGTACCAGCTTCCGCATATTATAATTGTTTCCGCTGTCAAACATGTTTTATTTTATTGGGATATTTTAAGTGATATCTATGTGTTTTTGAGCTCATATTGAGTCGTTCTATATGACTAGAGCTTTGATCCTGGTCACGTCACACCCAACGACTTGACGCCGTTAGTGGGAATTTGGGGGTGTGACATGGTATTCCTAGATCTATGGTTAGTGATCATGATGTTAAATTTCTCAGTCATTTCTGGCTTACTCTTTGGCACAAATTGGGTGCGAAGTTGTCTTTTAGCACTTCCAGTCACCCCCAAACCGATGGACATACAGAAGTTACTAACCATACTTTAGGGTCTTTATTACGTGCTCTGGTTGCTACCAATTTACAGAAATAGGAGGACTTGTTACCTCAGGCTGAATATGCCTATAATCTTGCTCCAAACAAGACTACCAGTATAAGTCCTTTTAAGGTTGTCTATGGTCTTGATCCACTTACCCCTCATGATTGAGTTGTGCTTGATACTACTTCTAAATTTTATCAAGCTGCTAGTGATCGTGCAAATGATATTAAGGCTTTACATCAACTTGTGCATCGCAAGATTGCTCACTCCAATGAACTCCTTAAATATCATCGTGATAAGGGCCGTAAGCACATATTATTCCAACCCGGAGATCTTGAATGGTTACATTTTTGCAAGGACCGTTTTCAAGCGCGATGCGGGTCTAAACTAAGTCCACGTTCTGATGGTCCTTTTCGGGTTTTAAGCAAATTGAATTATAATGCTTACAAGGTTAGCCTACCGGCTACTCTAAAAGAAGCAGCCACTTTCAATGTGTAACACCCCGACCGATGGTGGAAACATCGGGGTGACACGAAGTGTATATTGTTCATAACGTAGGGTATAAAGTTGTAAATAATCAAAAGATAACCATTCAATGCAAATATTAATTCAAACATTCATTACATAGTGAATTAATCCAAAACCTAACAATTACATCACTTCAAATTCAAATATATAATTCAAAACAAAATAAAACTAAGTCCAAGCTCAATAGAACGCTAGTTTCTATTTCCACCTGAAACATGTTAAAATCAAGTGTCAACTGCAAAGAGTTGGTGAGTTTCATAGGTTTGAACACTCACACAAAAATGTTTAAAAAAATGTTATAGATAATATCTTATGTGAACTCTAAGCATAATGAACATAGTCAAAATTAACTAGCAAGTAAAACAGATCAACTAATGTTAACAAATGATGTTTGACCTATATTTCGCATATTAATGCTTAAGTAGTAAACTATCACCACGGGCCTCCCAAGAAGGGTAAAGGTGGGATGGTCGATCCAATAGACCTATCATAGTAACTAAAATGGATGTGATCAATGCCTATGCATAGCTAAAGTTCACTAACTATAAGTTCATTAGCTAAGTTCACATGTAAATGTAATAAATAAGTTGCATGTTTCACCCCTAAATCAAAAACAATAGAAAAAAGGGCTATGAAGACTCACCTTAGTGTATGATGTAGTCTTTGCAATAATTGTCAAAGTATAGTTCAATAATGTCCAACACAAATTCAATGTTCACCTAAGTAGTTTAATAGGCATATGTTAACATAACTATGTCTTTCTATGGATTTAGCTAAATTCGAATTGGATCATCGGGTTCAATTTGTTTTGAATAAATACATACAATTTCTTATGATTTATTTGTTAAATGAAAATAATGATGATGTTATAAAATGTTTAAATTACAAATGTTGACTTAAAGTATTTATTTAAAAGTTTAGAATTTAATTATTATATGTTTAACAAAAAATTATTAAAGTTTTTGTTTCACATCTAAGGAGGACTAGGTCACATACGAACAATGTTCTCTCAAGGAACATAAACATTTCGGATCGTACGGTCGAGAGACTGAAAACGAATCCGTATCACATCGAACAGACTTGGGGGAAACTCTAAATACAACTTCGCATAAACATGAGAACATGAGAAACACATGATGTCAAAGCACCTCCACCTATGCAAAGAAAAAGTAGTACCCGACAATGACGCTTAAATTTCGGGACGAAATTTCTTTAATAAGGGGAGACTGTGACAACTAGTACCAAACCGTCCGGCAAGTCCGTACGGTGTGTGTACTTTCACCATTTACTGTGTGTACATATAGTACGTAAACAGTCGTGTGATAACAGAACTCAGAAAACAAACCACAGTTGTATGTGTTTAAGCGAAAACTTAAATACAGTAATTACAACAACTCAAGAGAAACAACAGTGTTCAAACGAATAACAATAACAAATCGGTTGCGATCTGATATCCATAGATGACAGGAATCAGATGAACGACAATCCAATGTGGAAACAACGTGATAACAGGATGCTTAGTTGAGTCCGACAGTGAGGAAACACAATCCAAATCAGATTTGCAGTCTCGTTTCAGAATAATAAACTGACAGCATGTTTGCGTGGGTGACGATTCACACAAACATATCTGTGAGTTTAACGTTCTGAACGATAACTGATAATTAGAAAACCAAATCAGAAAGTGAAACATACGATCGTGTTCGTACAGTTAGCGCTCTGTACGAAGACGCGCGTAAGTGACGCGATCTGACGAAACGAAAACGAAACACGACACGAACGAGATTAAATTAATAAAATAAAATAAATAACATTTTTACAATTTTGAAACTCATCAAATAATTAAAATAAACTTTCTTTTATTTATAACATTTAAATTACGCGTAAAAAAAATCCGGATACGCGACTAAATTACGAACCGAGCAACCGAAACGGACCCGGACACCACACGGGGTATAAAAACCCTAGAATGAAACCATTTAACTCATTTTATCATCTTCAACCTCTCTCTACTTCACAATCCCGGCCACCACCTCACCACCACCAAAAACCACCTTCAAAGTCTTATATCTCACTCGTTTGTGGGCCAAATCGCGCGTTCTTGGTGTCCACGCGTAGCCCTCGACCTCCTCTACAAGAAAGTACAGTGGATCTGAGCTTTATCCAGCAAAATCTGAGGAATGAGCAAAAGAAACACACGGGGATTAGGGTTTTTGGGGTTTTTGTTCGACCCACTCATGGAGCAGGTGCTAGAGCCTGTGTAAACTAACCCTACACCTTCAAGACCTTGTTCTGGTTCACCATCGAATTGGGAGCAGCACCATGGCTGGTCGTGGCTCGAGGAGGGTGATAGATCTATAACAAATTCGTCGAGGGAGGTATGGCCGAACCCTCAAAGTGTCAGCCAAACATTCATCGGTTAGGGACGAACCCTGTGACCTTCATGCACCACGAGCCTTAGCTGAGCCATGTGTGTACTCCTGCTCCGAAACTCGCGACTTCATGAACCAGCAGCACCACCCGAACCATCTGCAGTTGAACGAACCTTCGTGGCTACTCACGAACCATTGACAGCCCCGAACCCTTGTGGCCGAACCCTACATGTTCAAGCGAACCTTTCCCAGGGAGACGAACCCTGGACCAGCCCATGGCCGAACCTTGTGGCCGGCAGCCGAACCCCATCATGTGTCACCACCCTAGGCGAACCTATAACCCAACGAACCTTAAGGTTCGCTGGGAATGGCATCTCCTCGTTTTATTTTATCAGCCATGCATACATGGTTGGCTCAACTCCATGGAATTTAACCATGATGATCAACTGGTGCAATAGGATGGCCCAACTCCCTTTTATACGGCCCAAGGGATTTAATCAGCCCAACAGTTGGGCCCATTATACACTTCCTTGGCCCACTCCATCTCGTTGGATCTCACCACTTTAATAGGCCCAACATTAAGACTCCAGCCCAAGACACACGCTATGGCCTAAAAAACTCACATAAAACCATTTGGCCCATGTTTACCTACAATCGGCCCAAATGGTTGGCCCATTTGTCATACCTCAATCGGCCCAATATTCCTTAGTAAGCCCAATGGGTTTAAATGTAAACAAATTCACAAACTAAATGGATACAAATGACATATATGAGAGGTAGGACTAGTAAACATGTGTTATTACAAAGGTTATGAATTTAGTGTCAAAACAATTTAGAAGAATTGAGTCATCTAATCATTTCAAAAACAAGTTGAAGACAAGGATGGGTAAAGGAGATCAAATTTCTTAATCATGACTTACAATTATACAGGAGACTCAAACTAGGTTAAAAAAAATGTAGTAGTAAATCTTACATCAAAGGAATTGGGCCGAATGGGGATCGAAATCAAGGAACGACAAACAAAGTTATGAATAACACATATACGCGCGCAAAACTTTATAACATAAACTAATAAGTTATACGCAATGTGAAATCAATACAGGATCGTGAAACAAACTCAGGTTCAACAAGAGCGCGTGAAATTCTTCATTTAAGCTAAGTCAACCACTTCAAACCTAAGGTGAGTTCATATGCCCCTTTTTCTTAATCTTTACTGATTTCAAAGCTCGGGGCTGAGAAACATGCAAAACTTTTATTTACTTAAAAGTTTCTATTCACATATTGCTTATTTCATGATTTAGATAAATATTGTTCATCTTTATTATCATTGATCATTACATGCTCGCTTGTCTGATATTATCATACTTGATACAATTAGGAAGATACATGCCACTATAGCTTCCTGACACACGTATGCACTAGAATAATAAGTTGTTAAGAATATATCTTGCAACTGTTTATTATTCTTACACGATAGAACAACGGGGAAAAACCATGGGATAACATACCAATAACAATTACAAGTAACAAGAATGATAATCATGATAATGTAACTTCATGATAACAAGATCATTCACACATTATTAACATTGTGTATAAGACATGTTCTTATAACACTTAGTTCAAGATCGCTAGAACACGCAATATTGAGATAACAGTTGAGACATTACTTGTGATATCGAGGATGATATCGCATGCACACGCTTTTGGGATGGCATTTCCCATACATATTATCATTACTTGCTAAGATTCTTTTTAGAGCACATCTTATAACCGTCAGAGGATGTCGGATTACACAACCATAGATGAGTCGGGTAATCACTAACATTAATCATTAGAACTTAGGGGTAATAAAACGAAATCACACCGGGCACGAGAGGTGCTATCAATAAAATTAATATCATGCATAAAATCTAGGAAACGTGTTCATTCCAATACATATTGTGGGAGGATATCTTACACGCCGGGCTGGTCAGAAATGACAGCTACTGAGACTATTAAATCTCTAACTAGGAATCATGAGTAGCACACTTTACACACCGGGCTGGATAGGGGTGACAGCTACTGGGACTACTATGTCCCTACCTAGGTATCGAGTATGATATCTTACACACCGGACTGGTTAGTACTGACAGTCACAGAGACTACTAGGTCGCGCTCTAGATATCGAGTATGATGTCTTACACGCAGAGCTAATCCGTAAGGAATAGCTAACAGAAACTATTAAGTTTCTTTATTCAATTGTTTGGTTACACTACCTGCCGGGCTAATCAGTAATAATTAGCTACCGAAACTATTAAGTTTCGATCTAGATATCAAGGATGATATCTTACACACTGGCTAATCCGTAAGGATTAGTTAACAGAGATGATTACGTCTCTTACTTTATTCATTGGGTTATTTTACATGCTGGCTGTTCCATAAGGAATGGTTAACAGAGATAATTCTGTTTCTATCTCTCTTTCATTAGTGGGATAAACATACCGGGAAATCATTGGTGAAAGGAAATGGGTATCCATCGTTCTATTACAGGTAGTGTCGAGTGTAGTTAAGCATGTGGTGGGGTAGCGTCTGGGCTTGACCTTTTCGTATTCCCCTATATATAAGCATGCTTGACTGGATGAGACATTATCTGTGTATACAACCATGGAGAGGACATTATGTGAAACATGGGATTCAATTAACAATACAACTTGTGTGAAACACTGTGAACATGATTGACAAGAATTCAATAGTTTTGAATTACTAAACTTATGAACTCACCAACCTAGGGTTGAGTTTGTTTAAATGCATGTTTTCTCAGGTGATGGACAGGTCTAGTTAACCAGCATCGGTGATTAAGCTAGAGGACTTTTTGAAGACCTAGCTTACTTTTGGATGCATATATTTTGATGACATTGTGAATCCTTTTGCATATCTTGTACAGTTACAAGATAGAAACTACACGTTTCTTTTGGAGTAGATTTACTTAGTTAAATTATGAACACGTACTGTGTAATTTAACTTTGTAATTCTATATTATATGTCATGTTAGCATTTCTCATTATTTATCATGTGCCATGAAAACAATCTGATCATTTCATTATCATTCAAGATATCGCGCCCCGGGAACCTTCCGCCCGACGAGAAAACCCGATCCATTCCCGCCGGCCTGGGGTGTGACAGATTGGTATCAGAGCCATGGTTATAGAGAAATATAGGTCATATTACTTAATCGGTTTGGCCTAGACTATAACCTAGGGACCCTCATGTAGTGAACATACAACATAGGATTCTATTTGCATATGTCTTCTGCTTCTGATCACTGCACTAACCGATTTTCTTTCGGTTATGATCAGAATGCCGCCGAGAAGACAACCACCTCTATTACCGCTGACTCAAGGTTCAGCTCCGCACTCTTCGACATCGACACCGCCTGATTCTCCTCCACATCTACCACCACCTCCACCTCCTCCTCCACCACCACCTGCCTATCAGTTGGATCCTGCTACCGTGGCACTGGCCACCCTCTTGACTAGCCAACTGAGGGATGTGATCCCGGAGATGATGAACAGGATCAACACTAATAACAGCAACAATGTCGCCAACTCATCTGGAGAAGGCAGTGGAAATACCAGGAACCAAACGGATTATTCCTACAAGAATTTCGTGGGATGCAACCCGCCTAGTTTCGATGGAAACAAGGGTGCTTGGATTGAGAAAATGGAAACAACACTCGACATTAGCGGGTGTCCAGATCAACACCGCGTGAGGTATGCTGCGGGATCATTTGAGAAACGATCACTAACCTGGGGGAATGCCCAGGTTCTCACCAGAGGAAGAGAGGAGGCATTGGCGATGCCTTGGGAGGATTTCAGGACTTTGTTGAGGGGCGAGTTTTGCCCGAGAAACGAATTGAAGAAAGTAGAAACAGAGCTACTAAACCACGTAATGGTGGGAGCTGAACATCTAGCATTCACCACCAGATTTCACGAACTGGCAACATTGGCACCAGATATCGTGCCAACACTCAAGAAAAGGATTGAACGGTATGTAGGTGGACTGCCGCCATGTATTTGAGGTCATGTGATGGCCGCACACCCAACCACACTAGAGATGGTTGTCACGCTATCAGCTTCACTGACTGATGTCATCGTTACTTCTGGTGCACTCAAGAGGGAATCTGGAACTACTGAGGATCTGGAGCAACCCTCCACCAAGAAACGAAAGGTTGCTAAAAATTTCGCAACGACCACCACTACCAAACAAACAGTGCCTACACAACCACAACTGGCCCACAAGTCTTACTCTGGCACGGCTCCGTTCTGCAATAAGTGCAACTATCATCATCAGCCTGACACAGGGTGCAGACAATGCACTTATTGTGGGAAAATAGGGCACTGGGCCAAGTTCTGCAAGGGGCAGGCGACACAACACAGGGCAAACCAAGCAGTGGCACAGACCACTGCACACCTCGATCGCATTTCCTGTTACACCTGCGGGGAACCATGACATTATGCGAAGGACTGTCCAAAGAGGGTGCTACCGAGAGGGCAAGCACCGAGGGGACGTGCATTTCAAATTGGAGCGGCTGCGGCTCGCCAAGACACTGACACCAACACTGGTACACTTCTTATTTAAAATCTTTGCAGTTGTATACTTTATATTAGCATAGATTATCATTGTCTCTGCAGAGTTAGTTTAGAACTTACTCGCAATTGGGGCAACACTCGGATATCTCTTACACTAAATGACATGAACTTAGTGTTCACTTACCTTTAGTGAACAGACACATACCATGGAATTCAAAGTGATGGACACGAGTGATGTCAATACCATTATCGGAACGGATGCTTTGTCCCTGATAAGGATGAAGTCATATAATCCGATAAGGCCTTCTCATGTCATTACAGTGAACAACATAGACGCATCCATAAACCTCATTATTGGGAAACGAAAACTCACGAATAGATCCGTCAATGTTGTCCTACCAGACAATATACAAATCCCTTCTAACAAGGGGAGAAACGAGAGGTTTCTCCTAACAGGAATAACACGCGAGCATAAGAATCATAGTGAACATTATAGATCATGAAATTATGTAACAACTCAAGGTACCACTATGGGAGTGTATACAAACAGCTATGGAACGCGATGTCAAGCTACCTTACACTTCCAATAGACTTGATGTTCTTGGATTGACAAGAAGAATGAAATCAAGTCTGCTCATTTCATAACCACACACAAAATCCTAGGCCCCTAAGGAGGACTAGGTCACATACGAACAATGTTCTCTCAAGGAACATAAACATTTCGGATAGTACGGTCGAGAGACTGAAAACGAATCCGTATCACATCGAACAGACTTGGGGGAAACTCTAAATACAACTTCGCATAAACATGAGAACATGAGAAACACATGATGTCAAAGCACCTCCACCTATGCAAAGAAAAAGTAGTACCCGACAATGACGCTTAAATTTCGGGACGAAATTTCTTTAACAAGGGGAGACTGTGACAACTAGTACCAAACCGTCCGGCAAGTCCGTACGGTGTGTGTACTTTCACCATTTACTGTGTGTACATATAGTACGTAAACAGTCGTGTGATAACAGAATACAGAAAACAAACCACAGTTGTATGTGTTTAAGCGAAAACTTAAATACAGTAATTACAACAACTCAAGAGAAACAACAGTGTTCAAACGAATAACAATAACAAATCGGTTGCGATCTGATATCCATAGATGACAGGAATCAGATGACCGACAATCCAATGTGGAAACAATGTGATAACAGGATGCTTAGTTGAGTCCGACAGTGAGGAAACACAATCCAAATCAGATTTGCAGTGTCGTTTCAGAATAATAAACTGACAGCGTGTTTGCGTGGGTGACGATTCACACAAACATATCTGTGAGTTTAACGTTCTGAACGATAACTGATAATTAGAAAACCAAATCAGAAAGTGAAACATACGATCGTGTTCGTACAGTTAGCGCTCTGTACGAAGACGCGCGTAAGTGACGCGATCTGACGAAACGAAAACGAAACAAGACACGAACGAGATTAAATTAATAAAATAAAATAAATAACATTTTTACAATTTTGAAACTCATCAAATAATTAAAATAAACTTTCTTTTATTTATAACATTTAAATTACGCGTAAAAAAAATCCGGATACGCGACTAAATTACGAACCGAGCAACCGAAACGGACCCGGACACCACACGGGGTATAAAAACCCTAGAATGAAACCATTTAACTCATTTTATCATCTTCAACCTCTCTCTACTTCACAATCCCGGCCACCACCTCACCACCACCAAAAACCACCTTCAAAGTCTTATATCTCACTCGTTTGTGGGCCAAATCGCGCGTTCTTGGTGTCCAGGCGTAGCCCTCGACCTCCTCTACAAGAAAGTACAGTGGATCTGAGCTTTATCCAGCAAAATCTGAGGTATGAGCAAAAGAAACACACGGGGATTAGGGTTTTTGGGGTTTTTGTTCGACCCACTCATGGAGCAGGTGCTAGAGCCTGTGTAAACTAACCCTACACCTTCAAGACCTTGTTCTGGTTCACCATCGAAGTGGGAGCAGCACCATGGCTGGTCGTGGCTCGAGGAGGGTGATAGATCTATAACAGATTCGTCGAGGGAGGTATGGACGAACCCTCAAAGTGTCAGCCAAACATTCATCGGTTAGGGACGAACCCTGTGACCTTCATGCACCACGAGCCTTAGCAGAGCCATGTGTGTACTCCTGCTCCGAAACTCGCGACTTCATGAACCAGCAGCACCACCCGAACCATCTGCAGTTGAACGAACCTTCGTGGCTACTCACGAACCATTGACAACCCCGAACCCTTGTGGCCGAACCCTACATGTTCAAGCGAACCTCTCCCAGGGAGACGAACCCTGGACCAGCCCATGGCCGAACCTTGTGGCCAGCAGCCGAACCCCATCATGTGTCACCACCCTAGCCGAACCTATAACCCAACGAACCTTAAGGTTCGCTAGGAATGGCATCTCCTCGTTTTATTTTATCAGCCATGCATACATGGTTGGCTCAACTCCATGGAATTTAACCATGATGATCAACTGGTGCAATAGGATGGCCAACTCCCTTTTATACGGCCCAAGGGATTTAATCAGCCCAACAGTTGGGCCCATTATACACTTCCTTGGCCCACTCCATCTCGTTGGATCTCACCACTTTAATAGGCCCAACATTAAAACTCCAGCCCAAGACACACACTATGGCCTAAAAAACTCACATAAAACCATTTGGCCCATGTTTACCTACAATCGGCCCAAATGGTTGGCCCATTTGTTATACCTCAATCGGCCCAAGATTCCTTAGTACGCCCAATGGGTTTAAATGTAAACGAATTCACAAACTAAATGGATACAAATGACATATATGAGAGGTAGGACTAGTAAACATGTGTTATTACAAAGGTTATGAATGTAGTGTCAAAACAATTTAGAAGAATTGAGTCATCTAATCATTTCAAAAACAAGTTGAAGACAAGGATGGGTAAAGGAGATCAAATTTCTTAATCATGACTTACAATTATACAGGAGACTCAAACTAGGTTAAAAAAAATGTAGTAGTAAATCTTACTTCAAAGGAATTGGGCCGAATGGGGATCGAAATCAAGGAACGACAAACAAAGTTATGAATAACACATATACGCGCGCAAAACTTTATAACTTAAACTTATAAGTTATACGCAATGTGAAATCAATGCAGGATCGTGAAACAAACTCAGGTTCAACAAGA
The DNA here is from genome assembly GCA_009363875.1 of Mikania micrantha. NCBI lineage: Eukaryota > Viridiplantae > Streptophyta > Magnoliopsida > Asterales > Asteraceae > Mikania > Mikania micrantha. The sequence continues at coordinate 53,721,904 of CM018691.1, read as the reverse complement.
GCGCGTGAAATTCTTCATTTAAGCTAAGTCAACCACTTCAAACCTAAGGTGAGTTCATATGCCCCTTTTTCTTAATCTTTACTGATTTCAAAGCTCGGGGCCGAGAAACATGCAAAACTTTTATTTACTTAAAAGTTTCTATTCACATATTGCTTATTTCATGATTTAGATAAATATTGTTTATCTTTATTATCATTGATCATTACATGCTCGCTTGTCTGATATTATCATACTTGATACAATTAGGAAGATACATGCCACTATAGCTTCCTAACACACGTATGCACTAGAATAATAAGTTGTTAAGAATATATCTTGCAACTGTTTATTATTCATACACCATAGAACAACGGGGAAAAACCATGGGATAACATACCAATAACAATTACAAGTAACAAGAATGATAATCATGATAATGTAACTTCATGATAACAAGATCATTCACACATTATTAACATTGTGTATAAGACATGTTCTTATAACACTTAGTTCAAGATCGCTAGAACACGCAATATTGAGATAACAGTTGAGACATTACTTGTGATATCGAGGATGATATCGCATGCACACACTTTTGGGATGGCATTTCCCACACATATTATCATTACTTAATAAGATTTTATTTAGAGCACATCTTATAACCGTCAGAGGATGTCGGATTACACAACCATAGATCAGTCGGGTAATCACTAACATTAATCATTAGAACTTGGGGGTAATCAAACGAAATCACACTGGGCACGAGAGGTGCTATCAATCAAATTAATATCAGGCATAAAATCTAGGAAACGTGTTCATTCCAATAGATATTGTGGGAGGATATCTTACACGCCGGGCTGGTCAGAAATGATAGCTACTGAGACTATTTAGTCTCTAACTAGGAATCATGAGTAGGACACTTTACACACCCGGCTGGATAAGGGTGACAGCTACTGGGACTACTATGTCCCTACCTAGGTATCGAGTATGATATCTTACACACCGGACTGGTTAGTACTGACAGTCACAGAGACTACTAGGTCTCGCTCTAGATATCGAGTATGATGTCTTACACGCCGAGATCCGTAAGGAATAGCTAACAGAAACTATTAAGTTTCTTTATTCAATTGTTTGGTTACACTACCTGCCGGGCTTATCGGTAATGATTAGCTACCAAAACTATTAAGTTTCGATCTAGATATCAAGGATGATATCTTACACACCGGCTAATCCGTAAGGATTAGTTAACAGAGATGATTACATCTCTTACTTTATTCATTGGGTTATTTTACATGCCGGCTGTTCCATAAGGAATGGTTAACAGAGATAATTCTGTCTCTATCTCTCTTTCATTAGTGGGATAAACATACCGGGAAATCATTGGTGAAAGGAAATGGGTATCCATCATTGTATTACAAGTAGTGTCGAGTGCAGTTAAGCATGTGATGGGGTGGCGTCTTGTTGGACTAAAAGAACCAATGAGCCTGATCAGAAAAATCTCTAAGTCTCACAACACTTACAACAACTGAAGAAGAACACAACGGCTGACATTCACTTTGTAGAAGTTACAAGATCTGAAGTTATATACAACAGCTGAAGTGTAAGTCTTCAGATGTTGTGGTGTTTCGTTTTGTCTTCAGTAGTTTTCATTCAGTACTTGTAAAAAGTCTTATGAGTATTTTACTCATCAGACGTTGTAGTCTTAATTTAGTAGTTTTATGTCTTCAGTAATTGTAAGAGAATGTCTTCAGATGTTGTAGACATTCTCAGTAGTTTAGTTAAATCAGTAGTTATCTTTTGTCTGTTAGGTGTCAACATCATGTGACATCATCAGACGTCACTGTTTCTATATAAGGGCAGTTGACATTTTGTATTGGTAACGAAGTTAGGGCGATTGAATGAATTATTACTTTTGCAGAATTTCTCTTTCTATAACAAACTTGTTCTTTACTGTTTGATTGAATTTACTTTTGTTCTTGCTAATATTGAGCTAATTCATCTTTGAATTCCGCTGCTATAATCTATTATTGATCAAATGAGAACATCTGATCCTACAATTGGTATCAGAGCAGGTTAATCATTGATCGATTAAACAATTGATCTCTGAAACTGCTCAAATTTTGTTCTCTAAGTTGATCGAATTAGCCGATTAGTAAGCATTTGTTATAGATTGAAGTTTTCTGTTAACTTCTGTTGATTTGTATTTCAATATCCATCTGTTTTGAATCAATTGATTGAAATTTGCATTAATTCGGGTGAAATTGTTTGAATCTGTGATCATGACAACTCCAAACAATGATCCGCACAATACAGGCTCCGCAACTAAGCCTCCGATGCTTGTTCGGAGTGAGTACAACATTTGGCAACGCAGAATGCTACATCACCTGTCGATTAACAGTGCAGGATGTTGGAAATCTGTAGTGCATGGTCCGTATAAACCCATGATCACTGATCCTGAAACTAAACTCATGATTCCGAAACCTTCGGATATGTATTCGGATGAGGATATTAGACTGTTTGAAATTGATGCAAAAGCTCATGGTATTTTGGCCATGGCTTTGCCGAATGAGATTTATTCAGGCTTGATGCATCATGATACAGCTCATGATCTCTGGGTTGCACTGAAAGAACAATTCGGTGGAACCGATGAGGTTTTAGCAAACACTAGAGAAATCCTTGCTCAGCAGTATGAGACCTTTTCTCATAGAAAGGGTGAATCATTGACTCAACAATTTGAGAGGTTCTCATGTTTGATTTCTGAATTGAAAATGGTTAAGCAGGAATATACTAATAGTCAGATGAATAACAGATTTCTCAGATCATTGCCTGAGAGATGGGACACATATACAATTGTCCTACGCTCTAATGCTAATTTAGAAAATCTATCCCTCACCCAACTCCATGGGAAACTCTTAACTTTTGAGAGAGAGGTAGAACAGAAGAGAAAACTGTCTTCATCTGGAAAACTTGCTGATGATTTTGTTCCAGGTAACACTGCATTGATTGGTCAAGAGTCAGAGTTTAATGGGTCTGAATGTTCTTATGATGAACATATTGATTTTTCTACTAACAATACTGAACATGCTTTTGTGGGAGTTGATGGTAATGCAGGAAATTATGGTGATAATTTGTGTTTTGTGATGGATGACTTGAAAGGAATCCCAGATGATGATCTAGAGGAAATGGACATTTTGAGTCAAATGGCATTAATCAACATCAAATCTCAAAAGTTCTACAAAAGAACAGGAAGAAAATTCCCTGGATTATCTGGCAAAACCAAAGTTGGTTTTGACAAAGGGAAGTTGAGATGCCATAAGTGTCACAGGCTTGGTCATTTTGCTAGAGAGTGCAAATCTACTGGATCTAGCTCTTCTGCACTTTTTGTGACTTTTCCAAGCAATAACACATCAAACAAAGGACAACAATCTTCTGGAACCAGTCAACAACAATTTTATCCAGCCCACTTTGTTCCACAAAATCCTATGCCATATCCATATCCTTGCTTTTACATGCCTCAACCTACTCACACTCCAGCATTAATTCCTCCACAATCACCTGCTCTTCCTGATCCTAGCAAATATCAAACCAATCAACAATCTCAACAACAACAGCATCAGAGTTTCTTCACCCCTGGAGTAGCTGATTGGAGTAGTTTACCTGATGACTTATCTGATTTCAATATGCAGCTGTACTCTGAAGCTGGTCCACATGGTGGAGATAACCCATTTGGGAATCTTGCCTTGATGGCTATTGACTCAACTGACACCTCAAGTTCAACTTCTTCAACATCTCAGGTATCATTTGAATCAAAAGCCAAGTTGTGTTCGGAATCATGTATTTCAGCATTTGCTTCTATCAGAGAAACAAATGTTGAATTAATCAATGAGAAGTTGGATTTAGAAAGGGTCATGACTAAGAATAAAAATGAATTTGAGAAAGTTTTGAATGAAAAAGAGTCTGAAATTTATAAACTCAAGTGTCAGTTGTATGATGAAAAGGCTAGGGTGGAAGTCATGCTTGTAAAACACAATGATCTGAAACAAACACTTGCAGCAACCCAAGTAGAGTGTGAAAAATGGGTTGAATCTTGCAAGGGGTTTGAGTTGTTGTTAAACAAGCAAACAACATCAAATGTGAGGTTTGGTATTGGATACAATCATACCGCCCCTCCAGTTGATTATTCACCAAAAAATCTTAACTGTGAGTCTGAAGGGGACAATGTATACCAATCCACCAAATCTTCAGAACAATCTGATGCTGAAGAATCAATGGGAAGTGAGTCAAGTGCATGCAAATCTGAGAATGAAACTGTGGAAATTGAAACTTATTCTTATTCTATTGGATGTACAAATGTAATCCAGGGTGAAACATGTCAGGATAGTGTTTTAATTGAGATTGATTCTGATGAAAATGTTTCAAATGAATTAAATTTAAAACTGATTGAATCAGATGGGCATGGCACTGGAGAGAAAGATGCACGGCTTCTGATAAGTCAGAGTCACTCATCAGCAGTTGTGGAAAAAGTTGATATTGCAACAACTGCTGATGATGAATGTGTTGATCGACAAGTGCTGAAGAATAACTCTTCAGAAGTTGTCAACACATCAGCTGTTGTCAAATTGGCTACAAATACTGATGCTTCAGATGTTCTGAAGAACAAACAATCTATATCTAAGTCATCAGTACTTGTAGACACTCACAAGGAAAAGAAAAAGAGGGTGCCTTGTGAAATTTGGAGGTTGTTTAATCATTCTACTGATGAATGCTGGTACAGAAAAGGGTCTAAATTCAACAAAATAAAGCATAAAAACAAGAACATACTCAAAATGAAAAATGAATTTAGTTCCAAGTTTGTACCTGAATCATCAGTAGTTTCAAAATCTGGAAAATCCTCACAAGAAAATAAATCAAATACATCCAAGAAAGGAAAAGGGATTGTTCCAGATTCAGAGAAACAACACTTGAAAGTTTCTTCATCAATTAAAGACACTAAGATGATACAACACAAAAATAAAAAATCAAGTTCTGATGTGTCTGATGAAATCAAAATTTTGACTCAAAACCATAATCAACTGATGCTAATGATGCAACAACTGCTAGGAAAAGTTAATCTAGCAGAGGCATCTGTTGGTTCATTTCACAAGAAGAAATCAAAATCAAAAGTCAAGGCAAAATCTTCTGATAAGACTACTTCAAGTGTTGTTTCAACTGAAAATGTTACTTCTGTTTCATCATGTGTTAACAGACCCAAAACCAAAATGGTTTGGATCCAAAAGTCTAACTAAGTGTGTTGATGTATGCAGGGTCCTTCAGCATGCCAAAATAGCATCTGGTATGTTGATAGTGGAGGATCCATGCATATGACTGGGAGCAGATCTCTCCTTCATAACTATTTTACTGGAAGGAAAGGATTTGTGTCCTTTGGAAATGATGCTAAGGGTTACATTATAGGGAAAGGTGTTGTGACAAATGGTGAGATTAGATTTGATGATGTAAATCATGTTGAGAATCTTAAGTATAATCTTCTGAGTGTTAGTCAAATGTGTGATAAGGGTCATATTTCTCTTTTCACCAAGCAAGACTGTAGGATCTTATCTTCTGATGTGTTGCCTCTGATTGGCAAAGTCTTAGATGAGTATACACTCCTTAAGGCTAACAGAGTGGGAAAGGTATATGCTTTTGATTTATCAAAGAAAATCTCTATTAAGGGTCATCCTTGTCTATTCTCTAAGACTTCTTTCCAGGAATCCAATCTGTGGCACAGAAGATTAGGTCATGTGAACATCAAAAACATGAATCAATTGGTGAAACATGGATTGGTTAGAGGTCTTCCCTTAAAGGATTTTAGTTGTGATGAGAATTGCACTGCATGCTTGAAAGGAAAGCAACACAAAGTCTCTTTTCCTCCAATTGGAGATTCCAAATCCACTGGTTGTTTGAACATGTTGCACATGGATTTGTTTGGGCCAGTTTAGATAATGTCTATGGCAAAGAAGAAGTATTGTCTAGTTATTGTAGATGACTACTCAAGGTTTGTCTGGACTTTCTTCTTGCACTCAAAAGGTGAGGTTGCCAAGGCTATTATGAACTTTGTGTTGTATGTTGAAAAGCAATATTCTATTCCTGTCAAGTGTGTAAGGAGTGATAATGGCACAGAATTTAGAAATCACATTTTGGATGAATTTTATTTGTCAAAGGGAATTCAGAGGCAGTACAGTATTCCCAGAACTCCTGAACAAAATGGAGTTGTAGAAAGGAAAAATAGGACTTTGATTGAAGCTGCCAGAACAATGCTTGCTGATTCTGGTTTGCCACTGACCTTCTGGGCAGAAGCTGTTAACACAGCTTGCTATGTGCAAAACAGGGTTCTGGTAAATCAAAGATGGATGAAAACTCCATATGAAATACTTCACTCTCTAACCCCTTTGATTTCCTTCTTCAGAGCTTTTGGGTGTCCATGTTATATCCTCAACACCAAAGATCAACTTACTAAATTTGATTCCAAAGTTGATGCAGGTTATTTTGTTGGCTATTCTTCAACTTGCAAGGCTTATAGAGTGTTCAATTGTAGAACAAAGATTGTTGAAGAAACTCTTCATGTTAAATTCAATGAATGTCCCAAAGATTCCATTCCTCAAAATCCTGCTGAGATGTTTGATCTTAACATCTTGCAACATGAATTCCCAGTTGAGCCTATTAGTGAAGCAGATGAGGTACTTACAGCAGTTCCACCAAAAGTTTCTACAGAAACCACACAAGGAAGTCAAGATGATGAAGATGAAAGTACTCATTTATTCAGATTCAGTGATAATCTGCCTATATCTGCCAAATCTGATGCTCTTCCTGCTCCAGCTGTTCCACTCAATACCAATGCTGATGAAATTCTAGCATCTTCTCAATCATTTGAAATTCCTGCTGCTTTGTTCCCTGAATCTTCATCAACTGCAGCATCTGGACCTCCAGCAAACACTTGCACTGATCTTATTCCATATCAAGAACTGAAGGATCATCCATTATCTCAAGTTCTTGGTGACATTTCTGCTGGTGTTTCTACAAGAAGTCAACTATCAAATTTTTGTCTCTATGCTCTATTTGTCAGTCAACAAGAGCCAAAGAACTATCACACAGCACTTAGAGACAATGGCTGGGTGGAGGCAATGCAGTTGGAGTTGTTGCAGTTCAAGAAGCAACAAGTTTGGGAGCTGGTTTCTCTACCTCCAGGTAAGTGTGCAATAGGCACAAAATGGGTGTTTAGGAATAAAACAGATGAAAATGGTCAAATAATTAAGAACAAGGCTAGACTGGTTGTACAAGGGTTCTCTCAGGAAGAAGGTATTGATTATGATGAAACTTTTGCCCCTGTAGCCAGACTAGAAGCAATTAGGTTGTTCTTAGCATATGCTGCCTTACACAAACTTAAAGTTTTTCAAATGGATGTCAAAAGTGCTTTATTATATGGTAAAATAAAAGAGGAAGTGTATGTGTGCCGACCACCAGGCTTTGAGGACAATAAACATCCTGATTGGGTGTACAAGCTTGATAAAGCTCTTTATGGGCTGAAACAAGCACCTAGAGCCTGGTATGACACTCTATCCACTTTTCTCCTCAAAAATAACTTCACTAGAGGCTCCATTGATAAAACTTTATTCATAAAGAATGTAGGACAGCATAAGCTACTTGTTCAAATTTATGTTGATGACATTATATTTGATTCATCTGATCCAAAGTTGTGTGCTGATTTCACTGAGTTAATGACCAAAAATTTTGAAATGAGTGCCATGGGGGAATTACAGTTTTTCTTGGGTCTTCAAATCAAACAAAATCCTGATGGAATTTTTATTCACCAATCCAAATACACAAAAGAGTTGTTAAAGAAATTTGACTTGCAAAACTGTAAACCATGTTCTAACCCCATGAGCAGCACCACACAACTTGATGCTGATTTGAAAGGTAACTCAGTTGATGAAACTCTTTATAGATGTATGATTGGTTCCTTGATGTATCTGACTGCATCTAGGCCAGACATTATGTTTGCTACATGTGTTTGTGCTAGATTTCAGGCTGCACCTAAAGAATCTCACTTGATTGCTGTTAAAAGAATTTTCAGATACTTACAGGGTACTCAATCACTGGGAATATGGTATTCCACTGGACATTCCTGCAAGCTGGTTGCTTTTTCTGATAGTGACTATGCAGGATGCAAACTTTCAAGAAAATCTACATCTGGTGAGTGTCAGTTTCTAGGAAACTATCTGGTTTCTTGGCAATCTAAGAAACAAACATCTGTGGCCACTTCCACTGCTGAAGCCGAGTACATTGCTGCTGCAAGTTGTACTTCACAAATTCTCTGGCTTCAAACTCAACTATTGGATTATGGCATCAAAGAGTCTAAGACACCATTGTTAATGGATAGTGCCTCAGCTCTTTGTATTGTCAAGAATCCAGTTCAGCACTCTAGGACCAAACATATTGAGATCAGACATCATTTTATAAGAGATTGTTTTGAAAAGGGTCTGATTGATCCAAAGTTTGTTCCTAGTGCTGATGAGCTTGCAGACATCTTTACTAAGCCTTTAGACACCTCCACTTTTCAAAATTTAGTTCTTAGGCTTGGTATGCTGCAACTTGAATAGATTGGTTTTTTCAATAAATAAACTTTAAACTTTACAAAAATCCAAAAATATTCAATTTTTAATAAAATTTTTTTTCTTTATTACCTTGAAATTTTTGATATTTTCAGTAAATTCTGATAAATATCAGAAGTACTGATTCAAGGAAAGCTTTGACCTTTACCAAAACTCTAAGTTACATGTACTGATGGGTGTTGGTTCACTAAGTACTGAAGGTCACACATTTCTCACAAGTTCTGATGAACAACTTTTAAACAAAGTCTGATGACCAAAATTTTCACAAGTTCTGATGAACAACTTTTTCACAAAGTCTGATGACCAAAATTTTCAAAAGTTCTGATGAACAATTTTTTCACAAAGTCTGATGACCAAAATGTTCACAAGTTCTGATGAACATATTTTTCACAAAGTCTGATAAGCAACTGCTGAAAACAACTGATGAGCAATATCTGTCGACAACATCTGATGAGTAACTTTACTCTTCAGATGTTTCAACCTCTGTTGTCTTCCCTATTTAACTCAAACCTTCTTCAGTTGTTTCATTATCAATTCCTCAGAACTTTCAACCTTTTTCAAAAACCTATCTTCCCTCTCAAGTCTTTGCATCCATGGCGACCATGAACCTGAAACCTCGTCATAACTCCGTCGCTTATCTTACAAAATCCTCTTTCTGGTCCAAGTTTGATGAAGCAGTTGACGTAATGAATGCATCACAATTCCAAACCGCCTTTCTCATAAATCCAACCATTCATGTCGAATCCATTCATCAATTCTGGATGAATGTAGAACTCATCAATGTTGGCGCTGGTGTGATCTCTCTCCGTTCAACAGTAAATGGTCATAATGTGCACATCAGCCCAGCTGAACTAAGGGAGGTTCTCCACCTTGATGATGCGAACTTGGTCACGCAATTCCCAAAGAACTTAACTGACCTCTGTTTCACAAGTCATGAATACCAAGGTGACCTAAGCGATTCAACTCTATACAAGAAGCATTTCAATGATCCGGAGCGCCTGATATTTCACATGATCAACATTTGCTTGGCTCCGAAATCTTCTTCATGGGACCAGATGTCCTCCAGGTGGCAACAGGTATTGTATTCAATTCTGGAATCTCAAAAACTAAATTTTTCACAAATTTTGTTTTCAGAATTAACTGAACATGCTGCTAAGCCTGTTTCTTCTAGATGGCTACTTTATCCACGATTTATCATGGCCATGATAGAAAAACAGTTATAGCACAATGGCCTTGTTGGTCAGGGGATATCTGCTCCAGCAGTTCTGTTGGAGGTATATTCCCGACACAACTCAAACCTCACTCTCAAAGAGGCTGCCCGAAAGCTAAAACCCAAGCATAGGGAACCCACAGTCTCCACTTCCAAATACAAATCTAAAGTCCCCACCACTCCTCACTCCAAAAAGCCCAAAAAGGCTGCTCAGGGAAATGAGTCCCCTGAGTCTGCCCATGCTTCACCAAGGCATGAAATGGCCACTGGAAGTAGTCAACCAGTGGTCCATCAGACTCCACCAGCTCAAACCGCCCAGGCTTCCTCTCAACAGGAACCTGGTGCAACCATTGAAGGGGCAGACACATTTCTAGAACCTCTTTCATTTGAAAAGGTTTCTATTGAACAGCACCAATCTCCCCGGGTGCACTCTGTTTCACAGCCAAATCCTATGGAAACCACCCAACAAAGCCCAACTTTTGTCATTGAACATATCCTGGATCAGTTGAACACTCCTATCCCCACCCAGACACCTATCACTACTGGGATTAGCTCCAACATTGAGGGGGAGGATCAAAGTGTCTCTGATAACCCACAGGATTTTGACTACCAAATCAGATCTCCTAGTGTGGAAAGAGAGATTCTGATATCTGACAGGGCTGCTACTTCTTCACCTCCATCATTTGGAGTGATTGATAGTAGTAACATAGCTAAGACCCTGTCAGAGGCAACAACTGATGAAGGGATTACCCCTGAGGTTGGAAGTCCCCAGTTCCAAGAAAAAGGGGCACCTGATCATGTTGAGCCACACTCAACTCAGGTAGATCCTGATACTCTCAGGAGGTCAGATGATTTAGCCAAGGCTAATGATGACCAAAGGACCCTTGCTGATGTTCTGCAACAGAACAAACTCCTTGAGGCTGAGGTCTGTAGGCTCAATGAGCTACTCACCAAGATGTCCAAGGACAAAAGTCCATCTTCCCCTATTACCCCACAGATGGCACCTTCTAATCTTGAAGGTCACACAAACACTTCCACCTCTACTCCACAATTTAACAAGCCACCAGCCTCTGCTTCAGGCACTAATCCTTTGGGTTCCAGCCCCCAGAGGCATTAGCTGCTGCCCTTCTCACTGTTATTCCTCTCATCACTCCCTTACTAAAGAACATCATCACCCAAGCCCTTGATGAGAGGCTAACCTCACAATCTCAAATCCAGCAAATGGTAGATGATGCTGTGACTGCCAAGCTTACTTCTCTTTACACTCCTTCTTCCCCTGCAGCCAAAAAGGGGGAGTTAGGAACAGACTCAGTCACAGCTTCAGCTTCTAAAAGGCAAAGAAATGAAGATGAAGATATTGCTTCTGAAAGGTCTCCAGCTATTCAAGTTACATACAAGAGACAAAAGAAGAATAAACCTGCTGAGGTTGATACTGTTGTTGAGGAGGAGATTGAGCAAGTTAATGTAGAGAATGTGGAAAAGGAAGTTGAAGAAATTGGTGATAAAGAAGTTGAGGAAAATGTTGAGAAAGTAACAGCAGAAGAGGTTACCACCTCTGAATCACAAGAAATTGAACAAGAGGAAATGCAAGCACAAAAAGATCAAATTCAGATGGGTGAAGTTGAGCAAGATATTGGAATTGATATATCTGATGTTCAAAAGGAAGTAACTCCTTTCACCAAATTATCTACTCAAGTTGTTGATGTTGGTGCTCCTCCCAAGAAAAGGAGATTCTTAAGGATTCAAGAAGAGGAGGAATCTGATGAGGAAGACAGGCTTCCTATCTCCACTGTAATTAAAGCAAAAGTTCAAAAGCCTGAATCCTCAAAAACTGGTTCAGAACTGGTTGTTCAAAAGAAGAGAGTAACCTCACATGCCAACTATGTGCCTGAAAAGCCTCTGGTGTTTGGACAACATCCAAAGATTACACCAGAATCTCAAAGGTTGGCAGTGAAAGTTAAGCTTGAAGAGGAAGAGAACCAGAAAGAGCATGATGAGCACATCTTAAGAATGGTTGACAAGGAATATCCTCAGACATCAACCATTATAGCAATGAAGAAAGAAGCCCAAAGGTTGTATGCTCTGAGGTTCACATATCAGTATAGGAAGGAACAGATTAGGATGTGGCCTGATCCAAGAATCATTAACAGGATCCACAAGAAAGAGGCTCCAGCTGCTTATGCCAGAAGGATCAAGAAGGTATTAAGTGCTGATATTATGTTAGGGTCTGTACTTGATCCTTGGGAGATAATTAGTGATTTTAAGAGTGTGTACAACTCTGGTTTGAAAGCTCCAAAGTTCATAGAAAACAAGATGATCAAGAAAGGATTAGTGTACAGAAAGCTGGAAGGAGTTAAGCAAAATGAGCTTCCCTTATTTCTGGAAGGGAAGCATCCAGATGAATTTGTTTACAGAGAGATAACCAGAGTGGAGCTACATGATGGGACAACGGCCAGGTACTTATCTGAGTATTATGGACCTGAGTCATTCTTTGAAGGTGAACCTGAAATGCTGACTCCAGAAGAGAAGGTAATTTTGCTTGAAGCCTATGTCAGGGAGTCATTCAGGTTATTATATGATCAATAGCTTCAATGAGAGGGGTTAATGCTCATAGTCCATTTCCCCAATGGAGTTCCCTCTCATATTTTGTCTGTTAGATTTTTAGAAGCTGTTGATTATCAGGCATACACTTAAACAGGTCATTTTGATACTGATCTCAAAGAAAAAGACAAATCATTCTGCCTGGGATAAAAATAAGTGAGACAATCAATAAATTAGAGGTTTTTGGCTGCATTGGTTCAGGGGGAGTTTGTTGGACTAAAAGAACCAATGAGCCTGATCAGAAAAATCTCTAAGTCTCACAACACTTACAACAACTGAAGAAGAACACAACGGCTGACATTCACTTTGCAGAAGTTACAAGATCTGAAGTTATATACAACAGCTGAAGTGTAAGTCTTCTGATGTTGTGGTGTTTCGTTTTGTCTTCAGTAGTTTTCATTCAGTACTTGTTAAAAGTCTGATGAGTATTTTACTCATCAGACGTTGTAGTCTTAATTTAGTAGTTTTATGTCTTCAGTAATTGTAAGAGAATGTCTTCAGATGTTGTAGACATTCTCAGTAGTTTAGTTAAATCAGTAGTTATCTTTTGTCTGTTAGGTGTCAACATCATGTGACATCATCAGACGTCACTGTTTCTATATAAGGGCAGTTGACATTTTGTATTGGTAACGAAGTTAGTGCGATTGAATGAATTATTACTTTTGCAGAATTTCTCTTTCTATAACAAACTTGTTCTTTACTGTTTGATTGAATTTACTTTTGTTCTTGCTAGTATTGAGCTAATTCATCTTTGAATTCCGCTGCTATAATCTATTATTGATCAAATGAGAACATCTGATCCTACACGTCTGGGCTTGACCTTTTCGTATGCCCCTATATATAAGCATGCTTGACTGGATGAGACATTATCTGTGCATACAACCATGGAGAGGACATTGTGTGAAACATGGGATTCAATTAACAATACAACTTGTGTGAAACACTGTGAACATGATTGACAAGAATTCAATGGTTTTCAATTACTAAACTTATGAACTCACCAACCTAGTGTTGACTTTGTTTAAATGCATGTTTTCTCAGGTGATGGACAGGTCTAGTTAACCAGCATCGGTGATTAAGCTAGAGGACTTTTTGAAGACCTAGCTTACTTTTGGATGCATATATTTTGATGACATTGTGAATCCTTTTGCATATCTTGTACAGTTACAAGATAGAAACTACACGATTCTTTTGGAGTAGATTTACTTAGTTAAATTATGAACACGTACTGTGTAATTTAACTTTGTAATTCTATATTATATGTCATGTTAGCATTTCTCATTATTTATCATGTGCCATGAAAACAATCTGATCATTTCATTATCATTCAAGATATCGCGCCCCGGGAACCTTCCGCCCAACGGGAAAACCCGATCCGTTCCCGCCGGCCTGGGGTGTGACAAAAACATAGTTATTTGTTTTATTTATTTAAAATTTAAGTATGTTTAAAGTTTATAAAAATTTATACTTACTTTATTTATAAAACATATATACATATATTTCTTATAGATTTTTATTACATTCTTTTTTAATTTTAAAATAATTTGTTTAAGTTATTTAATGATCTTGTTAATCTTTAAACTTTAATAATACGTTTTTGGTTTGTTTCTCTTTAAATTGTAGAACTATAAGTAAATTCTCATACATAGATTCATACATATGTAATATATATATATATATATATATATATATATATATATATTTGTATATTTAATTTCCTCTTTAATGTACATATATTTTAAATATTTATTTAAATTGTTTGCTTGTACATAGTCATACACCTATATATATATTTATTTATGTAAAAATAAAAAAATAAAATTCCAATGACATCATAATTCCTTTATAAATGTTTATTACAAATTTCATAGATGTTACAGTGTCCCATACTTTTAAAAATTTTGTCCCGAAATTAAGAAGAAACTGCAGAAAACAAATGGGGATACTCGGCTTTCATTTGTTTTTCGCGTTCCCAAGTGAACTCATGACCATGATTTGACTCCCAACGGACTTTCACAATAGGAATTCTGCTTCGTTTGAGTTGCTTAATGTGTCGATCCATGATCTCTTCCGGCTTCTCAACAATATGCATCGAAGTATCAATACGAGCATCATCGGGACGGCCCAACACTTCTTTAAGCTCGACACATGGAAAGTTGGATGGACGTTGCTAAGTTCAAGAGGTATATCAAGCTTATAGGCCACCTTCCCAATCCTCTCAAGGATCTTAACAGGACCAACATAGCGAGGTGCAAGTTTACCTTTCTTCCCAAATGGAACCACTCCTTTCCAAGGTGAAACTTTAAGGAGTGCCATGTTGCCAACTTGGAATTCTAAAGGTTTACGACTTTATCATCGTAGCTCTTTTGTCGGCTTCGAGCAGCTAATAAGTTATCGCGAATCAGATGAATCTTGTCGGTCGTTTCTTGAATCAATTCAGGACCAGTGATTTGAACTTCACCAATCTCAGTACAAGAAGTCGGCGATCGAAACTTACGATCGTATAGAGCTTCGAAAGGCGCCATGCCGATACTCGTGTGATAACTATTGTTATACAAGAACTGGACTAGCGGTAGATGATTATCTCAATTGCCACCAAAGTCAATAGCACATGCCCTAAGCATGTCTTCAAGACTTTGAATCGTGCGCTCGGTTTGACCATCCATTTAAGGATGATAAGCCGTGCCAAGATCCAAACGAGTAACGAACGATTCGTGAAGCGATTCCCAAAAACGAGCCGTGAAACGAGCATCGCGATCAGAGTTGATGCTAAGAGGATGCCATGTCGGCTTACAATTTCATCAACATAGATGCGAGCTAACTTTCGCATCGGATAGTTCTTGCGAATCTGTAAGAAATGAGCTGATTTTGTCAAACGGTCAATGATTACCCACATACTATCATGACCACTAGATGTTCTTGGAAGTTTAGTCATGAAGTCCATAGAAATGTTTTCCCATTTCCACATGGGAATTTCGGGTTAAACAAGTAAACCTGAAGGTCGTTGGTGCTCGACTTTGACCTTAGAACAGGTCAAACACCTTGCTACATACTCGGCAATGTCTTTCTTCATACCGGGCCACCAGTAATGGACTCGAAGATCTTGATACATTTTATCCGCACCGGGATGAATGGAGTAATGAGATTTGTGTGCCTTGTTCATGATAATGAGTCAAAGATTGTTACGATTTGGAATCCAAATATGGTTCTAGAAATAAAGCAAACCCATCAGACTTGGTTTCTAATTGAAGTTCAGCACCCCAAGAACTTTCATCATGCAAATTTCCTTGGGTCAAAGATGTTTGTTGAGCTAAAAAGACGTTGTTATGAAGATTGGTTTGGATTCGAATGCTATGAAGTTGGATATGGCTTTTACGACTGAGTGCATCGGCTACAACATTTGCCTTGCCGGAATGATAACGAATCTCGCAATCATAATCGTTAAGGAGTTCAACCCAACGTCGTTGCCTCATGTTGAGTTCTTTTTGGTTTAGAATGTGTTGAAGGCTTTTATGATCAGTGAAGGCCACACATTTGGTGCCATATAGATAATGCGTCCAAATTTTTAAGGCAAAAACAACCGCATCAAGTTCAAGGTCGTGAGCGGTATAATTCTTTTCTTGAACCTTTAATTGTCTTGATGCGTAGGCTATGACTTTTCCTCGTTGAATAAGAACACAACTAAGTCCTTGATTAGGCGCGTCACAATAGACCACAAAATTGTCACTACCATTGGGAAGAGTCAAGATATGAGCATCACAAAGCTTTTGTTTTAACGTTTGAAATGCTTCTTCTTGCTTTGGCCCCCATTCATAAGGTTTGTCCTTATGAGTCAAGGTAGTGAGTGGAACAACAATCTTTGAAAAGTTTGAAATGACCCGTCGGTAATAACCAGAAAGTCCAAGAAATGAGCGTACTTCGGTTGGAGTCTTTGGGGTGCTCCCAAGTTTTGACAACTTCAATCTTCGCGGGATCCATGTGAACACTCTTTTCGTTAACAATGTGTCTTAGGAATTGAACTTCCTTGAGCCAAATTTCACATTTAGGGAATTTGGCATACAGTTTTTCTTCTCTTAAGAGCTCCAAAACCAACTTAAGGTGTTGTTCATGATCCGCTTTGCTCTTGGAATAAATTAAGATGTCATCTATGAATACGATTACAAACTTGTCAAGGTATGGTCTACACACTCGGTTCATGAGATCCATGAAAACCGCAGGTGCATTGGTCAGTCCAAAGGGCATGACCAAGAATTCATATTGTCCATAACAAGTTTGAAAGGCGGTTTTAGCGATGTCATCTTCATTTATGCGATGTTGGTGATAACCGGAACGAAGGTAGATTTTAGAAAACCAAACCGTACCTTGAAGTTGATCAAAAAGGTCATCGATACGAGGCAAAGGGTATCGATTCTTAATGGTGGGTTTATTGAGTTTGTGATTATCAATGCACATATGGAATGAACCGTCCTTTTTAACAAAAAGAACAGGTGCACCCCAAAGAGAATGTGACACCTCGTATTTTCTAGGTCAGCAATTACTTTATTTTAATAATAATTTTTATTATTATTACTTACATGGCACTAGAGTTAGTTAATTTAGTGTAACACGTGGCACAACAGTTCAAACATGAACAACAAGGCGATAATTCGAGTAATTATCGGAAAAGGCACACACGTGTCTTATTTAACAAACGTTGGTGAAATAAACAAACAAGCATTCAATTAAACTATAATTAAGCCTTATGACAACCTATAATAAGTTAAATTATGAGTAAAGTCACGAAACGATGTTCGTAAACGCTAAACGGTCGAAAAACGAGCTTAGACACAATGAGCTGAAAAAAAAATATTTTTTATAACAAAATTATACTCATTTTAAAGATAAAAAAAATGCACAATTTTATGGTATATATTTTTTAAAAAAAATAATATCGTATGAAAAAATATGAAATTTAAAAAATGTGGCGGGAAAGTGGTTATGACTAAATTTCCCTTTAGCAACTTTTCCCTCTAAAATTTTAAAAATCCATCTTAAATTTGATCTCATAATCTAATGGTCAATAATCCTTCTTAACATTTTTAGTATAAGAAGACTATTTAGTTGAACCCAATGATATATATATATATATATATATATATATACAGGGAGAGGATCACATGTTACCCATATTTATTGCGTTAACCGAATAACTGCATCTTATTATTTTAGGGCCCACACTATAATGAATCTAAATGTGTAGTTTTTTCTTTTTTGTTTTTAATTAATGTAGGGTCCACTTACATTAATAAAAAATAAGGAGTTAATTACACGGGTGGTCCATGTGGTTTACCCAGATTACACCAGTGATCCTTAACTTCAAGAAACTACAACGATGGCCGAATAGTTTGCAAAAACATAACACAGGTGGTCCCTAGAGTGGATGTCTGCTAATTTTTCGGTTAAATGGATGTAAAAGGTCCAAAATACCCTTCGTCATAAACCCTTTCTCTCTCTGTTAAAATCCCCCTCTCTCTGGAAATGGAGAAAGCCCATAGCTCCTCCTCACCAACCCACCACCTGTCGGCTGCCACCTCCTCGCCGACCCACCACTTGTCGGCTCCTCCTCATCTTCACCGTGAAAAGCCATGTAAGATCAGTAGTCCATTATTCCTGGTCTTGGCCTCTTCTGATGTTTTAATGTTTTATGAATCAAGAATCATTGACAAGGATTCAAGACTGTCAAATCTTTTTCTCTTCATGTTTTCCATCTCCATCTTCCAGGGAGCTTTCTATGATGAAGGGTATTGGATGGGTTTATCCTTCTTCCTCAATCCCTTAATCAGAGTCTTTAAACAAGAAAAACCCATTGCAAAAATTACAGCTAGCTAGTTACTTGGCGCCACCCACTCACAACCTCCGCCTTTTGTTATTTCTCCATCAAATCGTGATTTTGAGCAGACAACCACCAACACCCTCGGCTACGGCGAAGCTGGGATTTTGATGTGTTAATCGAAGGTGTTGTTGGGGAAGATAACTAAGAGACTCCAAATCATATTAAGGGATTAGAACAGCTTCTTCAGGGAGGTGGTGGTTAGTGGTGTTGGTTTTTTATTAGTGATGGCGGTGGTCGTTTGTTTGTGGTGGAGTTAAAGCTACAATGGTGGTGGTATAGATTTGGGGGTTTTGATGAAGAAACGAGGAGATGAAAGGAGTGAGGGTATTTTGGGTATTTTAAAAACTTTAACACCATAAGTTAATGTCCATTAGCTCTTTGGACCACCCGTGTTACGTTTTTGCAAAGTATTCGGCCACTAGCGTAATTTCTCGAAGTTAGGGATCACCAATGCAATCTGGGTAAACCACATGGACCATCTGTGTAATTAACTCAAAAATAAGAAAACACCTACACCTTTAGATTTACTTTAATGTGGGCCGCAAAGTAATAAGATGTAGTTATTCGGTTAACGCAATAAATATGGGTTAACAAAGGAACCACACCACATTAAAGTAAATCTAAATGTGTAGGTGTTTTCTTATTTTTTTATTAATGTAAGTGGGCCTTACATTAATTACATTAAGGCTATGTGTTGTCGCCCGTGAGGGAGGCGTGAGGGGCACCGGTCACGCCCTGGTGGCACCCTCCCCACATTACACAAGGGCGTGAGGGTGGCATGATGTGTCAAGGCGTGAGCCTCCTCACGGAGTGATAACCGTTGGGGAGGGAAAAAAATAAAAAAGAAACAAAAAGGGTAATATGACCGTTTGAAAAAAAATAAATTAAACCCTATATAAACTCATTCAGCATACTCAAAAACACTAACACACTCTCTTAATCTCTTAAAAAATCTTTAAAAATTTCAACTCTCTAATCTTCAAAACACTCTACATTACCATGGATCCAAACAACCCAAAAAACCCATATTTTTACCCGTTTATGAATTGTTACCGACCTCAAGTCGATCCAAACAATCCAAACAACCCGAACCAATTTCTAACCTTCTCAAATTGGTACCCACAACAACCTTTCTTAAACCAAAACTCACCCGCCTTTGACAACGTTTATGAGAATCAACTGGAACCCGATGTTAACGTGGTTCCGGAAACACAACCCAACGCACAACCGGCTGCATCGCGTCGCAGGCATCGATGAAAGGAAGTGTCAAAGAAAAAGCAAAACTGAGCATCACTCGATGGTCGGAAGTTGAGGAGGTGGCACTAGCACGTGCCTACATTGACGTTTCCGAAGATCCATTTGTTGGTAACAACCAAACGAGCATGGAATTTTGGAAACGCGTTAAAGCCAAGTTTTTTTGGCAATGGGTCGTGACTCCTACCGGACGAATGACATGATTTCTAGAAAATGACGCGATTTACAACGTAAAGTCGCAAAATTTAACGCCGTATGGATTCAACACCATAACAACCGTAAAAGTGGTGAGAACGACGAAACAGTCATGAACGAGGCGTTGATGACCTATGCTCGAGAAAACATGTCATTTTTTCATATCGCGGCATGAAAAGTTATGTGAAAATCAACCAAATGGCATCCCATCCCGAAGTTACAAGCTTCGAAACGGACAAAGACGTCATTGTCTGGAAAGTACACGACCACTCAATCCGTATCAACCGGTCGATGTTTCGTTAACTTAAATGAGTCGGATGAGGATGTCGAAATGGACATGCCCCCACCCTCTCCTCAACGTCCGTCCAGTTGAAACAACAAGGGTAAACGACCACAAGCATCGTCTTCAACCAATTACAAAGAAACGTTGTAGACCATCTCCAAGTCGTTACAAAAATTTTTTGACTTACAGGAGCAAAAACAATACAACAATGATATGAAATTGTTGTGGACTCCAACCTATCACTTAACCGGTCGCACTCGTGAAATGGCTGAGAAAACGAAGGAGCGGATTTTGAAACCATACAATATGGATTAATTTTTTTATTCTATTTTTTTATTATGTAGTTTAATTTTTTTATCATGTAATTTTTTTATTTTATTTTGTAATATTAATTTTTTTAATAATATTATTGTAACACCCGAGCAACGGCGGAATAATCGGGCCGTTCACGAAGTGTAGATTGTTCAAAAGCACAAGGCACTTAAATGTAAATATATACATTCAATGTCATAACAAATTTACATATCAATAACTAACTAACTAACTAACTAACTAGATCCAAGCTCTAATATGATCAAGATACGCTTAGTTAGCACTTCCACCTGAAACATGTTTAAAATAAAAGGTCTACTATAAAGGTGGTGAGCTTCACAAGTTTTAAAGCACACACACCAAAAATAGTTGATATAATATAGATACGTAGTTGTCACATGTGATTACAAAGCATAATGAACTAGAATAATGAACAAAGCATGTCAAAGCAGATCAGATAATGTTAACAAATAATGTTTGACCAAGTTTAGCATTCCTAACAATGCTGAAGTAGCAAACAATAACCGCGGGCTTCCCCCGAAGGGTAAATCAAACATCGGTGGGTCTGGCCGGCTCAATAGATCTATCATTGTTTATCAGAAAGTTTAAGTTTGTGATCAATGCAAATTCATAACTAAAGTTAAGTACATCTAAGACCATTAAACTAAGTTCACATGATTAATAGTTTAAAATGTAGTTTAATAGTTGTAAACATGTTTCACCCCAAAAATAAAAGCGTAAAAAGGGGATATGAAGACTCACATTGACAAGTGAGATAGCCTTTGCAATAGTTGTCAATGCACAATCAAACCAACCTATATTGTGCAATCGAATATAAATAATGTAACCGTGACTTTTATGGAATCCCTAATACCATATAATAATTAGAACTCATACGTGAATGTTTGTAAATGGAATTGTTTCGAAATTATTTTGTAGTTATAATGTTGTTTAAATACTTTAAAGTTTTTGATTTAATTTAGAAAATTGGTAAATGTTTAATTTTTAAAATAAGTTGTTAAATAATGAATTAAATAGTATTAAATAATTTTTTTTATAAATTTAAAAGATTTGTAGTTTCTATGTTACACAAAATAAATTAATCTTAAACAAATTAAAATCAATGAATAATATGTTAGTTTGTTAAAATTATTAATTATTAAAACAATGTTGATAAAATATCTTCTAAGAATAATTATTGTGATTTTGTAAAACTTACAAAAATTAAAGTTAATAACTTTACCAACTTAAAGTATTATTTAAAAGTTTAAAAATTATATTAAACTAACTTCATACTAGTTATTCAAAATTTAAATGTAGAAATTTTAAAATTAGAATTTCATGTTTTTCATAAAACTCTTAGTTAAAATATTTATAATAAATTCCAAAGATAAAGTTTTAACACCACCGAAACCCTAGCCCCTTACTAATCCAATTTCGATCGATTCGAACATCGATGGAGTCAAGAGCCATAGGGCTTTTGTTCGTGAACTAAAACCAATCAGAAAGAGGTGTGAATCTGTTACCATGGTTTGCGAATGGATGGATTTCAATTAATGGTTTAGAGCTACGCTCGCCGAGAGTTTTAGAGCTTGATTTCGCGATCTGAAGAGGTTGTGGGTGTAATTCAAGTGCACAGATCAATTCGTAGGTGTTAGACAAGTATATAGTTTGATTTAATTCGATTCTTATGGTGATTTATATAGATCTCGAGTTCGAGTTTGAGTACGGGAATGTAGGAAGGATTTTCGTGATTATTTGAATTTTAAAACACGAATTAAGGCTTAAGATCGATCCTTTATAGTTCGTTTGTGGATAAGTGTTCGAGATTTGTTGATTTTATCCGTTAATGGAGGCTGGGTCGTTGGAGGATTACCGTCTATCCATGGGTTGAGTTGGGTGGGAAAGAAGATGATGAGATTTGAATAATGGCAGAACCCGTCCCTCCTTGTTTCTTTCATAAAAATCACTTTTCTATGTTGGCAATTCAAGTCCCCATAGTTTTTATAAAACATTTTAAAAAAGTATACTTATAAAGTTTATATAAATAAATAAAATCCTATCATTTGTATGAGTAGTAATATTTATTTATTTTTTATAATGGTTTAATAGAGTTATTATTTATTATTTTACAAAAGCTTATAAAATCCCTATAAAATTTATATATTTATTTACACAGTTTATTTCTTTTTTTGTTTTATGACACATTTCTTGAAATTGTTATTATTGTTGTTGTAATTTTATTATTATTATTATTACTATTACTATTACTATTACTATTACTATTACTATTACTATTACTATCACTATCACTATCACTATCACTATCACTATCATCATTATCATTATCATTATCATTATTATTATTATTATTATTATTTTTTATAACTTAATTTGTTATCATTTTATATATATATATATATATATATATATTTAAAGAATTTTAAGTAAGAACAAATTTTGAATATTAATAAATATCAATGGAATTACATATTTTTGAAATGTTACAATTATGTCTTTTTTTAATTTAATTTATAATTAAAAAAATAAAATTCAAATAATAAAATATTGAATAAAGGTGGTGATGAAGTGGAATGATGGGGGAATGATGAAAAGATGATGTGAAGTAATAAGGGGTTATGATGCTGATTGATTATGTGACGCCTGGTTGATTATGTGGCGCCTACGTGAAGTGATGGGGGGTGATGCATTACACATTGCCTAATTAAAAAAGAAGAAAAAAACTACAGCATTAGATTTACTTTAATGTGGGACCCAAAGTAATAAAATATAACTATTCGGTTAACGCAATACGAAACGGTTAATTTTTGATCATCAATATATATATAGATATATATATATATATATACATATATATGTATAGGGTAAGGAGCAAATAAGAACCCACCTTAATTGAGGTAACCCATTAACCCTGACAAAAAACGCTCAAATCGCTAATTTTTTTTTCATGGTCTTTTTTATACAAAAAATAGGAGGATCTTTTTTTAAGCGTTCACTAATTCACAAGCGTTTAAAAGTTAAACGAAACGTACGTTTGTGTTACACTGCGAAGATATATTTAAGTGTCGCAGTGTAACACAAACTTACATTTCGTTTAACTTTTAAACGCTTGTGAATTAGCGAACGCTTAAAAAAGAAGCCCCCTATTTTTGTATAAAAAAGACCATGAATTTTTTTTTTTTGCAATTTGAGCGTTTTTTGCCAGGGTTAATGGGTTACCTCAATTATGGTGGGTTCTTATTTGAGCTCAATCCTATATATATGTATGTATATGTATATGTATATATCTAACTTAATTTAAAAATCATATGACGCATGAGGTCTTTTTTAATTATTTTATTCAAGATGATAGGTCCTATTTTTTTTCCTTTTTTATTACTGTACTAGTTTATTAACCCGTGTATTACACGAATTTAATATAAAATATTAAATAGTTAGCAATGAAAATTTAGCAATTATAAAATAATATTTTGATATAAAATGATTAATTTACATATTAATAAATATTTTAAGTGATAAAAAAATAATTAAAAACTTTAATTATATAAAAATGATATATGACTTTTTAATGTTTAACTTTTGATATCTTTAAAATAATTTAGTTTAAAAACTTCAGTTACTATTATATTAAAACTAACTTTTATAAATCAGTAATATAAAATATAATTTTTATAATTACTAAATTTAAATGAGCCAATTTAAAAATAGCGTTAAACATGACGGAACAAAAGTGTAACTTTTCTTATCATTTTTATTATTTTAATTTATAAATAAATTAAAAAACGTTATTTGTTTATAAAAATTTAATTGTTTAAAAACTTCTTTTATAGTATAATTTATTTAAAGAAAAATTAAGATAATTTATTTTTTACATAAATTTTGGTTTTTTAAAATAAAATATTTCTTACTTTAAAAATTTTTGGTTTTAGAAAATTTTGTATTCTATAAAAAAAATTTAAGTGTGTTTTATAATAAAAAATTTTATTTAATAAGAAAAAGAAGATATTTATTTAATAGAAGAGAGAATCAAGTGAAATAATAAAGAATTGACAAGTGTCAGTTGTGGTGTAAGAAGGCGACAAGTGCCAATAGTATTGCAAGGAGGTGACATGTATCAAAATACTTACTCTTTTATTAGAAATGGATTATAATTTTTGAGAATTTGTTAATTGTTTTGTTTATAAGATTTTTAGTGGTACGTGAAGTTTGAGTTCGTGTTTTTTCATGACAGATTTTATAACTGGTTATGACTTGCGACTTTTCTTTATTTTAGGATATTTAATAATGTATACACTTACATTTGAGTTATTGTTTCTTAAATCTCAATTTTACGAGTAACGATACTTTCAGGTTCTATGGCGCGGTCACGATTGATTTTGTGAATGTGTGTGGTTTATAGTTTTAAGATGAATTCATAGCCGTTATCACAACTTTTTTTATCTTTGTTTTTATACATGGGATTGTGTTGCCACTGTTGTAATCGAGCAGCCATATCGACAAATTAGCAATATGTGACGTGAGTTTTTTTTCATAATAATTTTATTTATATATTAATTTTAAAACCCTTCATACTTATTAAGATTTTATGGTATAGTGGCTGCTTTTATTTGCGTTTGAGTATTCAGTTATGTTTTTTCCATGTTAGGATAATTTTGCATAAACATAACCAAATTTTAATTTTGTTCAAATTAAGTGACTTAAACTTTGTTTTGTATCAATTTGATAACATAAGTTTATTTTGTATTTCAATCCTAAATATGTGACCTATATAACTTGTAACATAATTTTTTGTACTTTAGTTTTTGTTTTTAATGTATGGTGACATGGAAATAACATTGATTTAGAAATATAATCTAATCATTTTTTAGAAACCGCTAAGAATTTTAAAAATAAAAAACAATTGGCAAAAGTTTTAAAAAAAATTGAAAAAATATTTAGCTGATTGCAAAAATAAACCCAAAACACCCAAATGGGTCTAAAATGAATCTAAAACATACAAAATAAACCATAATACATCCAAACAGACCAAAATAAAACATAATACGTCCAATCGGATCCAAATACACCAAATTACACCCAACTAGGTCAAAATAAACCAAAATACGCCCCAACATATTAAAATAACCTAGTCTACCTTCTCACAAGTCACACTTATTGAGTCACCTTAATTTCACACCTTTCTATATGACCGGTATGACACCCCGGGCGAGGGGCTGGATAGACTTTCCTGTCGGGCAGAATAGTCTCGGGACGTGATAAGTAATCAGAATGATCAGATTGTATTCATAGCACATGATATATGATAAAAATAACTAAATTGAACTAGAATTACAAAGTTAAATTATATCAGATCGAGTTCAATAATTTAATAATGTAAATATACCAAAAGAATCATTGTCACCATTCTATCTTGTAACTATAAAAGATATACAAAATGATTAATGTAAGATGATCAAAACAAATGCATACAAAAATAGCGAGGTCTTCTAAACTGGCATCCTAGCATGCATCCTTAATCTTGGTAACTAAATATGTTCGTCACATGAGTAAGCATGCAAAAATCAAGTCAACACTAGGTTAGTGAGTTCATATAGTTTTGAAATTTGAAAATGTATCTTTTGTTAAAATTTCCAGAGTCTCCACCTTAAACCTCAACAGTGACATCATCACATCAAGTCAAGTAATGCTTATATATTGGGTATACATACCAACAAGTGGAGCTACCAGCCCACCACATCCTTGATAAGACACGACTCTGCCTTTAATGGAAATTAAGAGTCCCACTATGTCTTTACTTTGTATCCTGGTCATTTCTGAATTGTCATCTTGTTCTACGTTCTGAATTCCTGCAAGAATTCTCTTGAAATGATCTTTAGTATGTTAGTATTATTTGAATATATTTTTGAAATAGTATGACCCCTATGGTCTACTTGTCTGTGTCAAGTCTATATCATCTCACAAGTGGCCCATATCAAGCATGACCCCTAGGGTCTACTTGTCTGTGTTGGGACTTTATAGTTCTTTGTTGCCCATATCAATCCTGACCACAAAGGCCTACCTGTTTCTTTTGGGACTCTATAGTTCTTTCGCACATGGTCTTGATCAATATACGATTGATAACCACCTAAATAGTTCTTCATAGTTCTTGTGTTCTAAAGCATCAAGTATGCATTTTTGTATGAAATTATGTATAAGTATAGAGTATGTGTATGTATGTGAGTATAAATTATATAGTATGTGTATGTATAAAAGTATGCATGAGTATGAATTGTTTTATTATGAAGATATCCTCTGTTAACACAACATTCACAACTATATATATACCATAGATGTAAAATATGTATTTGGATGTAAACATGATTTAAAATCATAACAACATATAATCATTTAGAAAATAAGTTATCATGCTTCTCAACCCTGCAATTTATAAAATAAAAGTAAAAGGGGCAATCAACTCACATGTCTTTGTTGGCTTGTTGACTTGGATACACTTATGCACGCTCGTTGTTGGTCTAGTGTGTGTATTCAACCTTGTGTTTTATTGAGTTTGTATTCATGCCATAGGTATTTGTTTTAGATTGTGATTGAATAATATATTTTTAACTAATTTATTTAACTTGAGTTGAGTGCATCATCCTTACGTGTTATCAATGTTAGATTTAGGGTTTATCTTTATTAAAACGTTTAACATTATGAAAGATTGGAGTGTTAAAACTACCTTTAAAATGGTAATAACACAAAGGTGGCGACTTTAAATAACCATGCATGCATGCATTTTTATACCCTTTTTAATCACAACAACTTCAAAGCTCCTAATTCCATAATTTTGCTTATTTGACTTTTGTCATCATGTACACATTGTGTAACTAAGTTATAACTAATTTAGTACTTTGGTACACCAAATTTTATAAATATTTAACACCTAGAATCGGATTAGACCAAATTCGGGTCCATACGATCCTACTAAGTTCACCTAACTTTTTAGTCACTTAAACCGCACTAATTTCGAACCATTTGGGTTACATCTTCATGGAAATATATGGCTAGGTTAAGTTCAAAGGATCTAGATCAGAACAAGGGAGTTTACGTTTTTCAGAAATCAACCCTTTGATACTATGAAAGTCGAGGATGGCTTAGCATCGATACTATGGGTTTCGAACTTGTTAGTATCAATCGGAACTTAGTTCATGAGTTTCTTGCATCGATACTAGTAGGTTCAAACACCTGTAGTTTTGGCCCATCTCCAACACGTTTTCCAAGTCATCCCAAGTAGTTCCATGGTTATATACATTATGCTTTTCGAATATCTATGTGTTTTAAATCAGTTTTGAACCTGAGTGTGTCGGGCTGATAGAAAACCCTCACAACCGATCTTTGGAGCTTAGATTTACCTCGTTTGAGATGGTTTCAGCTCGGTTCCTTTGGACTTTTGACTTCTAGATGATGAGAGGATCGTCTAGACACCAAGATAACCGAATTTGGTTGGATATTGAAGGAGATATGCTTAGGAATTTTATAGAGAGAGAGAGAGTAGAGAGAGTGTGGTAGAAATCTGCATTAAATGAGGAAGGAGTGGGAAAATGAAGGATTTTATAGCCCGAACTATTGGACGCGTGTTCGAGTTTGTTCGGTTTTGTAAGCCCCAAAATCCCCACACGTATGACACGTGTTTTATAATACCCTCAGAGTTAGGTCCCAGATTTTTCAAAAATAAACAAGTGCATAATAACACTTAGACAACCATTTACATCTAACTTCCACACTAATTTTTTTTGTTAAACATTCAACAAACCCATTTACATAATTACTAATCACCAAAAACTTGTTTTTAACCAACAAAACAAAAACCCCAAAATGCGTTCGATCCGTATCCTTATTAGCAACCCGATCACGTGCGCCTTCACCCTTTTCGTTCACCTGAAAACACCACATTTAAGTCACCATTAGTTCATTAGAACTAAGTAGGATCACCCCTAACGTTGCCCCAAGCTTCCACCAAGCTTAAAACCCTTTAACATCATCTAATAACTCCCATTTAACGTCGCCCAGACCCAGGCCGTAACTTACTCCGACCAGGCCGTAACTTACGCCCAGGCCTGCACCAAATGTGCAGATTTTACATTTTTTTCTGCGTTTTGACACATGTACCGACCCTCGGAATCATTCCCGCTCAATTCCGATCATTTCAATACTCCCATAAGCCTTTCATAACACCATATAACATAATAATCAAACTTTAAACACCTTTTTATGACAATAATAGTCATAACAACAAACGATTTTCTAACGGGTCGTTTTCACCCAATTCACCAATTAAATCTTGTTACACCCAGATTTATCAAGTTTAAGCAAATCACACCACTTGTGATTAACTAAACTTGATTTCACCAATCAAGGACATTCACATACCTTGTGAAAAGTTCTATTTAATGATCACGCCACTTGTGATTCATTACACCAATTTGACTCAACTTCAATTATAATTCACACACCTTGTGAACTAATTCAAATAATTCAACACACATATAATTAAACACCAAGTCAATCATAGACAAGCATTTAAACACCATAGCAACAAAAAATCAAGCAATATATCTCCTATTGCTTACATTTGTCTATCAACAAATATTCCATCACCTATTCACCATAAAGTCAAATCTTCTACAAAACATTCATATATGTAAAGCACCATTACACATAATTAGTAGAAGAGTTGGGTGACTTACGCATAAACAACAAATATTTACCAACGGGTCGTTCTCACCCAAGCAACCGAAAACATCCTATCACACCTAGGATTCTCATGTAACATCACTGTACTTCCGGTCGTCCGTACATCCGTACGATTGTACTGTTACGATCTGAGATTTATTATTATTAATGATAATGGATTATTTACTGATATTATTAATGATTATCACTGTTACTGGTATACATGTTTAGAACATATTATACGCGTAAACCATGGGAAGTTTAGTTGTAACTCAACTAAACAGAACCAGAGAGTTTATCGCAGTTATATTGTTGAGGATTATGGATTTGGTTTGGAAATGAAAAGGGGATTGAAATTGGTTGTTGTTTGGTTACTAAACATAGTCAAGGACACATGGTCATGGTTTATCGAAATAGCGGTGGACGGTGGCTAGGGCAGTTACGACTGACCCTTACATATGCCCTATACATATGCATATTTCGGTCTATCATGGATGTGTCAGTGACTAGGGTTTAGTGGGTTTTGGTTTGGGAATGATAATATTAAAGTTAATAAATAATGGGAATTTATTTCGCGAAGTGAGGTTACGAACATTACTTAAACGCGAATGTTGATTCAGAAATATTAACTTAATAATGTATTCGCGTGAATGACGATTCACACGAATATAATTATTAAAAATAATATACTGAAACTATATTCCATAAACTATAAATCAAATCGAAATACGATACGAGCATCGGATTCGCAAAGGTGACGATCTTTACGAATACGTACGCGAGTAACGCGTTTCGACGAGATAATTAAATAATATCTAATGATATTAAATTTATAAAAGAAATATAAAAACGTTTATTAGGAATCACAACCTAAAATAAATTGGAATACATTAATTTATTAAATAATTGATTTAACGAAATAAACGGAAACCGTTTTTACGAAACGATTTACTTAAAATCACTTTATTGAACGAAATCTATTTATTTAAACATTTTACATTTTAAATGTGTTTTACGATAAAAATCGATCGTTTATAATATTTTATCGCGATAAAACGAGACCGGACGCGTGGCGACATTACGCGATATAAGGAAGAGTTCTCCCTCTTCCTTCTCACTTTTCACCTACATCTTTCTCTCTCTAACCTTCATTTTCATCCAAGCTTTCTCTCTCTAACTTCTCTCTAAGGTAACTTCTTCGTTTCTTAACGAAATCGCGAGATCTCGGAGCCTAAACGACCGGGGAATCAAGGAGAACAAGGAAGTACAAGAAAATCTCACGTTTGGTCGACAAAACAAGGTAAATCTGAAGTGTTTTTCACGGTTTTGTTGTGACTCTCGAATCTTACAACTCGTTGATGCATAACCGAACTAAATGATTAGAAATACTAAGTTAAACGTTTGGGATAGCATGCGACAGCCCTAGGGCAGATCTGTAGCTAGAAATGTGAAAGAATGATGACGAGAAGGTGCTGGCTCGTGAACCAGCAGGTAGCCGAACCCTGTGGATAACCAGGGCCGAACCCTTCTTCCAATTGGGTAGCTACATACTCGGCCGAACCTTCTTGGGGCCGACGAACCTTTGGTGGCCAAGCATAATCTAGCCGAACCATTAAGAAGGTGGCGAACCCTACAACTAGCAAACCATTAAGCCGAACCATCTCAGGTCCCCGAACCTTTCTGGTGACCTAACTAGCGAACCCTTGACCCTTACCCTCTATGCCGAACCCTGCATGTGGTGCAGCGAACCTTCGGACAAGGTGGGGCGAGCCTTGCATGGGTGAACCGAACCCTTCTTATGATGTGAGACACGAGCCTTCGTAGGTCACAAACGAACCAAGGGGCTGGCCGAACCTTGGCCAGCCAAAGCCATGAGAATTGCCGAACCTTGGTTAACCTGGCACCGAACCTTGGGGCTGGACGGGGTTTCCTTTGGCCGAAATTAGGCAACCTCTAAGCCAAACCCATTGCCGAACCCTAAGGGCCACGAACCTTAAGGTTCGCTGGTCCTAGGGCTGTTGAACATTAGATTGATCGAGCTAAGAGGGAGGGGGTATAAGAACATGAGTTACATGGAACATGAAATTCATGATATAAGTATGCATGCATGGAAAAAACTAGGGTCATCATGTTTTTTAATAAGAACAAGGTTTTCAATTAATACTTTATGGACTTTGGAAAGTGGCAAAGGAGACTTAAGATCTTAGTGTTAGACTTAAACAAATTTTACAACTTGAGCCATGATGTATCACTAATGAGATGTTCATGCATGCAACTACGAATATATATATATATATATATATATATATATATATATATATATATATATATATATATAAGTTATTAAAGATAAAACATTTACAATTCATACATCTTTGATAGGTTATGTGAAAGATCATCATATGTAGGATAATTCACACTAATAAATTTGAAATTATCTTTATGAGGAAATTGATGATAGAAGCTTAAGTGTAACAACCTAACTTAGAATAAATAAACTAAGTTAATTAACACTTGAGAATTTAATGTAATACTTATGAACACAAACACGTATAAATTACAGATTTTTGAGTTACTTGAGTTCGTATACGCGAGCGCGCATTTCACGAAGATAATTATCTTAAGGACTCAAGTGAGTTCTCATAACCTCCCTTTCTTTAAACTGTTTTTGTTTTAAAACTCGGAGGTGAAACATGTATACCGGTTTAAATATTATTTTGATAACACAAGGATAATACCTATTTATCATTATGATATTCACTAATATGAATTAGTATTATTATGGATTATCACTGATTATTATACATCCGTGTAAACATTGTTATTGACTTCGGTCAATAACAAAGGTTACATGTATTGTCACATACTCCGTGAATCATTGCCTTTGACTTCGGTTAATTGCTTTGACTTCATGTATTGTCACGTGGATGATTTCCACATCCGTGAATCATTGCCTTTGACTTCGGTTAATTGCTTTGACTTCATGTATTGTCACGTGGATGATTTCCACATCCGTGAATCATTGCCTTTGACTTCGGTTAATTGCTTTGACTTCATGTATTGTCACATGGTTAGCGACCACTCCATGGATCATGTTTTTAACTTATGTTAATTACATAATGACCATGTATAGTCATGAACATTATTTGAAAATATTGATGCTGAGATTTGTTGATTGGTTTGTGGTTTGATTATCTATTATTGACTACGATTTATTTATGATTGATTATGATTGATTGGTTATGTGATTATGTGTTTGTGTATGTGATTGATTGTTGAGTTTGGGAAATTGTTGGATTATCTCATACATGTATTATTGAGGATTTCTCAGAAAATCATAAGTATTTATACGCGTTTTATCTAAACTTTTTATAAAACCATTTTCCAACTTAAACTTTTAAATTCATTTTATAAAACTTTTTAAGTATAAAAACTAATGATTACTCACCAACTACTTTGTAGTTGACACTTGATTTCTTACATGTTTCAGGTGATGGAGACAAATAGGATGAAGAGGGTGATCTCTTCTATTTTGGACATCATCATATAGGATCTTGGACTTAGCTAAATAACTAAATATCTGGCGATTAGAATTTAGTTAGATAGCTAAATCTCTTTTGTATTTGTTGTAACTATTTCATGATGAACATGATTTTTGTGTAATTAATATGGTTGATTGATTGATATATGATGATTGGATTTAGATGCCCACGAGCTTTTGAACAATCTACACATCCCTCGTGGCATCCCGACGTTTCCGCCATCGGTCGGGGTGTTACATCTCAAGTTAAGCAATCACACCACTAGTGATTCACTAAACTTCAGTTCACCATTTAGGAGGTTCACACCACACGTGAATCAACCTATTTAGTGATCACACCACTTGTGATTCATTCCCTAATATAAACTCCAACTAACATTGACAATTTCACACCACTTGTGAATTTCTCCAAAAGTTTCACACCGTATGTGATACAAGTACAATTTATACATAGATAAGCAATGTTTCTTCTATTGCCTATCCTTAACAAACACCAAGTATACAACACCAATTCAGCAAAGGTCATTATCAAATGTATTTTCTACATACATCTCAAACACTCATAGTTACACATATACATACACACCATTGCATATGTTAATTATATGAGTTGGATGACTTACCTCGCTCCAATGAGTTATCCTCTACAACAATTTCCTTCTCGGGTTGTATGATTCCACCATTACTTCTTGTTATCACAACTTGTAGGTTTAATAATAAAGTTGAATTCAGCTAGTCAAATTTACACCTATTTGACCCATTATCACCATTTTTTATTTTATACATTCATTTTTCATATCACCGTATACTTAAAACTAAGTTTTAAGTTAAACACCTTAATTGCCATTTCATCAAACACCTCATATGCACACTTTTATCTACTTGTGATCATTGATCATTAACATATCTATCAAACTCCATTTTTTTTCATAAGATGAACAAGTTCATCATGTTCATAAACAAACTCCAACCACTTTGTAAAATCATCAAACTCAACATTTGAACACCAAGTTTAACCACCAAGTTCATATACCCCATAAACACCAAATCCCCCATTTATCATATCACATCTACATGCAACATAATGATCAAAAAGTTGTTCCTAGATGATTACCACTATGAATAACAACATTTAACACCCTCCAAACACCCAAATTTCGTATTTCATCATACCCCACTCATACCCCATATGAGACCCACGAAATTTACACCAAAACACTAAAAAATTTATACCTTGATGTTGTATGACTCAAGAACAACTCCAATTTATGATTGCATGAACATTCCTGGATGATTTGGAGCTTCAATTTCTGAAATTGAGGATTCCCTTCACTTTTGCTCCTCTGTATCTCGTTGCCTCTATATTTAGAAGAACCAAAATGGTCTTTTTGACCAATTTTGACCTCCACCTCTTTTTAATCCCCTTTTTGATTAAGTTTAAGTTATTTACACATTTAGCCCTTCTATTACTAGTTAGCTCTAACTAGTTATAACTAACTAAGTTATCTTAGTTAACACCCACCATTTAGTTATAATCAACAAATATTTATCAAAACTCCCATCACATAATATTTAAGGTAACTAAATCTTATAAAACACCCATTAATTAAATAAACATAATTATACACCAATTATGTTTGTTTTAACCTTTGTATTATCTATCGTCTTATCCTTGTTAACGAAGAATCTGTGTTAAGACTGTTGTGTTTTGTATGGATTTGTTCATGACGATTGTCATTCCATTGATTTCACACATTGTTTTGAATAACCTGATTATAATTGCATTTAAGTATTTAAAAGTATTATCCATACACCTAAATATTGTACATTTACCTATCGGTTGTAACCCCCTCATTAGAGAAATTTCGTCCCAAAATTTAAGCATCATTATCGGGCACGATTAGCTCTGTAAACAGATGGGGATATTTGGATTTTATGTGGTCCTCATGTTCCCAAGTAAACTCTGGGGCGCGCTTGGAATTCCAGCGAACCTTAACTATCAGAATGCAGCTTCATTTCAGTCTCTTGACTTCACAATCCATAGTCTCCAAATGTTCTTTGATGAAATGAAGTTGTTCGTCTATTTGAATCTCTTCAATTGGTATGATCGACGATTCGTTAGCTAAGCATTTCCTAAGGTTTGATATATGAAATACAATATGTAAACTGCGAAGTTCATCCAGTAATCTAAGTCTATACGCCATAGGACCAATTCTCTGTATGACTTCGAATGTTCCGACGTATCATGATGCTAGTTTTCCTTTAGCTCCAAAACGAACTACGCCTTTCCAAGGGGAGACTTTCAACATGACCTTGTCCCCCAATTGGAAATCTAAAGACTTTTGGTGTTTATCCTCGTAGCTCTTTTGGTGACTTCTAACATATTTTGTAGAATCTGCTAAATATGAGCGATCATATAAGTCGTTTCCTTTATAAGGTCAGATCTAGTGATTTGGCTATCTCCTACCTCGGTCCAACAGATCTTTGACCAACACTTTCTACCATACAATGCCTCGAATGGAGCACATCCAATGCTGTTATGGTAACTGTTATTGTAGGAGAACTCTATTAGTGGTAGTTGGGTGAACCAATTTCCACCGAAGTCAATGATGCATGTTCGTAGCATATCATCTAAGGTTTGAATAGTCCGCTCGCTTTGACCGTCTGTTTGTAGGTGGTAAGTGGTGCTTAAGTTCATGTTCATCCCTAAGGATTTCTCAGTGATTGCCAGAATCGTGACATAAATCGACTTCCTCGGTCAGAAATAATAGACAATGGCACACCGTGACGTATTATGATTTCGTTTATATATAATCTCGCTAATTTCACCATGGTATAATTCTCGCGCATAGGCAAGAAATGAGTGGACTTGGTTAATCTATCAATGATAACCCATATTGTATCGTGTCCACTGGAAGTGTGAGGTAGCTTGGTAATGAAATCAATAGCTATTTGTTCCGACTTCCATTGAGGTATCTCGGGTTGTTTCAGAATAGGTAGCCACTTCTTTCTTCATCCCAGGCCACCAATAAAACTTCTAAAGATCTTGATACATCATATCAGTGCCAGGATGAACATAATACCATATTGTGTGCGCCTCATCAAGAATAAGTTTCGGAATTCGTCAACTACAGGAACCCACATGCGTTCCTGATAGTAAATTCCTCCATCTTATTTGGTCTCAAATTGTCATTCCGCCTCATAGTCGAGCTCTATCTTCAGATTTCCTCGCTCAACTACTTGCTGCTGGGCTTGAATGATATGATCACATAGACTGGTTTGTACACTCATTCTCATTGATCGAAAGATTGTGCACTTAGTTCCATATCGGTAGTGTCTCCAAATCTTCAAGGCAAAGACTACCGATCCCAATTCTTTATCATGCGTCATGGAGTTCTTCTCGTGCACCTTGAATGGTCATGAAACGTAAGAAAAAACATTGTATCGTTGCATCAGCACACAACCGAGTCGCTGATGGAAGCATAAAATATACTACAAAATCATTGTTACCTTTTGGGAGGGTTAAGATTGGAGCATCACAGAACTTTTGCTTAAGCGTCTAAAACACATCATCCTGCTTATATTCTAAAAAAAACGGTTCACTTTTCTGGGTTAACGTGGTGAGAGGCAAGGCTATCTTAGAAATGTTATAGATGAACCTCCTGTAATAACTCGCCAAACCCAAAATTGGTCGTATTTCCGTCGGTGTTGTCTAAGTATCCCAGTTCTTGATCGCCTATATCTTGGGAGGGTGTACATGAATTCCTTCACTCTTAATCACATGACCCAAGAATTGAACTTCTCTCAACCAAAATTCACACTTTGAGAACTTGGCATAGATTTGTCCATTCTTCAACAGTTCCAAGATCTTCCTGAGGTGTTGTTCGTGTTTAACTTCACTTTTGGAGTAAATCAGTATGTCGTCAAGAAATACTATGACAAATTCATCCAAGTATGGCTTGCACACATGATTCATGAGATCCATGAACAGCATTTGCATTTTTCAATCCGAATGACATCACATATAAACTCATAGTGACCATATCTTTTCGGAAGGTCGTCTTGGGTATATCTTCTTCTTAAATCTGGAGCTGGTGATACCCTGAACGTAGGTCTATCATCGAGAAATACCTAGCTCCCTGTAATTGATCAAACAGATCATCGATCCTCGGTAGTGGGTAACGATTCTTGATGGTCAGTTTTTTGAGCACTCTGTAGTCTATGCACATAATAAAGGATACATCATTCTTCTTCACAAACAAAACCGAAGCTCCCCATGGTGAGAACTCGATCAGATTAAACCTTTAACCAATAATTCCTGCAACTGATTTGATAAATCCTAATCTCAGATGGTGGTAGTCTATAGGGAGACTTATCTACAGGAGATCCTAATACAAAAGCTCTTCCTGTGATGCTTGATTTCCCGGTTGCGTCTTCTTTGGGCAGTTTCTTGAGATGTTGCCAACTTCACCACAATTAAAGCATCCCCTATTATTGTTATGGTTGGAATTTTTCGATTGAGGGAGTGCTAGAACAATATTGTTCTCTGTTTAAGTTGGTGTCATTCGCAGTTCTAAGCACAATGACCTAGTCTGCCACAACCTGTGCACTTTCTACATTGAGAAGTTGCAGCATGACGCAACTAACTCTTACACACAAGAGATATGTGCTAGTGTACTGCTTGCGAGCAGTAGTAGTAGGTGTAGCCTCAACCTGTGCGAGTGGTGTGGACATCGTGTAGTTCTTGATGACATTTTGCTTCTTAGGGTGGTGTTCTTGTTTCTTTGAAGATTCTTCCTTTGCCATGCCGGTGTCCTTCTTTAGCACTCTAGATGCTACCATTACGTTAGTAAGAGTCGCTGACAAGGTAATGGCCATCTACAGAGTTGTAGGATTTGCAGCACGAACATGTCCTTGTATGCAGGCTAGCAATCCTCCAACATACTTATCAATGAGCTTCTCAAGCATGGGAACCAATTCTGGCACCAAAGCTAAGAGCTCATGATAGCGATTAGTATACGTCTTGTGGTCATCACATGGCTCAGCAGTTCAGTCTCTAGCTTCTAAAGTTCATTCTTTGGGCAAAATTCGCGTCAAAGAATAATCTTGAAGCTAGCCCATGGCATCTCTAATGCCTCGTGTCTTCCTCGGTGTGTAGTTGAGAATTCAACCAAGTCAATGCTTCCTTGTTGAACGAGCGTGCAGCGTACCGAACTTTGTGATGTTCGGGAAATCTACTGATATCTAGGGTGTTCTCCATCTTCTTGACCCATTTGATCACCCAACAGTACCCTCAGTACCGCTAAGGCTTGGCGGTTTACGTCCTACAAATGCTTTGTAGGAGTAGTCAAGAGCAATTCCCGTGTTTCCACTGCCAGCTCTCGAAGAGTTCCTCATCTGGTTGTTGTTATTGTTGCTTTGGATGCGGTAGGTGTTGTCAGGAATTACTTCATCAATTGGTTTGTCAGAAATGTGGCTAATACCACGGTAGCTGGATCTGGTGGAGGAGGTAGAGGAGGAGGTGGTTGCCTTCCTAGTTGCATTCTCATCACAACTGAAAGGACGTCGGTTAGTGAGATGATTGAATGTGGAATACATATTCAAGTAATTCACATATTCTTAAGTTTTATACATGAGGGGTCCCAAGGTTATAGTCTAGTTCTAACTGTTCTAAGTAACATGACCAAAATTTTATATAACCATGGCTTTAATACCAATCTGTCACACCTGGGCTGGCGGGCTGGATCGACTTTCCTTTCGGGCGGAATAATCCCGGACGCGATACGTAATCAGAATAATAAGATTATACTCATAGCACATAATAATATAATGAGAATAGCTAAATTGAACTAGAATTAAAAACTTAAATTGCATCAGATCGAGTTCAATATTTAAAAAATGTAAATCTACCAAAAGAATCCCATTTTGTTATTTTTATAGTTCGAAATCGTTTAAATTTGATTGTTTCATCAGAACATATAACTCTCACGCATATTCGCACAGATTGTCACCCATACGAACACGACAATCATTTTACTTTCTGATTTGGTTATCTAATTAAAATATATCATTTAGAACGTTAAATACATAGATATATTTGTGTGAATCATTACCCACACAGATATATTGTTTGTTTAATATTTACAACTGTCATCTGATTATTGTTTGCATTTGATATTCTTACCTACGTTTATAGCTCTCATTGCTAGCATATTAGATTTCCTTAACATGCCCTTTGTGTTATCTGTCATCTGATCCTCGTTAACATAGAATCTGTGTTACGACTATTGTGTTTAGTATGCATTTTCGTCACGATTGTCATTTCATTGATTTCACACATTATTTTGAATAACCTGCATTCTAGTTGCATTCAAGAATTCACAAGTAATATTCATACACCTAAATACTGTACATGTACTGATCAGTTATGTACCGGTTGTCACAACCGGGTTATGCACTTGCAAAACACTTAAAAAATGTCTTTTTATTGCAAGTTGATAGATGACAAATATTTTATCAACGGTATCACACTCACTCTCGAACACACTAGTGGAAAGAAATAAATTTGCACAAGTAAATACTTTCAAGCTCACTGCATATTTCTCTCACAAGCAAAGCGTACAAGTCTTTTAACAAAACCTCTTAGTTACAGGGTTACAGTAAGAGATTATATACTATAGGAATACATGGCTTGATAAACACTAGAAACAAATTAAAGCTAATATTAGTACTCTATTATGCCTCGATAGGCCAAGCCATATTAATTACAATTAATACAAATGACTCCATTGATTTTTACATTGTTTACCTAGCTACAAAAACATTAATGATGTTGTCTTCAGAGAATCTTATGCTGATCTGATAGTATTACTTGTTGCTGACTACCATAAGAATGTCTTCTGATTTGGTTATGAGGGTAAAAGAAACTCTAAATCTTTCTTCTATTGGAATTCAGCATCAGCGCGGTTTAAAGTCTTCGTAAGTCTCTTGTATCGGAAGCTGTTGAACATTTTCTCTTGAAGACCATCCAATCTTCTTCATCTTCAGTAGAAATTAGTAAGATAATGATCATCAAGATCTAATTTTCCGATTGTTGCACTCTTCAGAAGCCTTGTCTTATGTCTAACTATCGGAAGGATAAAGTTATTCTTTGGAGGTATTAAGTATTCCGAAGGTCACTTATTCCTTCTGATGTCTTTGGACTTATAAGAGATGGGATTTTTTTTAGGGAATTAGTGTTTAGGTAAGCACCAACCTTTTATAATCTTACACTCTCCCCTTATGCTGATGCTACCAAACTCATGGATTTCTCCCAAGGAATCTAGCCCTTCAGTTGACCATCCTTGTTGCAATCCTTCCTCTTTTATGGTTGGAAGGAATGCTAAGAGGGAGCTCTTTAAGATAAAAAAAACTTGATAGGGCAGGGAGTGCTAAGATTTATTATGAGAGAGCTTCATGATGCCACCATTTGCCAATTTCATAGTGAAAAGTTCTTCAGTGACATGAAGTTCCACTCAAGGACTGGAATATATACATTCAAAGGCTTCGTATCCTTTCTTTTGATCTCATGGCCATAGATTTTTCTTTTAAACTTCTTGGGCACATGCTCACCCTTATGAACTGTCATTGTGCCTTATGCCAGGAACACTTCTCCCTACCCAGCTCTTCCCCTTTTAGTGATTCCTCAACTGCTGCATAGCTGCAACAGGCTCTTCTTCCTCTCTTCTCTCATCCATCATTGTATGTTCCTTAGGATTAGGGATTGGTGGTTTTTGCTTTGAAATCCCCCTTTTCTTGATCGTTGAGGAAATGTCATGTTATCATGAGAAGGACTGGATGGAAGAATGATGCGCTCATCCTTGGCCACCATCACCTTTCTAACATCATCGGCTATCATAGCATCTACCTCCTTTATTGCTTCAGCATACAGAATCTTTGTTGAGGGATCCTTTCAAGCTCTTGTCATTCTACTGAGCTGAAGGGCCTCCTGCTGTGCGTTATCAAGTCCAGTGAAGCTAACTCTCTCCTCTAGATATGTTACTTTAATCTCTATATAGTGTGTATCCATGGTGGAGGTCTTCATTTGACCAATTTGCTGGCGAGAGAATCCATATTTCAATAAGAATTATTTAATCTTCTCAGTAATTAAACTTCCTTTTGTTTCCTCAAGGAAGCTGCATCAACTTTGGTTGTAGCAGCAACTTTTTTAATTGCTCCAACCTATCCAGCTCAGTTTTCATTTTAAGTACTGACCATGTCAGGACCTTATCCTGGTCATACCCTTTTCCTAGGAGGAGAGCTACAAATATGATG
This sequence comes from Mikania micrantha, assembly GCA_009363875.1. Classification (NCBI taxonomy): domain Eukaryota; kingdom Viridiplantae; phylum Streptophyta; class Magnoliopsida; order Asterales; family Asteraceae; genus Mikania; species Mikania micrantha. The sequence goes on along the minus strand of CM018691.1, from coordinate 53,680,966 downwards.
GTCTTTAATCCAGGGAGGTATCAGGTCGGCCCTGCTTCTTCTTTGGCCTCCTCTCATCCTATAAGGCTTCGTCTTCTAGGCTTAGTTTCTTATTTCCTTTGTCTATAATCTTTAGCCCAAAGATTTAGACCATTTAGTCTCACCAGTTGAATAATTGGCCAATTGTTCCAGTTAGGAAGAAAACCTCTATAATGAATGGGTCCTTGAAGACAAATTAATCGCTATAGCTAACTTTATCCTGCACTGCCTCCTCTGATTGACCAGCCAATTTAGAAGGCTGCTTAAGAACTCCTCATGAACACAGGGTTAGAGGGGAGGGAACAAAAGCAACTATCAAAGAAAAGGACATTTTCCCAAGAGGGGACTTAGGTTACATGGAGGTAATATATGTTACTTGAGGTTCTTCCTCCTTGAAACCTTAGCTATGATCCCAGAAGGGGACCTAGTTCTAAAAGGAACTTAGGTTCCATAGAGATAGGAGATGTTTTGTTTTCAGCATTCTCATGGAATCTCTTTAGCCTTATAGAGGAGGAGCTTGATGATGGGAAGTAAGTCCCCAAGAATGTAACATTCGAATATTCTGATGATGGATTCAGGAACGTATTTTGACAAATCTTAAAATTAAAACAATTATGTGAAATTTATTACAAGCTAAAACAATGTTATAACTCATAAATATATGCATATATACATAATATACTTTTATTTAAAAATGAATCAAAGATTTTATTAATTTAAATTAATTAGATTTATAAAATGTAAGGTTATAAATGTTAAAAATAAAGTTTATAAGCTTTTATAAAAGGTTTTAATATAAAAAGTTAATTAAAAACTTTAACAGGCCAATCTTACAATTTTTAAGACCTAAACGTAAACCTAACCTGATAATTTTTGGATTAGAAATGAAAGAAAGTCATAACACAGAGACTAATCGTACCAAATTTCTTCTTCCTTTATCCTTCTCCTTCGGCATCTAATTCAGTTTATCTTGACACATCTCTCAAGGATTAAGACTTGGTTGACCAAAAACGTGAGACTTCATGAGAATCTAAAACTAATATCTCGACCTTTTTTATCAAACTATATTTATACATTCCTAAGATAACCAATTTTTTGGAAGCTTAGATTTAAAGAATAACAAATAAAAGCTCTACATGTTAAATTCTTAGTTTTGGCATAAGATAATTTTAGAGTGACTATCTTGCCAACATTTTGGCATCATCGAACTAACATTTTGATCCACCCAGATCTTCTAGATTCTAGTATACTAAGGAACATCTAGTTTCAAACGGTGCATAAAACAGAGCCCAAACAAAGCAAGAATCCACAAACAAAAGTTTGAGAACTAACCCCTTGACTCACACCAGATCCATAGTTTCAACCCCATTCTCGACATCATGAATGTTCGATTACACTCTTTCATATAATGTACTCTGAAAATGATGACCGTAGGAGAAAACCGCGTGTGAAACGGAGTTATAACGAAGCGGGCTTCGCGAAAACATGTTTGATGTTTTTTGACGATGCAAGACGTGAATTCTCTTTAATAACCATCCCATGTCGCCCAAGTACCTATATTTTCCCCATTAAACCCTATAAATATCCTTATTTGGTCTTTTATAGTTTTCAACTCCTAGTTGAGTATAAACAAATGGACGAACCGAATTTTGGTGGTTCTGCAGTGCAACATTCATTGGGATGTTGAACGCAGTAGTTTTATTTTATGTTTGTTGACGAGGATGTGCTGCCCTTCGAGATCCTCTCGTCTGTAAAGCTTCTTTAAGTGATTTATTTGTTTCTTTTCTTTCATCTTCTCTTTGTTATTCATTTATTTATTACACTCTCTTAGTCTAAGTAGTTGAGCTTAGGTTCTTAGTCTTGGGCATTAGCTCGTTTAGGTTGCCTTGTTTAGGCCGCTTTTAGAGTTGGTGTAGCCTTGTAGAGGCTTGTTAGCCCAACGAGTCTGGCCTATGATTTCCGTTCATTTTGATGGCTAGCATAATGTTTACCCCATCCATGTTGCAGTTTTTGACTAGTTGCCACGTTTGCATTCGGATAGTTTAGACAATGAACTTATCCCATTCATTATCCAAATCGAAGTGAATGGTGTAGGTTCTTGAGGTTGCTCTCTCTCTTCCTTGGGTGGACTGATATTAGGTTTTTAAGGTTTCTCCCTTTCGATCATATTAGGACATTGAAAGATAATTTAATAGTTTATTCCAAAGGATTAATTAGAACTTGTTATTAATTCAACTTATTCAAGTTCATCATGCCAATAGTAGTAATTAATACTTACATCCCATTCATCAAAGGATTTGGTGAAGAGATCAACAAGATTGTTTTAGTATCGACTATGACTAAGTGAATGAGATTCTTTTCTGCACAGTCTCTTTGAAATGAAACCTGATGTCAATATGTTTGGTCTTTGAATGCTTCACATGATTATTGGTGATGGAGATTGCACTAGAATTATACACTTGAATAGGAGTGTTGAAGAAGTTTAACCTATCATATTTCATTTTATTCTAGATCCAATTACTTGAGTAGAAACAAGAAAAACAATTTATACAGCTTTAGAAGTAGAAGTGGAGACATGTTCTTTTCTTCCATTGCCATGAAATTATTCTAAAACTAAGAAACTGACACCCTCAAGAGGTTTATTTTTTGTTTATGTTGGAACCTCCATAATCACTGTAGGACCTAGAAAACAGGAAAGATCCCTAAGGATTCTATTTGACAGCCCTCCGAATAGTGCGGAATCCTATTCGTGGGGTTTCCAATCGAAATCTTTGCAACCCGTGATGATATGATGATTGGGAATCAACTTTATGAATGAAATCGAGCACCATGGGTAAGAACACGAACTTGGGGATAGGATAGAGAGGCTCTGAAAACGAGAAGATCACTAGGAGTGATTCAGAACCCTAAAACATTATGTTTGTCGGGTATTTATAGGCCATAGTCTGTCATGCGA